>SRMA01027258.1:77959-600348 GCA_007224835.1 Danionella cerebrum | reverse complement strand
GGTTGTGCATTTGTAGGTTGTGCATTTGTGGGTTGTGCATTTGTGGGATATACATTTGTAGGTTGTGCATTCGTGGGATATCCATTCGTGGGTTGTGCATTTGTGGGATATACATTTGTAGGTTGTGCATTCGTGGGATATCCATTCGTGGGTTGTGCATTTGTGGGATATACATTTGTAGGTTGTGCATTCGTGGGTTGTGCATTTGTTGGTTGTGCATTTGTAGGTTGTGCATTAGTGGGATATACATTTGTGGGTTGTGCATTTGTGGGTTGTGCATTTGTGGGTTGTGCATTTGTGGGATATACATTTGTAGGTTGTGCATTCGTGGGTTGTGCATTCGTGGGATATCCATTCGTGGGTTGTGCAAATGTTCTCTTTTCTCAGAGGGATCCATATGACAATATCAGGTTTTTTGCCAAAGTATCTGAAATCAGTGTTTAGAATTGAAGCATACAGTATACTGACTACATCCTGTATTTCTGCTGAAAGTTTAGCTAAACTCCTTGTTTTGAGCGACAGGTCTGAAGTCCTTCAAAGAATCACAACCATTTAGAATCAAAAGTTCTGTCCTTAAAGTATTTTCTAGTCCTGAATACCTACTCTTTCAGAGTTATGGCTAAGCGTCTTTACGTGAAAAGACACTCTGTTAAGGATCTATTTTTAAAAAAGACTATTCCAGATTCAGCATTTCTTGTACGACATGAGTAATGGATTGCTTGGAATTTGTATTTATATTATTCTCCGGTAGTGCAATTTGGCATGTTCAGTTCTAAAAGTAGATAACTGATAAAATTTAAATGGTGTCAGCACTTTAACAATGTGCAGTTGTATAAAGGTTTCTCAAGGCAGGCGGCTCCAGATGCAAACAGACACCCACACTGACGCGGATCACGAGATTGGCCTTCCTGACAGATTTGAAGCAATCAGAGAGGACCGTCTCTCTTTCACTCTGCCCCTCCTCCTCAACAATGTTATGCTAATTGAGTACTCGCTCATGCAAATTGTTTGCTAGACATGAGTGCGAGTGGCATCTGCTGAAACCGGTCTTGAAGCAGGGAAACTAGAGGATGGTGTTTTGTTCACCTCAAAAATAAAATCTGTCAATGCCATCCATGTAATTCCACACTGAAGAAATAAAGATTATTTGTAAAACACGTTTTCATTCCCTTCATTGAAACCCTGCTCACCCATAACAAGCAGCTCAAGATGTTCATGTTTGCCCGCTGGATGTGTGACAGCCAATGAGGATTGATATCATAATAATTTTCTGGGTTTTTTGTGCAACAATTTCAAATTAAACATTGATAGATAGAATCTAAAAGATGAGATCATTCTGTCTTTATTTTTTTGGTTCATTCATGAAAAGTATGAAACATGAATGCAGGTTGAATGGACATGTCCTCAGATTTGCAACTGGGAGTCAGATGAAAATTCCTGAACACACCATCCAGACAAGACCTGCTCATTTACACGGAGGCCACGTAGCAGGCATTGATGTGAGCTGATGGTACCATGAGAGGAACACATGGAGGAGGACTGTGAAAAAAGCAGGCTACGTACATGAACTTGGTGGAGGAGTTTAGAGGCTAGAGGAGGAAAAAGGAGAGCTATACGTTCCATCAGTGAGGCTGCAGACAGAGCCGAGGAAAATCACAGAGAATGAATCCCAGCGCATCCCAGTGATCTCCTTTCCTAGGCGTAGTGTGTGAGATAAAAGTACTGAACAGAAACATGATCAAAATTGTCGTTAGTTTTCACCATAGTTGAAGAAATAATGTTTTACAATATTAGTTTTAACAAACTTTGAAATTGTTTGTGTAACAAACTGTCATTAGAAAAAAATGGAGTTTAAAAAGTTTTGAGACTAAAAAGTTAAGAAGTCTAAGGTTTGATTTGTATCAGAGCATTTAATACCTTCCATCTTTTTTTACTGTAAGTGAGAAAGAGGACTAATTTTATTATCTTTTTCGTTTTAAATATTTCATAAAACAAAGACGTTTCAGAAGTGACTAGAATCACAATCGCACCTCAGCTCCAAGACGATAACTCCTTGATGTGCATTGTGGCAATTTGTATTGCAATATATTGTGCCATGATATATTGTTACACCCCAAGCAAGATAAAAGTCTCTCGTAATTTTGATTTGTAATAGCAGCCAGAACATTACTTGATCGTCTGTTCATCTAAAGTATTTCATTAATTTTCTTTACCCACTTGTTCTGTCAGGGTCACTGGGTTCTGCTGGTTCCTGTCCCCAGTACATATTTGGCTAAAGAAGGGGTTCCCAGGTCAGTACATGAGAGAGCCAGGCTGAAACATTCGCTCCAAAGTGAATTTAGTCATCAATTAACCTGAAGCATGTTTTTGGCTTGTGGGAAAACTTCAAAAGGGAGAGCAATCTGCTCGAACAGAACCCATCAAATAAATCAAAGTTCTGAAATATCTTCAGTTTTATCTCAGATTAAAGTTAGTGCAGCTCCACCATCTCCCACACTGTAAATAATATTCATATAAAACAGTGAAATGCCAGGCAGAAACAGTTACAATTATTTAAGTACTCTGTGATTTTACAGTCAGACTTAAAAAAATTTGGTTCTTTAACCGGAAAAATATGCTACTGAATGAACATTTCTAAAATTTTAATGTTTATTCTCTTGAAACTTTTTTTTATTATTATTATTTAAAGTGTTCTAATCATAATCTAATGGCATGCATAACATAAAGAGTCCTTCTACTAAAACAATGTAATAAAAAATGTTTTCATTTTGCGTAAAAACAGAAATCGACTGAATCGCGAACATATCTTTTATCGTGCAGCTCTAGGTTTAATACAGAGAAAGATAATTTGGTACAGGTTGAAACACGCCTTTTTTTTCTGAATTTGACAGCATAAACTTGCAGATTTCTCATCTCCATATAATGTCAGCATCTGACAGTGGCATGACAGCATAACAATGCTAGCTTGCATCATTCAGAATCTGCACTCAACCGTACCACAGGCCATTTGAATCACAGCAGACAAGGCCACTGAAAGAGGGACTGTCCATGAAATCATTCAAAACATATGAGCTGATAATAGTAGGTCCACTCAAAGATACCCCTGCAGTGTGTGCGTGCGTGTGCGTGTGCGTGTGTGCGTGTTGAATTGTGGCTGTTGACACCTTTTCATTACACCGGGATGATGTTGTTTTCGGCTTCAAGTGACTGACTGATGTTACTGTACCTCATACAACTGTACCTCATACAACCTCGATGCTATCGACACAATTACAGTCTGTTAGTCGTTAGTTATTTTACGCCTGAGTAAAAGTTTACAGCAATCACTAACTGAAATAAAAACACATTTTTGAATGGATGCACTGTGTTGTGTGAGCATAGGACGTGGTTTTGAAGTGGAGCTATTATGGCGCAAAAAATAGGTCTACCTTATCACAGAACGTTGTGTTTGCTCAATATAAGTGACTTTAATTTCTGCCTGAGAAAGATGTAATGAGTATCATGTAGAGCTGTCTGTTGGGTGTCTGTGATGGGATAAGCAACTTAGCTTTGATTTAAATCATCTTCTGAATTTGTGAAACTAACAATCTAATGGGACGGTCACACTATTCCTGAACAATCTGAAATTTCACCGTGTGAGATTTATGAGCCCGAACAGAAAACAGCGTGATTAACTGACTATATAACTCATCTAAATATTTCACCTTTAAAGCAACACTGACACCCCGAAAATGTACATTTGCTTCATACTGAAAGATCAAAAAGCTCACCGACCTGAAATAGCCAATTTGGTGGCTCGAGACGCATCATGGGACCCGATATTGCTGTTCCTCCCAGCTGAACTTGGAAGAACCTGGAGAGGAATCCAGAATCGCACCACGTAGGCGCGAACCTCCACTTTCACAGTGCCGCATTTAATCCCATTCAAGTCAATGGGTATTTTTTCATAGTTTGACCACTCCATCACGCTGAACAGTTTATGTTTTGAAATAAAAATGCTTTCTTTCATTCAAAAACATTGAATTTTAAACATGCAAACTACACAAAAACAAAGGACATAGTAATAGAACAAAACAGAAATTTGAGTTTGAGTTGAAATTTGGATACATCAGAAGCCATACTGTAAAAAATGCCTTTGGTTGCATACTTTTAGACTCTCAAAGTGAAGGAAGCTCTAAATCCTGGAGAGCCAAAGAATTTTATGTTACTAGTTCTTAAGTTATTAAGTTCTAACAATATTGAGACAATAGCTACAATTCCATCCTTTTGAAAATGCACACAACTGAACAGGATAAAAGTTTTAACCTATTAGAAGAAAATTGCATAAACTACACATTTACCTTATGAATCCTGGCATGGGCATGCGTTGTTTTTTTTTTTTTTGTCAGAACCAACTGCACAACATCTGAAATGTTGTTTTGCTCATTCTAAAATTCCAAAAGTTCATCGTCAAAGTTGTTCAGGATTGTCACTTCCCAGAACCGGCTGCGTTCCCACCTCCCACCTCCAAAAGCATAATGACACAACTGCACATATTGTGTTTCATCCACGTGGTCTAAGAAACAAGTAAGTTGTTACATGAATTTGCCACCAATTTATCAGGCAGTGGCAATTTTGTTCTTTTGGACTCATTGGATGGAAACAGTGCTTTGTTTGCAAAAATATAATGCAATATTCCAGTTTTATGGATACATTTAATTTGCATCTTTGAATGGAAACATGGCTATGTTTGTGTTATGGTTTCTCTGTTTCCCTCTTTTCTTGACTGCACCTTTAAACAAATGAATTATCGGTTACACCTGAGTCTGATCTCCTTGTTTTCCCCTTACCCTATCTGTGTCTTGTTCTCATTCACACTTCCACTTTATATTCTCTCACTTCTCTCTTCCTCACTGTCAGTCCTACAGTTCAGTCTTCTGACTCTCCATGATTGCTACCCTGCTTTCTTGGATTTTCCAGTGCTGTTTTCTGTGACTCTTCTGGGCTTCTCCACCTCTACTTTCTGCTCAAAATGACTTGTCCTGTTACCTCACACCACTCATGGTGTGTCCTTGTATTCACATCATGGGTTCCGCTTTTTCCTGGCTCTACTTCCTGCTGTTTGCTTCGAGAGAGTGAGACTGTGTACTGTTCCGATTAAGGGACATTCTGTTTCTCTAAAATTGTCTGAAATATGTAAATGAAGTGTATATAGTTTGTAAATCTGTGCTCCCTCTCCATCCTTCCAGCCACAGTGACAAACATGATCAGAATGCCTCCATTACTTTGATGATTTAATAGAAATAGTAAAAAATCATCTATAATTTGCATAAACATTTCATCTTTAGGTTACCAATCCAAAAATCTCGATATTTTACCACATTCATGCTAAAGTTATCCGGTTTAGCAGAGCTCTCGAATGATGAAGAGTTGTGCCTCTGTCTCTAGCTCCGCGCCATCCACTGGCATTCAGAGAAAGCTCCAAAAGGGCCCAATCAAATAATGCTTTATGGGCACGGCATCCTGTGAATGTTACATAAGCTTCCATTCCATGCAGATTTCCCATGAGATTGACTGGCCAATCGACCCCAGTAGGATGTGGGGAGGGGTGGACAGGAATACCGATAAGTTAAGAAAAAGCTCATTTAGACCTGAATAGAAATTATTGACCTGGAAGCAGCTGCTGGTTGCTCGTTGATTTGTTGCCTGTTCTGGCAAGAGCAATTACTGCTGTGGTCTGCTCACTCAGAGCTAGTGATAAAAGTTCATGACTGGATCACTGGAATTGTGAGGAGGATGAAGAGCCCTTCATGTCGCTGTGTGTAGAGTAATAAGGAAATACAAGTTGAAAAGTTACAGTTGAAAAGTTCGTCCCTTTTGCCTCATAAAAGCCTCTGACAATCCACTGTGTTTCTGGCCATTAATAAAGAAAAAAATCTGGTCTTGGTTGAACATTAGGTCAATTATATCTGGTTTGTTGAATGTACTGCATGAAATGGGACACATGACGAGGTATCAGCTTTGTCTCCTGGATGAGAGTGCTGGGAGACAGCCTATTTCCGTCCAAGGGGTTCATGACAAGGGCGCACAGATTCAGACAGCTCTGAGGCCGAAGCATGGCGGATGCACCAACTGAGGAGACTTCTCACCTTAGGTCTGGAAACCCACTCGGCACTGGATTAAATGGAGTGAAGGCACCCCGAAGTACTCCCAACACACTACCTGGAAACACACCGAACCTGCTCACCACCACCTCCAAGAAGCCACTGAGTGACTCTTTCAATCATTAAAGTTGAAAAGTTGACTCTTTTTCTTATCCATTGTAGTGTCTTTCTCCTCAACCGCTACACATTTATATTATAGTATAATTTCAGAATAAAATATGTAGTGCTTTGTCACATAGCACTGCATTTTCCCAGAGGTTCTGAAAATCCGACCAGGGTTTGCAACACTATTGACAACTGACAGCTCTTTTGTCTTTTTTTGCGCATCTCATAAGACTTTAAACAGCTGGTGATCTAGGCAGCCACATTTATTTAAATTCGGTAACAGGAAGTGACTTGCCCTCTGCCCAATCAGCTACAGTGACACTGATGCAAATTGGAACATTAATGGTTCAGGAATGTGCAGTGTGAACGTTTGTTAATGAATACCCAGGATTAACCGTTAACCCCAGGTTTAGTGGAAGCAGTGGGAAGCATGATAACAGATAACACGGGATTCCGTTTATCTGGGGTTTGTCCAAAGTTAACCATTTCAAGTGTGAAAACCCCTAGTGAGTAGAAGATGAAAGAATTTCTATTCAAGACACTTTAATGAGAATGACTATATTGTCAATAGAGGCTAGAGTTTCTTTTGAATGGAGAAAATATGCATTGGAACACTGTTACTCTCTCAAATACAGGTTTCAAAGAAAGAGATGTTATTTGTCGTATAATATCTGACTCTCGCTTATGGTTGCCTCAGGAATGACAGTCACACTCCTGGACGTTTGAGTTGTTCACACAGTAATGGATGCCACTTTGAGACACTTGCCTCACACCTCCCTGCAGGCTCACAGCTAAGCCTCACGCTGATAACTTTGTCTGAACCTGTTCCTGTGTGAGCCAGCTTCATGACAGCACAGTCAGACTAGCTTGCTATCTTGCCTGACGACAGTGACACATGAAGAACGGCATGCAGGGGAGTTGCTCGTTATTAATTAAGTCAAAATGGTCAAATGTCAAAGTAGCAAAGGTCAGCGCTAATCTCTGCCGCTCCGTGTCGTAGAGCCGTCTCGCAGCTGACCGTATCGACAGATACATGTAGCTTTATCTTTTGATTACGAGTCACCCTTTTATTCGAACCCTACCTTTGTTGATTGATTGTTTACATGGAGTAATCTCCACGGGAAAAGGAAAGAGCAGAGAATAGAAATGAGCTTTGAGAAACGTGGCTCTTCAAATCACCTTGCTTGTGATGTAACCGAGGGTAATGCCAAACCTCGAAGGTGCCCTGAAGTTTCTTCCTTTGTCACAGTATCGTCACATTTTCATCATCTATTGGCCTATTTTTATTTTCTATATGTATATATAGTTTTCACATATTTCACAAGATGTATTTTACTTGCAGTAGAGTATTGTCTGTTTTTTGCGAATGACTAATATTTGGTCATTTTCTGAAAAGAGATAAAATAGTTCAGGGAAAGAACAGAAATGAAAGTGTTGTTGATCATCACTGATTACCATCTGTTATCAATAAGCTTGAGTAAAAGGAACAGAAACAGGAAACAGAACTAAACATCTAAATATTTAGTCTTTGACATGAAATAAACTGAAACCAATCTCAATAAATCACAAGAAATGATTTCAAATCGTTTCCTGTGTTCAAAGTTGTGGTTTAGGTCAGCAATTCTCAAACAGTGGGCTGCAGCTGTGGAGATAATTATCATAAAGAGTTTTATTTTAAAGAGTTATTAGCAATTATTTCACAGGATCAGTAATTTTTTACACTTTAATTTTGATTTATAGATCAATCTTATCACAATGTCAGATTTAAATTAGTCTAGTCACATGCTCTGACTGTTAGTTCTTTGGAAAATGGGTCACTTTCTGAAGACTAAAGCTAATGGAAGGCTAACGGAACAAGCAAAAGCATTTAAGTGTGTGGTGAGAATATTTGATGCTCAATTCATTACATTTGATTTTATGAAAGCGGGTTCTGAGGACAGTGTGTTCTGAGGACAGTTATTTTCTCAGGAAAAAAGATGGCCCTCGCTTAACAAAAAGTCATAGCATGTCTATCCACGCAATCAAAATTGACAATAAATACAGATAATTATATAATATGAAGAATTATTGGCCTATGAAAAAAGGTTGAGAACCCCTGGTTTAAGTCATTTGGCCCGGAACCAAATATGACCATGATTGATTTGCTCCTGGTCCAGTTGGCATTCACACTGGTATTTTCAATAGTGAACCTAAAGCCGAGTTTAGCATAATTTCACGTGCACCTGAGTGACAGTCGCAAAATGTGAACTACAGAAGATGCAGACCAAGAGAGTCGCTGACTTGTCGTAAGATATGGACATATGGATTTCTGGACAGCAAAATCAACTATGGTTTTGGTTAAAAAAGGCTTCTTCTCAGTCTATTTGGACATAAGAAAAAAAAACTTGTGCATTGTCATTTTCATGACTTTTACCCTCTGTTTTTCTATACCTGGCTCTAAAAGAAGTTATTTTAAGGTATGTTCAAGCTTTTAGAATTGTCTATTTATTTATTTATTTTTTGTTCCATCAGCTTTGGTTCTGTTTGATTCATGACATGACTTGTACAAACATATATATTCTGAAAACAAGGAAACTATCTAATCCAATTAGAGCTTGACATTTAAAGCAGAATATGATCAGATGCATTCAGGCAGTGGTCAGTGAGCACAGTGATATGGTGAAAGATGTGGAGAATGTTTCCTTCAGGTGGGTGCTGTTAGATGGTGTATAGCTCATAATGAGGAATTTTCCCCTGCTGCTCATAGATCTGCTGGGTCGATCATTAGCCGTCTCCATGCTCACTGATTTGTGTTTTAATGGCTCTGTCTGACTGTCCCAGGGAAGTCCAATAGCTATTTATAGACTCAGAAACACAGTATTATCCAATGAAGGCTTTGCAGGATACATTTTAACTGGAAGTGTTTGCTTTATGACTCTAATATTTCCACATTTGCAGACAAAACGTACTGATTCTATTTACATTATACTAAGAAGTGAAAAACAGATTTACGATTGATTACTTTTGACTTTAAAATAATTTCAAAAGATCTACATTTCAGAGGGTTGCCTGTTTGTTTCGATAAACGTCAATATGGAAATACATTACGTGATGCACTGGAATAAGGCCACTTCAAAAACTAAAGTTTTAATGAATAGAAAAATTTTTGCATGGTACATTTTTTTTATCCAAATAAACTAATCCACTTTTGGTGACCCTTTACTCAACCTTGCAGCAGAAAAAGCATGTTAAAAGCCAGGTATAAACAGGTTTTTAAAATCATATTACAAGTTTTGAGGAGAGTCAATTAATATCTAATCAAATATTAATTAAATTAAATAGATATTACACATTTTTCATAAAAAAAAAATATAAATAAATATGTATATATGTTTGTGTATAATACAGGTACAATGAAATCAAAAGTTTTGATTTTGCCAAGATTTGCATATTAATGAAGGTTTGCTCTAGAAGTGGTTAAATATTTACCATTTACGTTGGGAAAGGGCACCAAAATATGTTCAAAATTAAACATCAAAGAGAAATGGGAGTTTGTTTATGGTAATAAAAGTAACATTTTTAGTCATTTTTATGACATCAATAATGGCTTCCTAGCAACCAAACTGTTTACCCTAGCAACACAATTATCTGAACTTTATCTCAGCTTTGTTAAATAATAGAGACATGGAGGTTGGTTTATTTTCTCAGTTACACAGGGAACATTATGTCATGTCACTGACTCTTTCATAGCAACTATACTTTTACCCTAGCAACCAAATCATTAGATCTATATTTGAGCTTCAAAAAAGGGCAGGGAGATGGGATTTGGTATACATCACTCATAGAGAGAAGTGTAACATTTTATGGCATAATTGATTCCTCCCTAGCAACCAGATTGTTTACCCTGGCAAAAGATCTATAAAATATTAAATAATAAAAATCTATTCATCTATTAAATAAATCTAAAAATCTATTAAATAAATGGCACTTTTACAAGCCAACATCAAAGTTTGTGTGCAAACTTTTGTCATCTAGATATTATTTTATTTAATGTGTCAATGGAACTGTAGCAGCATTAAAGAGCAAATGGAGATGTTGCTGATTCCCTTCAGAGAAGGAAAACATTTTAAATGCACAAAAACTTTTCGGAAAACATCAGCATTATGAAATATATGGCTGATGTATCAGAGATGTTTGTGTAGAAATCACCTCCCCTGCCATTAACAGAGATCCTAAGATTATTTGGTAAAAATGAATAAATAATACAAAACCTTGAATCCCAGTCTAACAGACAAATAAAAGTGTGAGCAATCAGGCAAGAGCAGAAACAAACAATCTGCATATTGTTTACCAAGTCTAATCTAGCTTGCAAATCTCACCACATGAATCAGTTTTCATTTCAGAGGGAAAGTTTGCAGTGACTAATGTGTTTCTTGTGTGGGAAGTCTGAAGCTCACTAATATTTTCCATGACAGTGCCCTGCATGCCCTTCCAAAAAATCCCTCACCAACTAACTCTACATGCTGCCCATTTCATCATTCCCTGCATGCTCCTGAAATATAGATACAACCAAAAAAATTGCTGTACCCTTGGCTAGAAGTAGCATATAATGTAAATAATTAAAGTCTGATTCAAAACATTTGCATTTTTAAACAGACACCGCATTGAACACATCGCTCTCATTAATATCAAGTCTGCAGCATCAGAGTCTGCAGGGTTTTCTGCCATTCATTTTAAGACGCATCCATCCAAGTAAAACCATTTTGATCAAAGCAAATGGAGTTCGTCAAGCAAGTGGGCCTGTTTTTAAAGCCCATGGCTCTCATCATGCCCCACGCAGCAGGTCGTCATGCTCCGTGGCCATACAGCAGATTACTTGGCAACATTTTTTTTTTCACGTATAGCTCTATAGGTTTCAAACCAAGTATTGAGGGGCATGGTACTCTCTGGGCAGCCCCTCTGGCTGTTTAGAATCATTAATGTTCTCCAAATACCCCAGTGCTCCAGAAGCCCCTGCCGAGTATGGTGGACTGGAACGCATCGCCTGCAGGGAGCAAGATAAAACCTGCAGCGAGTGAGAGAGAGAGAGAGAGAAGCTGAAAGGGAATCAAAGTCCAGCATCAAAACGTCAGGTTTCCTTATGATACTGTAAATCATGAGAGAGAGACAGAGAGATCTCTTGGGAACTTTTACGGGAGTCATGTACAGTAACATGTATTTAATGAGTCTAATGACTCGTATTGGTGAAGGAGCGTATCATTGTTTATTTTCATTATTATTTATATTATAGTTAAGATGTGCTGTTTATATTGTTGGGAGAGTCAGGTTCCGTCGGCCGTGCCGGTTGTCGTGGTGACGTCATCAGGTCACGCATCAGCCCAGTCAGTCTGAGTTAGGTGTCTTAGCTTTTTATGGAAATGTTCGGGTCACCACAACAGATTGGAACATTAGTCCAGAAGCTGCACCAAACTCTCTGTCGGTTTCTGTGAACAAGCCCCAAGATACTTGGACTGCTCCACTTGGGGAAAGATCCTTTCACCAACTCCCGCCCTGAACCATGGCCTCCGATTAGGAGATGCTACAGTTACAGTTTATATTTTAAATGGTTAAATGTAAAAATAGAAATTATAGGTGAGTTCCTTTATTGTTGTTATAAAGTACAATATTGATATTTTTATTATTATTTGAAATCTAAACCCCTCTTGGATTGTTCATCGTGATTTAATGCAGAGAAAATGTTACAGATTACTATTATTACATTGTTAAAAACAATTTATTTAAAATTCAAATTTTAATTTGGATTTCAATCCTTACAGGCATGATTTTCAGAATGGACTCCTGTTTAGGCTCTTCTTAACCCTCCTGTCGTGTTCGGGTCAAATCTGACCGTTTTACAACTTATAATACTCATAAATATTATGTTTTACATCTGATTACCTCAAGACCTTATGATATCCTTCACACTGTGTACTTGAACATATAAAAGTGATGATCACCTATTTCATTCAATTTTGAGTGTTTTAATCAACCTTGTTACACCTGTGGTGTTCCCGGTCAAAAGTGACCGTCATAGGAAATGAATGGGTATCCAGAGTAAATTCATTCAACATACAGAAAACATCCCCATACACACTGCCCCAGCTCACTCACACACTCTCTCACACACACACACACACACACACACACACACACACGCACACACGCGCACACCCACACACACACGCACACACACGCACACACACACACCCTGTTGAGTTTGGTGTTTGGTTTTCCATTTATTTTTTGTATTTTATGTTCATTTTGTAGTTCATATTCAGTGCCCAATTGTATTTTCACTGATGTTATTTAATGTTTACATCTACAAATTGTTGTTAGACACTACTTTTAAATGTTGTTCTCAACTAAAGAATGTTTAATAAAAAAATTGGTGGTGAAATTTTTTTTGTGTGCTAATTTAAGAGCAGTTAAAACAGACCGGTCAATTTTGACTGGGAACACTAAAGTAGGGGGCTGAATGCGAACACGACCGGAGGGTTAAAAGAGCCTTCTGTAGTCTGTCCACCCACTTTTCCTAGGAGTGTGCCAACATTGAAAAATTCTGGTGTAAACAAAACTTTCTTACATTTAACACTCTGCATCTTTAGGTTTTGGCTTCAAGGATGTAATTTTTGGATCACATGATTATCCCACTAAACATCAACATTATCTAATGAATTTTTATTTATTTATCTAAGTACTACATTCATAATGTAGGATTATTCCCTGATAAAATTCAGTATAATTTCGCTTATTCAACAGAAACTAAAAGAGAGAGTATTGCAGCAGTACTTTTACTCTAAGTGTTTGAATAAGATATTAATTAGCGGAGTTCATTTAGTTATTTTCCTCACAATTTCATTTTGTCCAGCATTTTTATTATTATTATTTCTTTATTATTAAGCTGAGTAAATAAATAAGTGTGACTTTCAGTATATGCCACACTGCTCTCAGTGTGTCATTGCAGAAAACCCTTCCTTTCACCCGGTGAAAGATGCCAGTACTACACAGAATTTGATGTTGTTCTTGGGGCATAAGAAAAGTTCCAAATAAAAGTTTTAAAAGAAAAGGAACCAGGACCAGTTTCATTTGCTAATTCACTGGGAGGGGGCACTTGTGTAATGCAGTTAGCAAGTCCAGAGGTCTGTAACACGTGCTATTCATGAACTTAAAGTAAAAAATTTTATTACGTTTTTATATTTCTATGGAATATGCAAAATTATCTAGAATATACCACATGGAATTTCCAGATATTGCTAACTTTCTTAAACAAAATCTACCTCCACTGCAGTTACAATGTAGTTCCTGAATGTTCATAAGATTATTTTTTCACATTCTTGCAGGAGTTTTCTCCATTTGGCCTTGGAATCCTGCTGGTGTGGCATGCAGAACGTGTGTGTTGAACATCTCTTAATGGAGAGTCTCCCGTGGTCATCTAGAAAGAGAAAACACACTGGCAGTAAGATTGCTACAATTGTGATGAAATAACCATATTAGCCCTTTAATAAATAGAAACTGTGGTTCCAAACCTTTTAAAATTTTGATTTAAAGTCAAATTAAATGTGTCCTGTAAATGTAATGTTTTGTTTAAAGTTGTCAAAAATCACAAGAAATGATTCCTTGGTATCAATCTGCCGCTCCAGTTCCCTGCCTCACTGGTCTTGCAAACATTGGTCACTGTTTATTTCTGAAATGAGACTAATTTCAAATTTGCTTGGTTTTATTCTTAAATAAAGTAATAACGCAAGTGTTCACGTATAAAACATGTGCTCCCATGGTTTATTTCTCCAAATTCTTTCGTTTTCATAAAGTCTTCTCACAGATGGACCTCCAAATGTTTCGGGGGAGGTTCTCTCCCTCCTCTCTCTCTCTCTCTCTTTCTCTATCTTCCTCCTGCATAGCAGCTTGGGTATATATTTAGAAAGTCTACTAACACAGGGATGAGAAGCAGTTGCCACTGCTCCCTACTGCGAGGTGCTGTAAAGGCGAACAAGTTATAGGATCGTTAGCCTAATGATTGACACGAGGGGGCAGAACAGACGAGGCTTCCTGACCAGGTGCACTCTCTCTGCCTTTGATTTTAGAGCCAATCAATGATGTCAGAAAAGGAATATTCTGAAAACCTGCATCTGAGCCTGGCTTTGAGATGGATGAGGTCTTGTCGAGCTCAGAAACACAAGCAATGAAGATCTGAGAAAGATTGCTTAGATTTTTTGTGCAAACAAGCAGCAGTTATTGGAAAAGCTCACAGCTGACTGTTTTGTGCCAAGGAACCAGTGATGAGTGGGAAGTTTCATGTGTGCGGGCGTGAGAATATAAAGTCGGTGTAAATGCATTGCTCTGAACTATCTCAGTAGTCTAAAGTGTGTGGTGATAAAGTCCAGAAATCACTGTCCTTTGATCTCACCGCATAAATTAAAGAGAAATTTTATTATTATGCTCAAATATGAGGCTAATGTACCCATGGTTACAAGTGATCTGAAAATATTTTTAATGATATTCAGTTCGCAGCTGGTCAGGTCGTTTGAAATATAATCCAAACGTAAAGAGTTCAACTGTGGTCTATCCTAATCCGATTTAGTTCCCCTCTGCGTGAACGTGCATTCAATCATGTGATTACACAGCCAGTGGGAGGAGCTAACATGAAATGTCTTTTCTATTTAAGACATGAAATGACTTTTTTATTTACAGTTTTCTTTTGTGCCACCCACATATCAAGATAACATTTTAGAATGCTCTTCCTCAGTTAACGCATAATAATTACCGAGGTAGTTATTAACAAAAATAACCAGTAAATATCTAGTAACTCTCTAAGCAAACGTTAGCTATTCAGTAACTACTGTCACAGTAACTACTGAGGTACCCTTAACTATCACTAACTACCGAACCTATCCATAACTACCATTAACTAATCAATATCTATTGAGGTAAGCTGACTAAATATGGAACTTTGTGTGCAGCCATAACTTAATAGACATGGTAATGGAAACAATGGTTGCCATTTTCCGTAAAGAAAAACTAGAAGATAGTTGCTGAAAACTATTCGGGCTACAGTAAATTAGAGTGTCGTGTGGCGTGGCGTAACGCACAGTACACATATGCGCGGTTGCACAGGGGTGACGCAGGTTCGAATCACGAACCTGTCGTCTCTCCCATCCTGAACCATTCTCTCTCCCCCTCATTTCCTGTCACTCTCCACTGAACTTTTGGTTCATATAAAAATCAATAAAGACTACAGTCTAGAGCTGGGATTAAAATAGTCAATAAATTTAGTTATGACTGCCCTCAACAGTTACTTTGGACTTATGGCCAAATGCATTATTTATTAATAACTATTTGGAAGTCAGGACTAGATAATTCTTCATTTATATTATTTACTTATGGATAACTTTCTTAGTTATTTATGAGTTACGGCTAAATTCAATAGTTATTAATCAGGTATTTTTGAGTTAACAGTAGTTACTGATGTATACATGCAATAGTTACTGATAGTCAAGGGTAGTTACTGTTATAATTACTGGTATTAACCCTGTTAACCCTTAAGGTGTTAACCCTTATCTAATTTAGTTGAAACAAATGACTTAAGTATAAATATAAGTATAAAAAAATGCAAGATTGTAGATGCAGGGGTCAAGCAGATGGATAGCAAATTAAGCTAATTACGATTGGCCAGCAGTGCCATGAGCTCAGAATTGTCATAAAGCAGTGAAACCCGGGTACACCCTTGTGTTATTTAAATATTATCAAGCAAAGTCAATGTAAACTTTGAATAGTGACATTTAAAAAAATGTATTTGTGTGTTGATTTTAATACATGGGGTTCCCTTAAAATGTTATGATACATTTTTAATAAATTAAATTTCTTATGAATCAATAATTAACCTCACATGTTTAATGATTGTGAATTACAGTATATTTTAAAATTGTATTTTTCTCTTTGAACAGGTCTTTTTAAATGATTAAAATGGTTTTAAAAATGTACATTTTAAGAAGAAATTTATCACCATGTTAATCACAGATTTCTTATCAGAGTATTTAATCACACCATTGATTTTAAAGATTGCGATTCCTAATCGTTTTAGTGATTCATTAAGTATGAGAAAGCATTGGAAGGACAAGAGCCATCTCCCGTGAAGTGGAATCGCTGAAGAGGTTCAGATTCCAGCAAAGGCAATGAGGTGGAAGAGTCGAACTGCTGAGAGGGCCAAGAGGAACGAACGAGCCAAAGGCCCTTTGGAGGTGCTATTCCCCCCCCCCCCCAGCTTCATAAATAATGCAGTGGTGCTCATCTCATTTCAATGCTCGCAGTCATGAGCGGAGTGCTAATAGCTCCACAAATTGCTTTAAATGGTGTGGCGCTTAATTGGGATGGGGGACAGCATTATATGAGCAGCTTTAATGAGTGATGCCATGATCCCAAGAAATACATTTCTCCTTTTAACCCTCTGACCCGTCTACGTTGATCAACTGCAAAAAAAAATGTAAACCTTTGATGAGCTGCAACTTTCAATCACACTGCTGAGCTTTCCTTAGGGATTTGTGACGCCAAACATTGTACGTGGTTGAAATAACCGTACATGATATAACTATTCTGTTGTTTTGTGTTTCCCGCACAGAATCAATGCATTTGTATTATTTCAAGGTTTAATGGACACTTTGGTTTTATTGATTCCTTTCCCACTATGATGACAATTAACAGAAAAATATGACTAATAAAGTGTCGTAAAGTAACTCAATTCAAATGACTGTAATTGAGTAGTTTTTTTCAGAAATTGTAATTTAGTGAGTAGATTTGAAAATGTTTCACTTTTATTCAAGTACATTTCTAGTTCTGGTTCTGTCCTTTTCTTCAAACTGCTTTATTTTTGTAAAGTTTTTTTTTCTACAGTGATTGGCACCTATCCTGTCCAATCAAATTGCGTAAAAAGAAACAATTCCCAAAAAACAAGATATAGCGAATGTTTAATTATGTAGCAGTTATTCTCTCTCATTGTTTTTTTTCTGTCTTTCTACTGTTCTGCTCTCTCTACATCACTCTTTCTCTCTCATTCTCTCTGTTTCACTCTAGCTCCTCTTCTCTTTTTTCTCCCCATCTCTTTCACTATATATTTCTCTCTTCTTTTTCTCTTCCTCTCTTTCTCTCTTTCTTTACTTTTTCTCCCTCTCTTATTTTCCTGAATATCTATCTCTTGTTCTCTCACTCTTTCGTTCTCTCTCTTTTCATTATATCTGTCTCTCTTGCACTCTCTTTCTCTCTCTCCCTTTTCCTCCATCTTACTCTCTTTCTCTTTATGCTATCTGTCTCTTTATCTCTTTTCTTTCAGGCTCTCCTTTTTTCTTTACTCTTTTTCCTTCTCTCTCCCTCCACTTCTTTTTATATGTTTCTTTCTTCTCTTTATCTCTGTCTCTCTTTACCTTTCCTCTATTTCAAAAAGTTAAAGAGAGAGAGAAATAATGAAATAATTTTGCAGTGTAATACTCACTACTCTTGAGTAGTATCAAAAGAGCTACTTTTTAACTTGTACTTTGAGTCATTTTTAGAACTTTTACTCTACTTCCTTAACTTTTTGGCAATTGAGTATGATGTTTCAGGACTCTGTACACCACTGTGTGTAAGTGAGTACATCTCTGTCTAGAAAAACAAGGCTTGTTTAGTTTTGGAAAGACATATCAGTTTTCTGGTGCCAGAATGAAGGTTAGCTCCAGTCCCACAGTTTGTTAAAACCAGGCAGGTTGGCTCAGTCGATGATACCGGGCTTATTTAGGAAAGAAAATGAGAGTGGCTTTAATTTAAGAAGGCTCAGGCTTTTTCTACACCCAATACAAACAGTCTTTGTTTGAAAACCTGGTGATTCCTGTTGTTCTCCAGAATATATTCAATACACGGGACAAAAAATACAGGTTGTTTGAGTGCAACAGGGAATTAAATATTTATGTAGCGTGCTTTATTAACAGGCCGTTGTGCTCAGGCGAAGCGGGCTCCACAGCTGTTCTGTCACATTTCTAAATAGCTGTGGGTTGTTTGTTGCGATGTGTGTTGTTTATTCATTTATTTATTTATTTATATTTCTTTGTTCTTGTATACCCATGAGAAGACAATGGGATTCCAAATCACAGAGAAAGTGACTCTAAACATTCAGGCGACTCATCCACTTTACAAGCAAGTGACTAAAGTGCGTTTCCCTACACATTCCTGAGCACTGCCACATCTTCAGCTGACATTCCTTTTGCAATATTAGCTGTCCTAGATGTTATTTTCCTAAACACCTTTGTATTCTTGTAGGTTCAGCAACAGCACAGCAAGTATCAGACAGTTGCTCTTCGAAAGAATGGGTGTGATGTAAAGTTAACTTGTTTTTTTGATGTTCTTTTGATGTTTTTCATGTTCATAGATTAAGCAAAAAACACTGTGACCTTCCAAAGTGTTCTCATTTAGAGGAGCATCTTTGAAGTAATCAGAAGTAATCTCGCATCATCTAATTATTAATTAAATAATTCATGACTGACGTATATAGCTAAGACTGTGAGTGAATTTACATGCACCTGATTAGTTCAGAAAACACACATATATTAAGGGTGAATGTGATTCTTTTGTGTATTGAATAATGAATTATGCAAAGTTCTGTCTGCTCAGTAATAGCTCTGTGAAAGAATGCCGTGACAATAAACAATGGGTTGTCTGAAAATCAGCATCTTTTTGAAGAAATGAATAAGGAGTTGCTAAAAAGTAAAATCCTAAGAGTTAAATGAACTCTACTCAGAGTGTATTTGGTCCCACTCTATATAGAGTTAACCCAACTCCGGAGAAGAGTTATTTAAATTAGTTAATTAAATTAGTTTAGACATTTTTTTCCAAATCTGTGAATGACAATGCCATCTTTTAGCAGTGTACCTTTTGTTTTTGTATCAGGTTTCTATAGGTTTGCTAATCATAAATGCTCATCATCACTAATTATCAAAAATATCTAAACAGTCTCTTTTAGTGCATTTGGTCCCTCCTGTAAAAGGTCATTTTTATTTCGCATTTTCCTGTGCAGATTTGGAAAAAAATGAATAAAATATATAATAAAATAACTCTTTCTCAGAGTCGGTTTAACTCTCTATAGAGTGGGACCAAATACACTCTGAATAGAGTAAATTAAACTCTTAGAATTTTACTGTGTAGCATTTTTATATTATAGTTAAGGGTTTAAAAAAAGAGAAACTGACAGTATAAAAAAGCAAAGGTGTGGACTTGGACTCGAGTCAGACTTGAGTCATTATTTTGGTGGACTTGACTCCTTTGACTCAGAAAGATGTGGAAATGAATCAATTCACTTTCACATTTTGCTCTGTTTGTGTTGCTCGGGCTTATGTGTCAGAGAGAGAGAGACCATGTGCAGTCAGCCAATAAAACTGAAGCTTTTTTCAGATCCAATTTCTTCTATTGGTTGCTGGCAGTATTGGAAAAAAGGAAAACAGTGACCTTTACACTTAAAATAAAACATGTGCCAATTATAAGGCATGTGAATCAAACAGCCCTATTGAGGCACAATGCCCTGCTCTAGAGTTCATTAACGAATGTATTTAGCAATTGAAAGATAAACATTTTTAATAGGAAATCAGAGTAATTTATTTACTAAAATTTAATTTCAAAACGTAATTTAAAACAGCCGCTGTGATTGGAAAACACACTGGTGCATCTAGAGACTTCTAAGGGTTACAGATTGAGCTGCAGCAGGTTTGCTAAATAAAAAATTGTGTTATTAAAATGTAAGGGTGGAGCATGGGAGAGCATGGAATTAGCAAGAGATTGTAATCAGTAATACTTTTTTCCCACTTAGCATTCAGCATTGCGATATCAGGTGAACCAGGAAGTCTTCAAGGAGCTGCAAAACACCTGAACATATATGTCTTCATGGATGTAAGTAGCAAGTAAGTCAGTAGTAGCCAGAGCTGACAACAATGTAGTGTAAGTAGAGTTGAAATGGAGAAACCCAGCAGAGACAAACCAGTAGTGCACAGAAGATCCAAGATGGCAGAAAGGGGCATGAATCATAGAACTGACAGTGAGGAAAGGAAATGTTAAGGCACATAAGTGGAAGTGCATAGGAGAACCTGATTGGGTGAGAAGGAAACAAGGAAATTAGACCCAGGTGTGGTTGATAATTGAGTAAGTAATTGGGCAGCAAAACAAAAATGAGAGGGGGAGCCAGATAAGAGAGACAAACACAGAAATGACTGTAATAAAAGACTACAGTAATGGGGCATTTTTGTTGGGAATAAGTCGCTGTCATAAGTCACTCTGGGCTAACTGTATAAAGTGTAACTGTAGCATTTGTAAATTACAGATTGAAATGTGGAATATTGCATAAATTTAAAGTGCAGCTTTTGTTTTGCAAAGTACAAACATGCTGAGCTAAGTAGAGGGACACAGATTTCACTGGTGTGCTTGTAACCGACTATTATTTTGGCTTTCACATCCTGCCTGTCTTTGTTAGCATCGCTCCCTGGTGTATGTTAATTGCAGGCCAAGTTTACAGTCAATACTTTTGAGGGAAGGAGGCGATGAAATCCACCCAAACTGCCGAGCACTCAACAAAAGCCTCATTAAAGAGTGAAGCTAGAACCATGATGCCACCCACTCAACGCCCCCCACCCTTCCCTTCTCAATTGCCCATATTTGTGTCCGGGTCCCATGCAGTGCCTGCTTTTACAGCACTCTAGTGCCTGTCATCCGAATATTTGGACCTGTGCTGGGATCCTGCATGCTCAGAAGGCAGAAAACATTCCTCCTGCCTGCCAATAATAAAAGCAACCTGGCTACAAAGTGCACGAGAGCAGATGAGAGGAGAGATGGATGAAAAAGGAGGAGTGGGTGTTGGATCTGTTAAGGGGTCAGAAAATAATGGGAGAGTTTGTAAGGGTGAACTGCTGAACTGCTGCAGTCCAATTATTGCAAATACTTTTTTTCTTTCCCTCCTTTGCACATCCAGACGCTACACGCAGACAGACATGTAAAAGAAAGAGGATATGCTAATTACCATATTTTGTAGAATACGGGGTGAGAAACAGAACCCAGAAGAATTGGTGAAAAAGTAAAATCCAATTCTTCTAAAATCACGCCTTTTGTGTTCTGAATTTTAGTCTTTTCCATTAAAAGGAGCTAAGAAGCCCATCACAGATTCACAGTCTGACCTTAAAAAGAACTGATGTTCTTTTTCCAACTTCAAATCTTTTATTTCCATCAAGAAGTTGGTTTGCTTATAATTCAACTCTAATTTTAAAGCAGTGGATCAATGACCTAAAACATTCTTTTACAGAAAGAAACCTTTGAAACTCATCAATGATGATAGTTTTGTTGTAGTAAATTTCACTGTTTGCATTAGGAACCAATATCAATAAAATTAAGGCTGTGGTGTCTGTAAGCCACCCATAGGCTTCTTATCAGGGGGTAGGTACTCAAATATGTAACTATGTCAGTTTTAGCAAAGGTAAAAAGAGACAGGTTATGGCATAGCATAGAACAATTAATGCCCTTGAAAGTGGTCATTTACAGCAGACTAAATATTCAATTACCTCGTATTGTAGCATTTGGAAAAAATAAACATGGTGTCAGCTTTGAATCCGATTTCATACCTTTTTGTGATCCGCTACACCAAGCATTTGCTTATATAGTTTAACATACATCCTACGATGCATTTTCTTGGAAAAATCCTCTGTGATAGTACCAGGGAGCACAGGGGTTTGGGGTCTTGCAACAGCAGACCTCCTCACCCAGGCACTCAGCTCCCAGCCTTTGTCCAAGAAACCTTTGCCCACTGCTTCTCCCACTTGATCTGCAGCCAAAGCGAGGCTTTCTTTGAGGCCTTGGCTTTTCTCCTAAATGATGGATGTCGGGCGGTTTATTCTGTTGGTGGCTGATCGCATGGAGCTGCTTAACAAAAATGTGGAGAAAAGCAAGGATTTGTGCTATTTCTTTCCTGTTTCCTGTACGAAGTCGCTTCAAAATATGGGATGAACGCCACTGAGCAGCTCTTTATGTCCTACTCACTTGGTCAAAAGAGCCACCTTTAATTGGTCATTCTCTTTGCGAAAAACCGATCTGATATGGCATTCCATAACTCTCCCGTTGGCCCATGTTTTTCGATCAAGACACTTTGTCGTACAAAACTTCAAATCGAAAATTTGGATCAGTGTGTAAAGGGCTTTATTCTTTCTCTGACTTCTTCTAATATGACTTGCTTGGTTGTGACTGGAACCAGAACCAGTCTGAGACTAGTTTCTGCAATATTTGGTAACTTGAACTGATTTCCCAGGAACACCCTTAGTCGCTGCAGTTGTCAATAGGGCTACCTGGACAATTGGTCGGCGAAATGGATCCTCTCCTGCTCTTAGAAATGAAATGTTTGGCTAAAATATCTTGGTTTAAAATTACCCGTCATATATTGATCTGCACAGAGAGGGTTTAATGTGTGGTGTGAAGTTTCAAATCCTACACATATGTGTAGGATTTGGAAAACATCACATCACACATTCTTGAAAGATTAATTAATTATTCCAACACTATCTTCAAGAGGGAGTAAGCTGTTCACTGTTAAATCAAAATTTTTTTATCCTGCTGTCACTGCTGCTAATTTGACAGGAGTATTACTGGTGCTGATTGTACAACTCCCACTCTTTTTACCTGGAGCTCAAACTGCTACCCCGTGATTAATCCTCATTATTGCGATGACACCTTTATATAAGAGGAAAAACTGACCACCATCCAATATCTCCTTTAATTAGAGTAAAAAGAGCTTAATTAGCAAGGACATGAATTTCCTTTGATTCAGTGAACACACGGTAACTACTCAAAGCATTTGTTGTTTAATAGAAATATGAGGGTAAGGTATTAATGCAGAAGAAACTATGAGCCATCATTATAGGTGCATCAGATCATCCTTATCCTGTACGGATCACTTCCCGTGGATTGATAAGAAAGATTGAATTTCAAGTTCATGATGTTTCACTCAATATTTACATTTTCATTGATTTAAGCAGTGACACACAACCCAGTGGGTCCTAATCTATATCTATCCCTGCATCATCTTGTCGTTTTATCGCATTAACTAGCCTTGAAATGCAAACTAATTTGGTGGGCATGATACGCATACCTTCTGGTACCTGTCCAATTTTGGGACCCAGACATTTAAATGTTTTAGCTTGTCAATGATGCATATAAAAGTGCTAGCAGACAAAGTACTAAAGGCTAAGTATCAATCAAGCTCCTCTTGAAATTAGTTTGGCGAAACTTTACTTACATTGCTCAGTCAATATAATTTTGCATAAATTAGGTCTGAACACAAAAGATTATGCCATTGAACTCATTTAAAAGTGATAACCCATTGAACATTGAGGATGGTGCCATTATGAGCATGATTCTAACTATTAGAAAACATACGAGTTATACTCATAAATGAGAAAATCCTACTTCTTTAGGAAAAAGTTTTTAATGTTTCTCATCAGTTTACTTCTATATATCTGAACATTATGAAACACAAAAATATTTTCTCACAAGTTCACCACCAGGGCCTGCATTGTAGTTAATCAAAGAGGGGTGAGTATAAATGTACAAGCTGGAAGGCATCCGCATTGTACCCCCTTTTGAGGATCCAGGGCGGAAGGCAGGGAAGACCGTATGGTTGCCCAGATGCATGCATGGAGGTCTACATATTCTGAACATGGTTTCCCATGGTAATTTCATGATATACCGTTTACGACAGTTCAGGCAAAGGTTTGTGCCGAGGGAGTTGTCTGTTTGGGTGTATTATGTTACATTAGGAGGTTCCATGTTGTAACATCGGTCTAATTAATGGAAAAGAAATAAACACTGTGTGATCCAGGTTCAAATAACTCTCTGGCTGCTAGTATATAAATTTCATTCCTGTGCATAATTTTGAATCAACTTTATATCACAAAGCCCAATTCTGAATGTACATATAATGGAGAGCAGCAGACTCCCTATTCCCTGAGGAACTGCCCAAGTCAGCTTATATTTTAAAACTCACAAATCAAAGTCCCTAGGAACTCGATCAAGTTCAAATTGTTCACTGGAGTCGTTTGGGGTGCTGCAGCTCCGGTTGCTATAGTTACCGCAGGTGGACGACCCGGCCAGTGTGGGAGCTGTCTGAGAGCGAGCGCATGGAGGATTAAGAGAATGTGTTCACAGGTAATGAACTGAGAGAGAAAAGAGACTGAGATGGAGGATTTCAGATGAATATTTGAGATGCCACCATATGCTGGACAATAAACCCCAGTGGTCCTCCACCGAACACCTCTATGTATTTTCAGCAAATGTTTGTGTCTGGAAAACCCTGAAAATGCATATTTTAAAATTACATAACATGAAACATGTGCACTCAAAAACTTTGTAGCATATACTTAAATCACATTGTAACAAGGGCCCGATTTAATGTAACTAGACTAGTTGACTTATTTTAAAAAATGGTTTTGTCGCTTGGTTCTTGTTTTTTTTCTGCCCAACTGTGTTATGCTATTATAGTTTTTGCTGTTTCTCCAAGGTGTCCTTGGGTGGTTGCAAAAGCACCAACAAATATAATGTATTATTATTATTTAAAAATTATAATTATATTTTTATTAATATTATTAAAATATTATAGTTATAATAATAATTATTATTATTACTATTGTTGTTGATATTACTATTGAATATTGTTTTTTAAAATCATTGTAAGTTTTCTGCCTGTGACGCATTAAAAATGACCATTTTTAGCTTCATATGTAATGGGCTACAAGAACATTACAAGCAACTGAGAAGGTAACAACAGCTGGTCAGATTATTTACAAATGAAAGTCAATCCCCCTCAATCTAGAGGCCACACAAGATCCCACAAGTGATCATGGAACCATGAAGAACCATGAATCCTGCTTTATTTATTCATATACATCCCATGCAAATCATGCAGGTCTAATATGTAGACCCTTAGTCATTCTTTTTCAGTATGAGAGTGATTAGTGATAGTGTGGCACTGTTTAGTGGAAACACCGTATTTTACTGTATACTTTACCTATAACTTCACAAAGTTAAACATTCCAGGAAAAAATCCGACCCATAAAAGTGTTTTGATGATTCTAGACCACAGTTCCTATTAGACAATAATGCACCCGTTCACCTCAGTGTGGTCCGTCCAGAGCTGCTCCAGAGACTGTCTGCATTCCCCACACTAATGACACAAATGGACGGAAATGCCATGTGATGTATAGAGGCTGCTGTTGAGGGGGAGGTTAGTGTTGATCTGATTAGAGACTGGCAGTGATGAAGAAGGGCCCAGTACTGAGCCTTGAGTCACTCCAGGGACAGGATAGTGCCACCAGGCTCAAATACGATCAGGATGCATGGATCTTCTTCCTTCTATTGGCATCTGCTAGGTAGTGTCTCAAGGAACATTCATCTCAATATTGTTCTCTCCTGAGATCTCGTAACATCTTGTTCCCTATGTGTCCTGCAAGGCAGCTTCCATCTTTCGTAAATGCATTAAGCCCCCTTAGGGTTTGAATTCTTCCTCTCCACACCAACAATTTACGTCTAGGAAAGGTTTTGGATCAATGTGGTGAGAGGTCATGAAAGAAACCTGAATATATTAATGTCACGCCCTTTGTTCAAGCATTCATCAGAGTTAATGCACATTTATGCAAACAGATAATGGCTGTATTAATCAAAGCAAAAATCTATTGAATATGGGTTAAGAGTTATGGCAGGCTTGTGATGACCTTTCTAGTGCTCTTTTTCATACATAACTGTAATCTGGTCAGGTTAAGATGTGACCTTTCAGGACGTTCATTAGAATTACCTTTCGGAAATACATATGGAACAGAAGATAAAAGCTGAATGGTGGAATCTCTGGTCATCAACAACAGGAAAATCAACAAAGGGATGACCTTCTGTCTGGATCTTCCCCTGTAGCCAATTACAGAGCCACAAAAGGTTATTCAAAGTGCAGAAATAACATAAAATTAAATTGATACTGGATTTGGCTTCTGTTCCGTGTCAACTAATCATTTAAATGAGAAGAATGCTTATATCATGTAAACATAGACTTCAAAATAAACGTTCTGTAAGCACTTTGTTTCAA
This sequence comes from Danionella cerebrum, assembly GCA_007224835.1. Classification (NCBI taxonomy): domain Eukaryota; kingdom Metazoa; phylum Chordata; class Actinopteri; order Cypriniformes; family Danionidae; genus Danionella; species Danionella cerebrum. Next base: position 573,972 of record SRMA01027258.1, on the reverse strand, counting down.
GTCGCCTAAACATTGAATGCTGTAATTAACACAAATCGCCGTTTGGAATGGTAAATGTTTCTTCTGATTATCAGGTAGCTAAATGGGACCTAACGTGTTTATGATTTATATAAATTTAAAAAGGCTATTTTTATTCAGGAGTGCAACCCTTTAAATGCTTCGGGGTGTTACGTGTACTGTGGACCCTTAACGTTCCTGACATTATGCAAGTTTTTCTCCCAATCAATGAGCAGACAACAGCGACATCTGTTGCTCTGAAGAATAACTGCAGGATAATTCGTCCAAACGAGTACTAAGCTAATTCATTATTCTAATTATGCTAAAATATTTAATGTATTTTGATCGATTGTCGTCAGTAGACCTTAAAATTACATTTCAATTAAAAATGAAACTCAAAACATACTCTTATTAAAGCTAATCTAAACAAGGCTCACCTTTTGTGGAGCTGCTTTGAAGCAGCTGCATAAAAGCTCTATACAAAAGCATATGACTTGAGAGTGATGGGGAAGATCTTTAAAAAAAGGCAATGGAGCATGGAGGCTATGCAACTGAAAGAGATTGATCCTGTACGGCCTAAAGCAGGGACAAGATATTAAAATGTGTTCAAAGGTACATACCAGCTTGTACTTTATAGCTGTTTTAATTTTCATAAATTAAACAAGTCTCAGGTCTGAAGCCTTTATTTTGGAAACAGACAAATTCCAGTCATCCCAAATCTCTATTCAGATCGGTGTGTAGAGGTCTATACTTGGCTTGAAAGATCTGTACTTTGTTTAACAGTGAAGCTTGACGTTGCCACTTTTAAATAATCCTATGTTTTCCAAGCACATGAGGCACACTGATTTGAAAATGCTTACCAGACAGATAAACATGTATTTCTCTGTCCATTCTTCACCAAAACTAAGTTTTTTCCCCATCAAATTTTCCACGTCGTGCTCTCATCCCTGTCTCTTACTCTCTTCTCCAATGTCAGGCAAAAACTGGAGTAGCAGCTGTGCAACCAGAGTAAATGTTTTAATTAAGATAAACAATTCTCTGGAATTTATGAGAGCCACAATTCAGTTTAGATCTGGACTGATGAAGGGAATTTACTAGTGATCAGGCGGTCACTGATTCGATCACGTCTCCCATGAGAGGTAGGGTATGTGATCAATTCACGTAGGGTTAGGTTGATCAGTTAGGATAGGATAGGTGATTTCTCCCAAAGACACCACAGATATGGGCAAAGCACCTGGATTTTCAATACAGAGAAGAAATTTCTAGAACGGGTCACACTGCCATCTGACCCCCTTCAATGACACCCTACATGGATGTGTTCTCAGCCTAGGTTTTTATTTATTTTATTTTTATTCATTTACTGATTTTTTTTCTTCTATTTTTCTTCTTATTATTTTTTATTCTTTTCCTCTTCCTTTCTTTCTTTTTCACTCATGCACCTTCACCTCTCACCCTTCCCCAACCCTTTATCCACTCCCCCTTCCATACCAGCACTGTCTTGTCCTGACACAACTGATGTAAACTGACTCGCGGGAACCACAACTAATAAATATTTACATACATTCAATGCTCCAATCCAGAGGATAAAACACCACACCAGGTGTTTTACTCCCCTGGAGAAAGCAAAACTGTCCAACTCAGCAAAGCATATACTCTCCCATGTGATGGCTTTTGAGCAGGACAGGACAAGGTAAAAAAAAGTGCAGATGACACTGGAGTTTTAGGCATGATTACAGAGGTTGCATTGGCTACAGAGGTGAGAGACAGTCAGTGGCAGAGTGGGGTCAGGAAAACCACACAGAGACAGTTCAAGATTATAAAATATCTGCAGCTTTAAAAACAAGGCCTTTTCAAAGTTAAAGAAGAAGGCTCAAAAACCACTTATCTTCATATGTTAAAGTACATTTGGAAGGAGCTTCAACAACCTGCGCTTTTCTAAACCGAGAGCTACAGTGTGGAGAATGACTGGCTGAATACAGTAAAGGAAATGTACATCATTTATTTTCATCAATAAACAAAATGCAGCTAATGAACAAAAGAGAAATCTTAGTCAAATCTCTTTTAGATGGGAATTTTAAGAATCCATTTTATTGAGCTACTTATCTTCGTTAAAAAGTATGTTCCTTCAAATTTGCATAAAATGGACACATTTTTTTAGCAGCAAATGTAGTTACAGACAGCTAAGACATTTAAAAAGCTGGCATCTGACGAATGCCTTTCCAAACTCAGCCTTGTTACTGTCAGTCATTTAGAAAAATGGTTTCTAAAAAAAAAGAGTGGTTTTCTTTCTAAGACATTTCTCTTACTATTCATCTCTTACTTTGGATTACTATTTATGGTTAAAACCACAAGGTGGAAAAAATATTATCTGTGATTTATAAAATAATTTCTATTACTGGTGTGTTGATGTGTTAGTGTGTTTTATAAAAAATAAACTGTTCAATCATTGGATTTGTATATAACATTTACCACAGCAAATGAATCAATGATCATTTTGTCTCGAAAACCAACAAAATGGTCAGTAATTAAACAGAGCTTCATGTCTTCACATGTTTCAAGTCAAAGAAAATTTTCCATCAAAGTGGAACAAAGGGAGCTGATTTATTCAGTTTAAAGTCTGTGATTGAATTTTTTGTGCCTTTGTAGATCAACTGGGAGTAAGCACATTTAAAATGGTGAAATATCTGGCTGTTCATTAGTTTTTATATTACTTTTATTTGTTTGATCTGAGCTTACGTGTGCTGTAAAATATATTGGGTGGGACGGTGAGGTTGGTTGGTTGGATGGTTGGATGCTTGGGCTGTTGGTTGGTAGAATTGTAAAGCTTCTTTGTTTACATTTTCATTTCTCAAAACTGGCTCAAGTCCTAACAAATAAATGGATGACAGTGGGGTTTGAAGAAGTAAAATTAAGTTTATTAACAATAAATGAAGATAAAGATATAATAAATAATAAATTCCTGTAGGATAAAAGATGGAAAAAAATATCCAACAGAACTAGATTTAACCACAAAAGATCCTTAAACTAAAACTAGAATCAGAACTCAAACAAAACAACAAAAGAAACAAGACAAGGCCAAAACTGGACTGGTGAGCAGCAGCAGCAGCACCAGCAGGGAGATTGAAAGTGAGGTGCACTTATAAAGAGAGAGAGAGAGAGAGAGAGGTGTCACTCGTTCTCGCCCCCATCTCCAACCTCATCAGGATGATAAGGAACTCATCACCTCGGGATGAGCAGGAAGACTCATCACACATTAAAGTGTATTTATTGCAATGCATTTTTTCTTCCACTAGATGGAGACACACTTCTGATTTTGTCCCCTTTATCTTTTTCTTCACTTGCTTTAATGGCCCTACACTTGTCTTGTTCAATGTGTTATAAGAAAATCCACGAAAATCTTGAATATTATGGTCTTCCTCAATGACGTTCTTGACTAGTATAAAAAAAAAAATTAAAAAAGACTATGATGACTGCAGTATGAACAACATTTGGAATGTGTTGCTTCTGACAGTAAATTTCAAAAAGACTGTAGATGAGGAATGGACTAGTCAGAATGAGGAATTGACCAATCTAATCAATCACCATGCCTAGCAAGTGTACCACACTGCAGGGCTGAAGACAGATATGGTTTCCAACGCATGAGCTGAGAGCTCCTGCTTTCACCTCTTCTGGGTGACGTCAGCCTCTCAGCTGTGTTCACTGGAGTGATGAACTTCTGCCTCGGGGGGCAACAGAGCACAACAGATATACTGAAATCGCACAAAATCATACAGCCTTGTGATTCAGTCAGATTCCACTACAGTATACTCTCAGGATTTGGCAGGCTTCAGGTCTAGGGTTGAAGCAAGCTGTCAAATTGGGTTGAAATGTAAGATTAGACCGTAATAATCTTGCCAAAGTGAGATGTGTGTATTGCTTTAACTTCATGTAAAGTACTTTGAGTTACCAATGTTTATGAAATGTGCTTTACAAATGAACTTGCCTTACCTTTCTATGTGTTAACTACTGTACAATTTGTCAGTCAATATCTGACACTTTAAAAGATTTATTTTGTTAGACCCTAAGTTTCTGTTAAATATAAATGCTGCACCTTTTGATAGTTCATGTAAAGCAATAAGGAAAGCCAACATGTAACTTTAGTTAATAGCATATCTAATGTTTAAGCTAAATAAAGCAACATTTTCTGTTAAATCTTCTAAAACCTTTCTTTCTGTCTTCCTACTTGAATTTTGAATTCATATTCAATAACACATCCTGTTAGGTAGACAGAATGAACACCACATCATCCCACATTGAAGGCACCAGAAGCTCCTTCCATTTGTCACACAATCTGAAATAATTGAACATGGACTTGCAGTCTCATAAAGTTCAAATTTGTATGCTCGAAAGGTTAGTGTGGTAAAAACTGATAGAAAAGCTGGGGGAGTTGTGAAAAGAATAAGTATTAAAAAACTCATATGCCCCACACTTGTGGCACCCCCTGCAGGAGACAGGAGACAGCCTGGTGTGCCCGGGGGTACCTTGTATTACCTACCACCTAATCCCACTTTATCATGGTGTCCAAGTCTAGAAGCTGCAACAACATCACTAGAGGAGACAAAAAGCAATGCGGTTATTGACCAAATACAGGTGGATGAAGCAGGAAAATATATATGGATGTCAAATATATATATATATATATATATATATATATATATATATATATATATATATATATATATATTCCAGGAGACAAAGAGCAGTTGGTCAGATAATGCAGAGGTCAGCTGAGAGTTGCAGAAGGTGAGTCGTGGGTACTGTGAGTTGTATGACAAACTCTCATTTAGACACTAGATAGCTGTGAAAGGGGACTGTAGACATTTGAATATGCTAAACATTTCGGCAATCAGAGAGTAGTGTGTGGGTGATCCCAGAATTCCAACTTAATGCCTACTGAAACCTGTTTCTCTGAAAACATGTTCAAAAGAGCCCTCCAAAAAATATGATCAGAACATATTTGAGACTCTTTTTACAGATGAAAGTACAAAAAGCAATTATTTTAATTTTGTCATGTAGCAAAAAAACTTTGAGTTTTGAGGGTGGGTACAAATTATGTAAATGATCCTAACTTTGAACCACACAAAATATTTAGCAAAAAAGGGGTAATTTTTTCAAACCAAAAGGCCACTAGTGTGTCCAAAAGTCCTATCACTGGTTATATATAATTACAAAGCACTAAGCCATGAACAAAGATATAGCTTGAGAGCGCAAGTGACTTTTAGATTCAAATATTGCGTGACCTTTAGTGATCTTAAACGCGTGAAAAATATCATTCAAATTGTGCTATAACTCTGTTTCCTCCTGTACATTGGCCTGCAGTCATAACTCCATAGTAATGTATATTTTCATTGGTGCGCACAATGTGGTGCTCTGACCTTGCACTCCGTATTAAATCAACAGGGTAGCTAAATTTAGCAAGAGCGTCCGTGTCTGGATTGAGAAGGAGTTTCAGCACAGTTCTGCTGAGTGTCCCAGCAGCCGCACCGACAGCTGTGTGAATTACTGCTAATAGCTGTTAATTAACACTGATCTGGGGTCCTGACTGACTAACTGCACCGGCATAAGTATCTGTGCATGTGAAGGAAAGAGCTCTCTCTTCACACGTTTAATCTTAAATTGTTTGAGACATCAGTTTAATAAACAATCAAATGACGCATGCCCGTCTAGCTCCCTGCATTTGCATATGTTGGGGTGAAAATGAGTCGTGAACAGAGTTTTCATACACACCTCATTCAAGCTGCCAGAACAAATGATTCTTTTCAAGACTGTAATAATTATTACATTGCTCATTATTTGTACCTCATTACAGTAGTTTTTCTTGGCCCTTCAGTCTGCAAACATGAATTTCACTGGCAAACGTTCACTTGAATTAGAAAAAAGCAAAGTTCAAATGCCAATTGCCTTTGCTTTTTTGCGAGATAACATTTTGGGGTCAAACCATTATTATTATTCGAGACTTCTAACAGCACCACTCAATTCTACCCGAATCGAGCTGTTCCTTCAATGAAAATAACCACAAAAATTGCACTTTCAGTCATTTTTTTCTAGTAAAAAGTAGAAGAAAATCCAGAGCAGTGAATGATGCTGTGAATCAGCTGTTAATTTATTGTGCGAGACAGACCACAACATAGGAGAGAAGGATAATGATCCGGTTTCTGGCTGATAAGACCCGATGCATGTGTAATCTTGCCTGTCAGAGGGTTCCGGTGTAGAGGGAAACAGCAGAGAATGGGTCCTAAAGTGTGGCCCCTTCACCTCAGGGTAACAAAGAGAGACCTGCCAAGAGGAGACTGCAAATTTCACAAAGGCATTCCCTTTAAAACACCCTGAATGCTGGTGACACCAGTAGATAAACCGACCACTTTCTAATCAACCATGTGTTGCATTTCGTCCACCGGAATTAAGTCTCATGCAAAACATCAGAGAAAGACTCTGTAGCTAATTTACCAAATTATTCACTTGATGTAAATGACAACCCTTCTGGGAATTTTCACAATTCCTGTCACCGCTGAATAGTCTCTCACATCTTCTCGGAAGGAATTTAAGCCACCTTTCCTTTAAGAGATTGTTGGGAGAGGTTTGAAGGTCCAGCCACAACATTCAAGTTGGGTTAAAAACTTGGATAAGAACCAAGTGTATCTTCCACCAGGCATGAAATGATGGAGGTGAGAGCTCTTCAGGTGTTCAAGAGAGTCTGGTGATAAAGCGGAGCACAGGTAAGAAATCCAACTGAGCATTCGCAAGGAATAGCCAGCCAGGGAGTCCAGGAAGTAACACAAGGAAACATCGACGACAACATACAGGCTGCGCTGGAGCTGATACGGGTACTGTTCATTTTACTCAAATTGACTTTTAAACAGCACCTTTAGAAGTCATCATGATAGTTTGTGCGCAAACTTTAGCCATTTGGTTTTATTTTTTTGTCCATATATTTTACCATATAAACTATTTTAACCATTGGAATTATATATTGTCAATATTATCTCTATAAATGTCTTAATAAAGGGAACTATATAACGTTAATATATTTCAGAACTACTGATATTGTGGTTGACATAAGGCCCTCATTCAACTGCATAAAAGTACTGTATAAATAAGTTTACCTCGCCTTGATTTCATTTACAAATTTCATTTCATGTATATTTTAATTTCAAATGTTGAAAATGGTTGTCTCACAGCATCAAGTATCCTTACTCCACAAATTCTAAATTTGTATATGCACATTTTTCACATAATAAAGCACAAACTAAATCTCTTTCTACGCAACATGACCTAAATTATAGAGAGAACCCCAGGTGAATAAAAAGAGCATTACACTTCATTTTATCCCAGTGAAAGTGGCCAGTCCAGTGAAGAGGCCTTGATGCATCTATGTGTAATTGTAAGCGCCGGGAGCTCTCAGCTCCCTCTGTTCATTCGGCTCTTCCTGCTTTCTGTTTGATCTCTGCAGTGAAAAATCTCATTGTTGGAGCGGATGCATTCAGGCCACTGAGATCCTTGCTGATTCAATGAGACAGAGAAGCAGGCTGCACATCCCTCTCTTCCTTTACTTTAACTTTCTGAAAGCCTCTAGCTCTGGGTCTAAAGAGACACACTCAGCCTGCTTACTGAAGGATGAAACTCAATGCAAAAAGATTTGTGAACATATCAGCCTTTTTGCTTTATTTGCGTCACTAATAGTGCTAATATAATTCATTAGGACAAGTGTACAACTGAATTGTAAGAGCTGCAAAGAAGAAAGAAGCAGCAAGCACTGCAGCAGAATAACTCAAGCACGCAGGAGAAGCATCAGATCCAAGCAAGATACAACATACTCTTCCAATAAAACTAGCATAAATATAGGGCACTAAGCCAAAGACTTGCATCATATTCTAAGTCTCACTAGTGAAACCTTTTCAGCATCCAAGATATTAAACATTGAGTTTAGATTAGCTGATTCTGAAATTAGCGTGATTTGACGTTAGTGTGCTATTCCTTTTAAATGGCGGAATGAACTGGATTCTTATTCTGTACTGTTCACGGAGTTCGAGCATTTTTTGAACGCGCTTCCTCCTTATTTTCTCTACTTTTTGTCGTAAGCTGATTTGGAGGAGAGCTCAAGCTATGTTCTTCGATTGGCCAAGAATCGCATATTCATGAGGCTCTGCTTCAAGCCCTTTCAGTCGCTCTATGTGGACAGGCTGGGCATGAGAAAAAATAAATAAAATACAAGAGAATAACTGAGATTCATTGTATTCCAGACACTAAAGCCCTCGACAAAGCGATCCGAAATATTGATGCAAAGACGCTCCCAGCCTGAAAATGGCATTTGCGGTACAACAGATGCTCACAGGGCCAAACAAGGAAATAGGAAACAAGAAGAGCATGACAACATTAAATTAAAGAACACATAAAAAAATCATGGATGTTGAGCAGTTGATACTGTTAGGGGCTGATCACAGGGAGCTGTTCGACAAAAAATTGGAGAAAAGATAGGATTTGTGGGGCGGTATTGAGCGCTATGTGATCGTCACCGAGTGGCTCTTTTACGTCCTACATATCAAAAGAGCCAGCTTTCATTGGTCTTTCTCCTTGCGATAAAGTAATCCGATAGAAACTCTTTTTTTGTTTGCACCACTCATTTGGTCCACTGTGCGATGTCCCGTTTGCACCCATGGTTTTAGAACAAGCTTGCTTGTGTAGAGGCCCTAAGGCTATTTTTTATTATTTTTTATTATTATTTATCTCTTTTTTTTTTCAAATGAAACCCATGTTGCTTTCACATGTATAAGAATTGTTTTAAAAAATCCCCTTTCAGACGTGCTTTTCCACAGTTAAGACTTTTTCCAGTGATATCAATAAAGGAAGGTGCTCAGAGGCGCATTTTAAACAGTACGATGAAGACTGTTTTTTAAAATAATCATAGCTTCCGTCATTATTCTAAATAAATTACTTTAGTCTTGGGCTCTTTCATCACAATCTTCTTCCTTAATATTATTTGATAATAATAAAGATGTCTCAGATCACACATTATACACAATAAAGTCATAGAACCACTAGCAGAGGGTTCACGTTATTATTTCCATCTGTAAACATTGAATTGCATCATGACGTCGTCTCCTCGTCTGCGCAGGTGAGTCGCAATGGAGCAGCATTCGTTCAGATACAGGTTACATTTAAGTCATATTTTATCAGTAATTTGAACGAGCACACCCAAAACATTAGTATTAAAACCTGCACTGTGAAAATTTCTTCCAACTATAGCACTAATAAATGCACAGATAAGCTCAACAACATTCTCTTATCCAAAGGAAACTGCTGTGTTTCTTATCCTCATTTTTGGCAACAGAAGCCATACTAATAAACTGATTTTAATCTCGACCAAGAAGATTTATCAAACTTTAATACTGCCATTATACTTTGTTGTGAATAGATATATCACTCAATACTTTGGTTTCACACATTTTAAGTCAAATGAAGGTGATCTCAAGTAATAAACAAAATAAAAGCTGCAAGCAGTGATCACAGGGCTCAAGCACCTCCGGCATTATCACTTCTCGATGGACACTTCTTCTTTTGCACTATGCAAAAGATATTAGCATGTCAAAAGTTCATCTTTTGACAGCCGCCATGGGCACATAGTTTAACTTCGCAATTTAACACCCCATATGCAGTAAGATAAGACTGATGGCGTTTGGAGATGATCAGATAAAATCTTTTGGAGGAGTTTGTTAAAGAATTACATAAGTAAAAGTAGCCAAGTAGAGGTTTTTGTGAAATAGCCGACTTCCTGTAAATTTTGTCAACGCGATCCATATTACTTATATTTAAGTCTTGGTAACCTACAAATGTGTGCCAAAATTTGTTTGCATACAACAAACTGAGAGCGCACAATAAGCTGAAATGCTTTAGGTGGTGCTTTAGAGTCATTTATCCAAACCCACTTTTCTAACCACAATCAGACGTCAATTTTCACCAGTTCTGAAGAGTGTGTGAACAATGGGGTTCTACGCAACCTCTGTGCCCGAGCCCAAAGCTTCTTTTGATCCCATGTTTAGATATTTTGATGTTAATTCTGCCAATAGTGTCAAAGATTCCCGAGGGTTCTAAATACTTGTCATAAATGCTGTAAAAGACAAGTTAGAGGTACATTCCCTGAACAGTGATATTGTAAATATACTGTTAGGGAACCTCAAAGTGTTCCTTACAAATTGCATTGGACACTAGAACTGAAATGACATAAAATGCACTGCTTCTTTAGAATAATAAGATACTGTGCTGTCATTAAGTCCTTGGCCAGACAAAGCGCTCTAATTGATTCATGTCAGATCAAGTGGAGCAATATGGAATGCATAGATTGTGTCTGGCAAAGGAAAACATCCAATTATTGCAGTCCAGTGGAAGCATACAGGAGAACGCACATGGCGGCGGAATCAGTCATGCTGTGAGACTTTGTCAGATGTGTGATTGTTATTCACCTCACTCTGCTACTGCATGTGTTTGTACCACGGCACAGAAGGGACATGTTTCTGGATCAATATCTTTACTTCATAAACTTGACCTTTAGACCTAATTCTCAAGGAAAATGTCAAACTGATAGAAACGCCACACCAATGACACAAGGGTTTTAATGGGAGCCATTTGAGTAGGCATAAAATTCAATGACAGTGGGACCCCAAGATACGAAATTAATCCGTTCCAGGGTGGCGTTCGTATCTCGAAGCAAGTTTTACATCCGTGTAACGGCTCTCAGAAACAACAGTATAAGTAGATAAAAAATGGAAAACCAGAGAAAAATCAAGTAACGTTTCTTCAATCCTTAAATCTATATAAATAATAATAAATGACAATAAAACACTAGCAAAATATGTAATACATACACAAACGTGAAACCTTAGCTTACGTGAAGCAATGTGGAAAGGATGACAGAAACGGCACCACATATGAAAGTTAACTTTCTCGAGACATTTCATGAATTAAGTTGCGCTACAGAACAGCATTTTCCACGTTATAACGTTATTTCTTTGATTCTAACATTTGTCTAGCACATTATTGGTAATCTATACATAATTTTTTGCTCGATTTAAAAGGGATTTTAAGTGTTTTAAAGTCTATCAGCCCCTTTTTGCTCTGGGAGAATGGAGCGCCAGGACTTGGAAGCGCAGCACGACATCAGACTTAACAAGCGGATAACAGAGCAGAACTGTTTGTGGTTGTTCGTATATCGAATTTTTTTTTTGCATGTTGAAGCAAAAAATTTCCCGCGAGACGTTTCGTATCTCGAACATTCCGCAATTCGAAGCATTCATATCTTAGGGAACCACTGTATATATACATATAGTTTGGCCTGTAAAACGTTAAAAATAGAGTAATATTGAAGTAATTAGAAAAAAAAACTCCCGATTTCTATGGATCTTTCACATCATTTGTTTCAGATGTTATTGAACCATTCATATGTGACAGTAGATACTTGCTCATGCTTTATTTGATTTAAAAAAATCCAATAACATTGAAACTTTCTCAAAAACTGGGTTTAATAGCACAGAAAACATTCAACTTATTAAAATATGAACAAGTTTAATTGATCAGGAAATAGATCCACCCATCAAGTGTGTTCAAAATTGTTATTTACCTTGAAGCTTCAATACGAAACCATTGGTATCTATTGATGTCTGATTTGCTGTGTTCTCTGGATCTTTATCTGGACGATTATTCCTGCCCTTGCATTGTCCTTCCTTTGATTTTATGAGAGGTCTGAATGAAATATTACGAAATGAAATCAAGATAGATTCCCCTTAGGTTCACAGTTCTTGAAATGTCATTTGAACTGCCCAATACATTTCATCATTTACATTCATGTGAGCATTGCAGTAAAAAAGGAGGAAAAGGGGAAAGGTTCACTCCATACCACACACCTGTTTCATTAATAGAAGAGAGGACCTCAGGACTTCTACACTCCAGCTCTCTGCCTGATGCAGTACATGAGTAGATAACTGATATATAGCGTATACGGGAAGAAAACAACACATTGTGAATGTGATATGAATGTGTTGGATTTCTAGAAACTGGATGTAGACAGGAGAGGTATTTTATAACAATGGTATTACAATGTATTTATGTACTGTGACTTCAGGATTAAGTCTAATGAGGAATATCATTTTTTATAGCTTTTTTTTTTCTCAGAATACAAAATGGATTCATACATTTTACAAAAAACCTTTATTGAAGCCAGCTCTGGAAAAATCCCATTATAAAGGTGACTGAATGTTTCAGCACTTCCTGTGAGTAATGCATTTATTAGAAGGTGCAAAGAACCCTATTGTAACTGCTCAGGACATTTTAGTTTTGCTGCTTTTCTGGGAAATATTGAGGGCCTAAACATTTTTCGCATACAGGTCAGAACTGGTGGAAATGTATTTCTCATTGTGATATTAAGTGGGTTTGGAAAAATGGCTAAATAGCTACTACCTGATACATTTGTGTTCCACTCAAAATTTGGCACACATATGCAGGGTACCAAGACTTAAATATAAGTAAATAGGATCACGTTTCCAAAATCGACAGGAAGTCTGCTAGTTCGCAAAACCTTTTCGCAAAAATTGCAAAGCTTTTTTGACTACGTTAAACAATAGAGACTGCAGCAATGCATACAATTTTGTCTTAAACAGGAAGTTGTTACAGTAATAAAACAGCCATACAATGTCTGACTGGTCGTAAATATAGCAACTATGTTAACAATCCATGGCTGAACAAAACTACATCATATTCTGTTGCTTTCAGCACCACCCGGTGGACACAGGAAATGCAACATTTAACATTGATAAGGTACTTCTTTTTTTACCTATTTTGAAATATGTGAAAATAAAATAAAAAAGGAAGCGTCCTGGGAGTCATGACACTTTGAAATGTCATTTTCAATATAGAATTTGCCTATTCAGTCATTTGAACAATTCTCGCTTGAATAATAATAAAAAAGGATCATTAAGTGCAACAAGCTGGACACCGAGAGACAATGGCGCCGGAGGTGTTCGAGCCCTTTGATGACTGCTTGCAACTTTAATTTCAACATGTGAGTTTCTGTGTTCCAGACACTAAGCCCTTATTTGTCAGATTCATATCATTTTGTTTTTGCAAAAATGAGCATTAGAGAAATCTTTGCTATACCTCCAGAGATTGCTCATAGAACATTTTTGAGCTTATGTGTGCATTTGTCAATGCTATCATCTGAACTAACTGCAATGCACTTTTATATTACAAATTTTTTAACCTGGTGGTAAATAGCTTGAAGTAAGCCAACAAAAATATGCAATCTTGGCCAATCAGAGATGAACTCGAAAGTGCTTCCAACAATCATGTTACCACTCTTTCAGATTACACATGCAGAGAAAAAATTGTGAATTTTTACATTTTCTTTAAAAAAAAAAAATACGTCTTTTAATGTATTAGTTGTAAAATCATATACATGAACGTGTAAAAAAAATTCCTGTTCACCACCTATGTAATACTGAGCACATATAATAATTAAGAATTGATAATCAGGAAATTCAATTTTACAAAGGTATTAAAGGTGTTTTATTGTACAGTGCAGTAGCTACATGTCATCCAGTTTAAACAGCATTCTGAAATGCCATGGACAAATAAAATATGCACATAGAATGGGAAAATACATCTTCAAATTCCTTTAATGGACATAACATTGCAGACTGAAAATCACAGAACATGAGAAACCATACATAAAAGATAGTCACAGAGTTGCAGTGTGTCTGAGGGTAAATATTTTATTATGGTTTAACACCTCAGGCACAGGGAAGATCTGCTCTCTCTCTCTCTCTCTCTCTCTCTCTCTCTCTCTCTCATTCTTTGCTTAAGGATCATGAACTTTGGAGCATACTTTCAAGCATTAACCCAAAAGGTTTTTTTAACTTTAAAATCTCAAACTTTTGTTGAGTTGACGTTCCTCATTGTGTAAAATTATTTTCACTATTTGGAAAAGTGGTTGCATCTGTGCATGTTCAGCGAATAGAACACATGTGATGGGCAGTCAATAGACCTAAATCAGAGTCAGTAGGCAACATATTGCTGCCTCCACGTCATATTGCTTGGTAAAGTCTGTCACAGTAAAGTCATTGGGTGATTGGCAGAGAGCAGGCGGTACAGTTTGATGCTGGAAAAGCATTCAATAAATACTCAGGGGAATCATTAGGTATTTGGGGTGTAACAATATATCGTGGCACAATATATTGCTATAAAAAAATTGTCCAAATACGAATCGTGGAGTTCTGGGAAATATCGTCTAGTGGCTGAAGTGTATTTTCTTCCTGGTGTGATTGTAATTCTAGTCACTTCTGAAACTTCTTTACATTGTCTTCTTGTTTTATGTAATATTTTGTAGGAGACAATGATCCTTTTATATCACATTTCATACCTATTAGGTATAAGGTACCATTTTAATCTTATATAAGATTTAAAAGATATTTTATCTTATTTTATGTCTTAATTTTATTGTTTTGTGCAATATTCACACAGAAATACTGAACTATTTTGTAACTATTTCAATATTGTGCATGCTGTGTTTTTTGAAAAACTGCCTCTTGTGCGAGGCTTACGATTATGTTTGTTTCCCTACAAAGTAAAACGGCTGTTTATTTGCTACGATCATACATCGAAAACAGGCTCATTTTTTGTATACAGAAAGGCAGTGTTGGTGGGGTTGGTGGGGGTGTGTTCCCCTGTACAGTTGTGTACCTAGCAATGTCCCAGAACGACTCGAAGCTTCTCGGCTAATATCACAATATCGGACCCACAATAAAGAGGAATATCAGACCAGCTGCTGTTCCAGACATTGTTCCTTAGATCCTATGACCACAAAGTGTTTGTTTGCCTCCAAGCATTTCCAGCCATAGTCTATCAAAATTTCCGCAAACTCGGTTTAACTCAGTTTGTCCTACATTGAAGCATCTGAAGACATAACTTTTCTCTGTTGTCTCAGTTAATAACGTCTAGGTTACTTGCGTAACCCCACGTTCCCTGAATAGGGAACGGAGACGTTAGTCGGGATTAGACCGACTGAATGGGAGCGAATCACCGTGAGAGCGACTGACGAACATATTAACGGGCAAATTAATTTGCAGGCGAAGGTGATTGATTAGCAATCAGCCGGGTATAAAGCCGGGCGTGCCTAAGCCTCAGTATGGAATTTTCCGAGGAGCTGGACCCACTTACCTCCCAGCTTACCTCAGATCCATGACTTCCAGGGCATGGCGAAGGGTAACGTCTCCGTTCCCTATTCAGGGAACGTGGGGTTACGCAAGTAACCTAGACGTTCCCTTTCAGTCGGTCCCGGAGACGTTAGTCGGGATTAGACCGACTGAATGGGAGCCTCTGTAAAGGGCCATGCCCGAAGTCCATCCAGACAGGTCGGCACTAAACCCAAGAGAGGGGTTAGTAAGAGGCCGTTAGTACCTGAATGGGAACTCCTTCTGCCCCTGCCCGGAATACTCATTGACGGGGAAGTCGTCCAACACTGAGAGCATCTGCTGTACTTGGTTGATGCTGACGACCAGAAGGAGGCACCCCTCGACCCGCAGGGAGGAGTGGCGGAGATCGCGTCGAGGCCCGAAGGGCTACCAGCGGGTCATCGTTCTGCAAGAGAGAGGAGGCAGAGACGGAAGTCATCGTTACGCGCCAAAGCAAGGGGAGTAACGGAACGGGTTCATACTAGCCACCTGAAGGGGGAGCTGTATAAGAACATAGAAAGGGAGCGCCAGAGAGGGACTCCCAGATCTGTACCCTAGTTCTGCGGGGACCAGGCCGGAGCAAAGCCACCACACGGAACCTGGCAGCGCTGACTGCTCCGCTCAGTCAGATGCCGAAGGGGGGAGGATGGGAGAGCCACCCAAAGGGGGAGCTCTTAGAAAGGTGTACTTCTCCCGATGACGAGGAGAGTACTGCAAGCTTACACCTGCTCCGTCCCCTAAGGGTGACTGCCACCACTCAGGACCGCAGAGGGAACAGAGCCTACATCAAGGTTGTACAACCTGATGAACGTGTTAGGTGTAGACCAGCCCGCAGCTCTACAAATGTCGGCGAGTGAGGCCCTTCTAGCCAACGCCCACGAGGCAGCGATGCCGCGAGTGGAGTGGGCCCTCAGATGGAGAGGGCAGGGAACCTCACACGCCTCATAAGCTAGGTGGATAGCCGCACTAGCCAGTGGGCAAGCCTTTGCTTGGAGACAGCGGAACCCTTACGCTGGCCTCCGAAACATATGAAGAGCTGCTGGGAGCGACGAAGCTCCCGGGTTCTGTCCAAGTAGATCCGGAGAGCTCGCACAGGACATAACGAACCCTGGGCTGGTTCTGCCTCCTCCCGGGGCAGAGCTTGCAGGGTCACCACCTGGTCCCGGAAGGGGACGGATGGGACCTTGGGGATGAATCCGGGCCTGGGTCTGATGGTAACCAGAGAATCACCAGGGCCGAATTCCAGGCAGGATTCGTCGGCGGACAGTGCCTGGAGATCTCCCAACCTCTTAATTGAGGCCAAAGCAAGCAGGAGTGCGGTCTTCCGTGAGAGGACACGCTGCTCTGCCAAATGCCAGGGCTCAAAAGGTGACTTCCGCAGCCCCGAAGGGCGACGGAGAGGTCCCAAGAGGAATGGAGGGTGGTCTAGGAGGCCGGAGGCGCCTAGCCCCCTTGAGAAATCTCACCATAGTGCGTGGCTGCCCACTGATTTCCCTTCAACCCGGAGGTGGAAGGAGAAATAGCGGCGGCGTAGACCTAGAGGGACGATGGGGACAGCCCCCGATCGAACCTCTCCTGGAGAAGGTCAACACGACTCAGATGGGGCATGTCCCGGGGTCTTCCTGGCGGGAAGAGCACCATTCGACGAACCGACCCCACTTGCCAGCGTAGCACACTCAGTGGAGGGGGCTAACGCATGGTATAGGTAGTCACCGCGAGGGGTGGTAGAGGCTCGGGGTCCACCGCGGACAGATATGCCATACAAGTAGGGCCCAGAGGTCTGGCCGCGGGTGCCTGTATCCCCCCCCCTTGAGTCAGATCTGGACTCAGGGGGAATCGGCCAAGGGGGGGCTGTCACGAGCGCAGAGAGGTCTGGAGACCATACTCTGTTCGGCCAGAAGAGGGCGAAAGAGTAGCCCGCGCTCGTCCCCCCTGACCATGCACAGAGGTTGTGCTAGGAGGCTTCACTGGGGAAAACGCACATAAGCGTTTGTTCCCGGGCCAGCAGTGAGCCGGCGCATCTGTCCCGAGAGGAGCCAGGGACAGGAATAGGAGCCGGCAATGGGTATTCACACGGGAGGCAGCAGGTACCTGGGCCTCGCCGAAGATGTCCCAATCTGCTAAACAGCCCGAGGATGGAGTCGCCAATCTCCTGTCGAGGGGTGGAATCTGGACGGCGGAACCGCGATCCTGTTACACTCCGCAGGGATATGAAGGCTCGAGCGACGGAAGTCGCTCTAACTCCAGAGGAGCAGCTGTTGGGCGAGGTAGTGCAGGAAGCGGGAGGGTACACCGCCCTGGTGGTTGATGTACGCTACTACCGCAGTGCTGTCGGTCCTGACCAGCACGTGCCGCCCCCGGAGGAGCGGGCAGAAGCGCCGTAGCGCTAAAATGACTGCAACTAGCTCGAGACGGTTTATGTGCCAGCAAGAGTGTCTTCCGGTCCAGGCACCGGACTCTCGGTGGGAACCGCACATGGCGCCCCAACCAGTCTTGGAGGCATCGGTGGTGACCACCACACGGTTGGGGTGGCTCGAAAGAGGCACCCCAGACCTCAGAAGCACTCCGTCTTCCAGACCTTCAGGTAAGGGAGCATGTCTGCCGTGGGCAGACGTAGCGCTCCCTGACGCCATGCCCAACTCGGAACTCGCGAGAGAAGCCATTGCTGCAGTGGTCGCATACGCAGGAGCCCGAGTCGAATGACTGGGGCTGCGGCTGACATATGCCCCAGGAGCCTCTGAATTAACTTCAGTCTGACCACTGGTCGAGAGGACACCGCGAAGAGTGCGGTCAGCAAGGCCCTGGTGCGTTCTACCGATAATCGCGCCAGCATGCTCTCGGAGTTCAGCTCCATCCCGAGAAAAGAGATGACTCTCACGGGGGTGAGGTGGCTCTTTTCCCAGTTGACCTTCAGACCCAAACGGTTTAAGTGCGAAAGCACCTTGCCCTGGTGTCGGATCAACTGGTCTCTGGACGAGGCTATGAGAAGCCAGTCGTCGAGGTAATCCAGGATCCGAATGCCTGCCCGGCGGAGCGGGGCTAGCGCGGCCCTGACAACCTTCGTAAAGGTGCGAGGGGATAGGGCAAGACCGAAGGGTAGGACCTTGTACTGGTAAGCATGGCCCTGGAAACAGAACCTTAGAAAGGGTCTGTGCCTTGGAACCACTTCTACCTGGAAGTACGCGTCCTTCAGGTCGATTGTTGCGAACCAATCTCCAGGACGGATGCATGGTAGAATGCAGCGGACCGTCAGCATCTTGAACCGGTACTTGGCCAGGTGCCGGTTTAGACGCCTCAAATCCAAGATTGGTCGCAGCCCGCCTGCTTTCTTGGGGACCAGGAAGTATGGGCTGTAAAACCCTCGTTCCATATCGGCTGGGGGTACCGGCTCGACCGCACCTTTTGTTAAAAGGGCGTCGATCTCCTCTCGCAGGAATGAGGCGCCTGTTCGGGGAACAGGTGAAGCACACCTCGAAACCTGGGGGCGGACACGAATTGAGAATCGTGTAGCCCTGCCGGATTGTCCGGACCTCCCACTGTGAGACCCCGGGAAGCTTCCGCCAGGCTCCCAGGTAAGCTGACAGGGGTCGTGGTCGGGACGTGCCGATGGTCCCCATGGCGGGGCCGCCCGGAGGCGGACTTGTGGGCGGAATCACCAGGGAAGGACCCTGGGAGATGGTCAGATGAGGGCAGGGGTGGTGTGCCCCCGCGCTCTCTGCCATGGCCAGCGGGGCTCGGGCCCATGTCGGGATCTTCGTCGGAGACCGAGGAAGAGGAACCCCAGACCGTCGGGCATGCGAGACCGCTATTCTCGGGAGGAAGTGAGTTCTATCTTTGACACAATGGGTGCCGCCGTCCCGGAGGACGGCAGCGAGGAGTGTGTGGTGGACTCCCCCCCCCCTGGGGGAGCTGGGTCGATGACCAGACCCAAAGAAGAGCTCGTTTCCTCCCGAGTCGCCAACCTCAGGGGAGCTTCACTAGAAACCCTCGTCTGCTTTCGAAAACCTCAGAGGTTGGCTCCGTCTTCCGCATGCAGGGGTTTTCCCCGGACCAGAGGTCGAAGGAGTAAACCAAGGCAGGAGACGTACTCTTTGGCAGCGAACAGGCGGAGAGGGTTCCGGCCCAGAAGCAACGCCTGCTGCTTCTGGCGTGGAACTATACCCAGACCCTCCGCCTGCCTCCTGATCGTGGAGACCTTTGACGAAAATCTCCACGGCGACGCCAAAGAGGCCATCCGGGGAGACAGGCGCGTACGGAAGCCGAAAATCGGTCCTCGGGACGCATTGAAGCCTGCTCGAACCACAGATGGCGTTCCTGGACCACAAGCGTGGACATCGCGTGACCGATGTTCAGCACGGCTGATCTTGTAGCACGAGGCGACAATCAGCGGCTGAAAGCGAGTCTCAGAGAGACTGCTGGTCACCACCACCCTGGTGCATGACACGGAGGACCTGTAAGGTCGCCATAGCATGCAATAATGCAGCAGATTTACCCGCAGCTGAATAAGCTCTCATCATCAGGACTGATGAGACCTCCCAGCTTTGGCGGGAACACCCGAACGAGACCGTCAAGCAGCAGCGCTGTCGGGGTAAGCACCGCGACAACCTACCCACTCGGGGAATCGAAGAGTAACCCGTATCTGCTGCATTGGCCAGAGTGGTGAAGAGGGAGGAGCTCAATCCCCTGACGGGCAGGGGAGCCTGCCAGAATTAGTGAGCTCCTCGTGCTTCTCGGGGAGAAAAAGGCACTAGCGGTATGCGGGGAACCTGTCCCGGCGCCTGCCTAGCCACCAATTCTCCAGCCACAGCATCGACTCGGGGGGGAGGAGTCACCTCCCGCCGATCGAGGCTGCGGCTGTGAGAGCACCGCGAACGCCTCCGGCTCCAGCTCGGCTGCAATCCCGAAGGAGGCAGGCCGAACTGGAGAACCGAAAGCCGCGCCCCTTCCGATGCTGCGTGGGAGAGCAGATCGTTTACAGGATCATACGAGGTACCGGGCGACACCGAAGCGCCGTCCGATTCACCCGCAGACCAGACGGGAAGCACGCTCGGTGTTTGGGGATGACGCGAGGAATCACCTGACGCCGCTCTACCCAAAACTTCCGCGTGCGACTCAGCAGAGTGCTGCAATGCAAACACTCGCGCTTCACGAGAGCCGCGTCGGTGTGCTGGAAACCAAACACATCGCGCAACTCCCGTGACCGTCTTTTCAACGAGAAGCCCACAACAGCCAGGAATAGTGCACGTTTTGCTCATCGTGTCGTGAAAAATGGACAGGATACTGAGAAAACGGCTGAATCACTGGACAGGCTTGCCTGAGAAGATCTTCGAGGTGCTGGCTGTTGGTTGCATGCTATTCTGAGCTAGCAGAGGTCACACCAAAAGAGCCAAGAGGTAAGCAACCTGCTGATCTTTCAAGCTAGAAGCGTCAAAGTTCAGGAGAGAGAGTCTCACTCAGTCAGCTCCGAAGGAAAATTGCATACTGAGGCTTAGGCACGCCCGGCTTTATACCCGGCTGATTGCTAATCAATCACCTTCGCCTGCAAATTAATTTGCCCGTTAATATGTTCGTCAGTCGCTCTCACGGTGATTCGCTCCCATTCAGTCGGTCTAATCCCGACTAACGTCTCCGGGACCGACTGAAAGGGAACATGTATTTGTTGAGATCCGGAAACGGTGACTGAATGCTGTGTTTACTCTCTGCACATCAAGTAATTAATTTATGCGTGTCTGCCCAATGACGCAGAATGTAGCGCTAATACAACAAAAAGCTCAGTGCCAACCGCAGTAGGGGATCACTGTTTTTTTGTACTGATCTAGGATCAGTGATCCATGGCATTTGCATTTCGTTTTTGTTTTTGTTTTTTTTAGCTTCAGAAGTGCTTGGAGATATATAACATAGCTCAGTGTGCGGATCAATAAAAAAGCTTTGCTAATAAAAAAACTATTTGATTTAAAAAGAAGTGACTATCACCGCTCTACTGAGAAATGTAGGTAAACTGGTAGTCTCACTACTAGTAGAGACCCTACTGGCCAACACTAGAAATGGATGTGGTATTACATACTAAAATAAAGTCAATTGATTATTAAATTAAACTCTGGCCAACTCAGGGTCTAAATCTCAGGGGTTGTTTTTTATTCTTCCTCACACATCAACAGGATTTTGCATAGTGGGGTAAAATAATAGTGCATCATTGTATATTTTACCCTATTAAACAGAATTAAAAAAAAAAAAAAAAAAAAAACTATTACAGTTGAGCTCATAAAGTTACAAATTTGGCAAATTTTCTGATGTTTTGGACAGAAAATCACATCACATTAACCATCAGTGTGAAAATGTTTTTGTCTCATCATTCATTTTTTCAGAAAAATGGCCAAGAAATTAAAATCTTTGCCTGGGTATGTACATTTATGAGCACATCTGTATTTCCCTCATTGGGAGGCTGTTTGTAATATATTCAAGCATTAATTTGTAAATCACTTGGTCAATGTCAGATAAGAAAAATAATCTGAAAGCTTCATGAAATCAAATTCAACCAAGCTCAGCAAACCTTCGAAGCAAAAAGACCTATAATACAGCCCAATAAAAACACATGTGACAAATACCTTCATTGCTGTATATGTTGATAAATAACAGGAGGGCCATCTCTCCCTCACGCTCAGTGCCAACATCAAGGGCAGACTCACAAATAAGCACAAAACATACACTTCTTTTTCAGTGCCTAGCCTCCTCTTTGGGAAAAAGCTTGGTCGGCTAATCTATTGAGGGTTCTATTATCTTTAAGCAGTCACAATTAAACCAATCAGCCTGTCCCAAGGTGCTCTCTGTCATAATGACACCCAAAATCAATCATGATTACAACTAATGGTTACATCAGCCCACTTTTGAAGCCTTTTGAGACCATTTTTACTAAAAATCTTGTAACACTTTCACTGACGATTCACCCTGTACTAATAAATTAGAAGTTTCCTAGAAAATCATGGAAATAATGGTTATTTACATTACAAAATACAGATTAATATTGTTCAAACAAATAGAAAATATGAATGCCATTAAAGTTTGTACGCAAACATTAGGATTTCACACATAAAATGGAAAACAAGATGATCATTTACTATCAGCCCATACCCTTTATTTTCAACGGGCGAAGTGGTAAGTGATATGTTTTGTATAAAAATAAGAAGACTACGCTACCATAACTGCTTTCATTAAAGACGATAACAAAGAGGACACATTTTACACACTTGAATGTAGAAGTGTAAAAATAGCAGATGTTCATGTACTCAAAGAAAGAAGTGCATCCAGGAGTGGTACCATTATTCACAGCTATCACAGATTTGTCACTGTCATGTGATCTCTGCATAGGTGATAGGATTCTGAAAATACAAAACAAACAAACATTTGTACTTAGGGTCAATTACAAGTAGGAATCTACAAGTTTAGTGTTTGGCTGTTAATGTTACATTCTTTTATACACAGCACACATATAATGTTATTGTTCTTTTGTTTCTATCAAAGAATACTAAATGCTCCTAGACCTTTAAATATAAAGCTGCCAAACTGTGCCAAGACTTCTAAACTGTTATATCTTCTCAGCCTGGTAGCACTACATTTTTGAAAAATCACTGAAAAGGCTGGAAAGTTTTTCATGCATTGTTTCAATATGGGGTCAAACTTTGTAAAACTGTAACTAAGAACCTCATAGAAACTTCAAACTGACCAGGTTTGCAGAGGGTTTTAGTCTGTGCTAGGTCTATCCAACCACTGTGCTAAAATATTTGAAGCTCAGGCTCTAGAAGGGATTCACTATTTCCCATTGACTTATGATTGCTTTTGAAAATAAACTGGCCATTGAAAACAGCAACAAAAACATCATAGAAATGTGGGTTGTTTATGTTAATCATAGCAACAAAATAAAAATTTTCCCTAGCAACCAAGTTTTTTGATCTCTATCTCAGATTTTGGAACATGAAAAAGACTTGGGGTTGGTTTATAGGACAAAAAAGGGACCATTATATTATGTCACTGGCCCCTCCATAGCAACCAGACTGTTTACCTTAGCAACAAAAATATCTTAGCTAAGAAAAATATGGGGGTTGGTTTAAATCGCTTATATTGGCATGATGAACTTTGTATGATGCCACTGACTTCTCCATAACAACCAAAAATTCTACCTTGACAATCAATCCATTTTGCCTATGAAACCCTTCTAAACAGCACTTTTAAACATTTGTTAACAAAGTTTAGCCATATAGTTACTGCTGATCAGGGACGTCACTAGGGTTGACAGATAGGGGGGGCTTAGCCCCTGGAAGGCTTCTTGTACAATGCATGCGGTGAAAATAGAATAGAATTTACTTTATTAATCCCTTTGGGAGAACTTTTTGGGAACTGGTACTAAATTACATTTAAAATTAAATCTAAATTTCACTCGTGGTAATTGGGAATAGATACTAACATTATGTGTACTTCAGAGATTCGACAGGATATTAGACAGCTAATAAAAGATTTTTCACGATGTTAGCATTTTAGACAACGTTCGCTTTAGCTTCGAACATTAAGGTTGAAATAGACTAGGCTACAATATCGTCCTTCCTTCTCTTACCATAGGTAAATGTTCAGATTAAGCAACAATCGCTGCTATCAACGTGCAATCGCTGACCGTGTGTACACCGTGTGTTCACTGCTTTCTACTGCTGCTGCCTCCACACTGTTGTGTTGGTCCAGCAGCTAATGTGGCCGCCTACCACGTCACGCTTGACGCATGCTAATGAGGCATGATGGGAATCATAACGATAATAATTTTGAAAGCGAACTTCAGTTTAACTCGCTTTCTTGCTGGCTCGTGTTCGCTGCATGTATGAACTTATTTAAATATATTTTAAATATCAAGATAATAATAATTAAATAAAATGTCGCCCAAAATTATAGGGGGGGCTTTGGGATATTTTAGGGAGGCTGAAGCCCCCCTAAATTAGGGCTAACGACGTCACTCCTGCTGATATACAAAATCCTCCAATCTTTCAGCAATTTGAGGTCAAATTTATAAATGTTTAAAATCTTTTAAGATGTTGTTGTCATTGTTTTATTATTGAATTTTGTCTATAGGTGAAGAGAAACAGGAAACAATGAGAGAGAGAGAGAGAGTCACCCTGCTCCACAGCACGGGGGTAAAACTGAATTAAATGATTGTATTTACAAAAGCTCCTTTTCTTTTGGATTAAGTGCTTGAAAATGCTTGTTATAGTTAATTGCAAATAGCTATCATTTTGTATATGAAACAAAATATATACCTTAAGTTCTATAAAGCTACTTAAGGTTGAGTATAAAGCAAAGTTTGCTTTACTTATGCTCACTTACTGTGTGTAAAATGTTCTGCAGGTTCTTTTGTGTGCAACTATTGTGTGTAACAATGTAAAAAAGCATTTGACCAGTTCAAGAAAATCTTAATTTCTCAAAAAATTGATCAAGAAAATTATCAATTTAAAAAATATTGTTTATACGTTGCTACAATAGTCCACAAATGGACCTTGTGCAAAAATGAAAATAAAAAGTGTGCAAATTTGATCTTTCAAGAGGTGTTTGAATCCTGTTACTCACTGAAACCTCATTTGCTCTTTTGGGGCTTTGAAAATAAGTACATGATTTTGAGAACAGACCAGACATGACAACTTTTTGATGTAAACTTTGAAATAAATAACAAAGTGAATACAAAGCAAAAGCTGTTTTTGTTATGGCTCAAAACAGAGGATGAAAAAAGATCTCCTCGGAATGACTGGACTTTTTTTCATAGGCTGGAAAGCAACCCTCTGACAGCTCTGATCTCTTCTGACTCAAATGCAAGAAATTCTGGCCTGAGGCAAAACTGGTGAATGAACAAACTCAAAGAAATAATGGAGCTAACTAGAATTCAGAAATGACATTGTACTTACAGTACGCAAAGACTTTTTGTTTCCTTCTAAAAGTGTACTGTGGTTGGTTTCATTAATCATTAAAGCAAAGAACAGAGAGAATATAAACGGAAAAGGATGTTTCTATTTAAATGGATTTTAGCAGAGATTGTGTGCCTTTACTAAAAGCATATTTAGTATTTTAAATGTATGACACAGTACCAATACACCACAGAAACCATTATGATGCATATGCTAAAAAGTCTCAAATTGCTATTTTAGCCAAAATATTAAGTCTCTACACATTGTATAAAGCTTGAAAGTTTGTTTCAGAAAACACATTTCGCCCACTTCACTGAACACTTGCACTCAAATTTTGAAGGAACTCCTGGTAGATTTTCCCAAATCTTGAAGAACTGACGAAGCTTTCTCACTTCCTTCTGCGTCTATTTTTTTTTTTTAATTCATAGCCAAAAAAACTCACATCTTTCTTTAGTATTGTTATACGAAATATAAAACTATTTTGACACCAGTTGGAAAGAAAACATTTAATAACATTATTTTCCCATTTAAAATTTCACTGCTCAAGAAAATCTTGTATTTTTAGGTTCCATTTTAAAAGAAATGTTGTTTTTAGTTATAACTTGAATTATATTTTTTGTACTTTTGTTCTGATTGATCTTCTACACGTAACACTTTTAACAGTTTTGTTATTTGACGCCTTTTTAAATGTAATAAGTTTTATTCATCAGGTTAATGGCTCTTGAAAGCTTGTATTTTACCTGGGATGCCATGTATTTCTCCACGCTGTGTTCCATTCTGGGCTGAGAGATCACAGGACCACTGGACACACTCTCCTCGGGCGGGATCTCACCCAGTAAGGGTTTCCCTTTGAAATTCTTCACCACACACACCACCTACCCACAGGGAAAACAGAAGGAAAGAGAAGTTTTACACTCGTGAAAGGCTTTTTGTAACTCACACACAAGTTTTGCTTCTCCCCGCTGTACGTGATGATTTATGTTCCTCTCAAAAGGGCAAAGATGCTCGCATGACTTGCAGCAAAGAGTAAAAACAGCTCTGTGCTCTTTCAGCAGGGAGAACACATGCCAGTCCATGTCCTGAAGGAGATTTGTCCATTTTAGGCCCAAATGAGCACTTTCAGTGAGTCACTGCAGGCCATACTCTCCAAGTCTGCTGTGTGTAACACAAGAGCGGGGTTCAGAGAAGGATATCTGGAGGCCTTTTCTGCTCTCAGAACTCTGAAGTTGAACTAAAAAGATGCGGGAATCCATTATTTGAGCTGTGGTAGATGCTTTTTGGATTTTTAGAGCCAATAGACTCTACCAGGTTTGTGGAGTATATGCAATGGTGATACAACTTGGTAATCCCCCGATTAACCTGAAGGAAGTTAACACAGAGAGGGAAGTCCGGACTTCCCTGCTATGACTACTGCTCCATGACCTGTGACCAAAATAAGAGGATGGATGGGTAATTGGCAAAAAGTTCTAGTTCCAAGTGCTGTTTTAAATGCTGTTGTGTTTCTGTATAATCCAGTTATGAATCGCTGAAGTGAGAAAGCTTCGTCAGTTCTTCAAGATTTGGGAAAATCTACCAGGAGTTCCTTCAAAATTTGAGTGCAAGTGTTCAGTGAAGTGGGCGAAATGTGTTTTCTGAAACAAAATTTCAAGCTTTATACAATGTGTAGAGACTTAATATTTTAGCTAAAATAGCAATTTGAGACTTTTTTTAGCATATGCATCATAATGGTTTCTGTGGTGTATTGGTACTGTGTCATACATTTTAAATACTAAATATGCTTTTAGTAAAGGCACAATTAACCAATTACACAATGAATCAATGAAAGTGAAACAAGGACAAATTATATTGTGTATAACATCTGCCCTTTATGAGAATCTGAGATTGGGGATCCACGCCGGCTTTTCATTTTCAGCAGCCAATGAATCAATGCTAATCACAAGGCTTTTGAAACAAAAAGTAATCAAGGGCAGAGACAAGCTCAAAGACAGGGATAACAGAACATTCCAAATCAATAGAAGCCAGGGAGTGCAAGATGGCAAAAATCACATGAAAAGAAAAAGAAAAGTCCAGGTGAGTATAGAGAATATATGGTTTAACCATTTCTAGAAGACCCAGGTGTGGGACTTCCAGCGAACTTCTGCTTTTCAAGTTGACGGTGTGTAATGAGCTCAATGAAGAGTGCATCTTTGTTAACAAATAACATCAATTTCCAAAAACAAAGCTATACTCAGATTGCCAAACCTTTCAATCAAATGTAATAATGTTTCAGTGCATTGCACAGTTTATTTAGTTTTCCACCAATTTTTAAAAATGAGCTTCTTGGTTAAAAACCAAGGACAATCTTGTCTGAAATCTTTTCCAATGTTTAACTGAAGATAAAGGCTTTCTTTAAATAAGCAGTACATTAAAAATTCAAGACAGAACAGTCCTTTATAGAACAAACCACATCTCTCCTAGGCATCCTTCTATTTGATGATGTGATCCTTTCATTTTGTTCAAGATTTGATCTGACCGTGAGTGTTATGTCAGTCTTTTCCTCCCCCATCACACCAATGGAAATATAGGTCACTGAATGTCTCATAGAGCACCAAGAAAAATATATAAACATGCTTCCACAAACTCACTGTGATGCTGTTGAACCTAATGGAAGGCAATCACAAATTAGCTGACACTAGCTCACAATGTTTTTCTCGCCTTCACTGCACACTCTTCACACAACAGTGAGCCCAATTCTGAACAAACTGTTGGGTTTTGTTGTAGAGGATGCACACATGTGCCTATCCTGTGGGCTGACCTAATTACCTACCCATACGTCATTTTGCTTCTTGAGTGTAACATATTTTCCAACAGATACAGCTGTAGCCTTTTTTGTTGTGGGCATACAGTCAATTTAAATGGTTTCATTTCAGCTCTGTAGAATTCTCAGTAGAAAAATGCATTTATTTTTTGTTTTAAGCTGAAACTCTGCTCACCTATTCACAGAAACTGGCCTTTTTTCCCTGTAATAATGTCTACTCTTTTTTTAAACTGTTTGTTTTAATATATTTCTTTACTGTTACATAAACTGTAATTGTTACTATAGTTACTATAACTGAGTACTCTTATAGTTTTATTTTGCTTTCTGTTCCAAAATCAGCTGTTCATAAATCATTGCTTTCTTTATTACACCAAGGTCAATAATTAACTATCTAAAAACACTACTTCCATAAATATGTAATTATACATTTAATAATGATAGAACGCCACACACTCATAGTTGGATCTCTCACCATAAAGATGGCTATGGCTCCTCCAATGATGAAGCCAGCAATGACATCAGCCCAGTGGTTACGATACTCCACAACCCGATTAATTCCAGTTAGGAAGGCCAGACACATAAGCCCCAGAGACAGCACTGGCTTGGCCAGCTTCGTTCCTTTGGCCTTCACCGAACAAGTGATGTACATCTGAAGGAACCAATCACACAAAAGAATTCTTTCCGCTAAAAACTGCATTTTCGATTCAATTTCAATATTTATCAGACAGACACAGATGGATAGAAAAGCATTTTCATGAAGCCATTTATTGGCAGACAACTTTGTTTACAGAGACCGAAACAGAACAGAAACCTTCCAAATGACCCCGATCAAAAGTTTACATTACATTCAAGTGAAGTGGTTCTGGCCTAATTACATGCAGAAAAACTGACATAAAGGATTTGAGTGGCTGATGAAGGTAACCAAGGTAACCTGCCACCCGATTGCTTGTAATCAATGTTTGTGCATTAAATGTTTGTGAGTTTCTGGGCTCCTGATAGACCCACAAATGTCTAAACAAGGAAGAAGGCCTTGGGTTGGCTACATCCATTGATTTTTCTCCTCTCCTTCAATACAGTCTCACACAATGACATTTCGAGGAGAAAAATAAAACTTTTTGTCTTTACAAGGAAGTGATTTTACTATTGTCATATTATGCATTAGACACATCTCTCTGAAGGCTAATTTATAGTTCTTAACGTGTGCTTTGACACTAAACAAGCCTTTTTAAACCTTTTGGCACCAATTTATTCTGACATTTGACTGACATGATCAAGTGGGTATAGAAAAATGAGCACTTAAATAAGAATCCTTTACCAGTAACTGAGGCAAAAGTACTTCTAAAAAGTCAAAAAATCACATTATTTCTAACAGTTAACCATTCCAGAGGTTAACTTGATCAGAAATTAGAAAACAAGGCAAGACATCTTGCTTTTGGCTACACATAGAAGAAAAACTTCAATTCAATTCTTGGATTGATTCAATTCAACCCCCTTCAATTCTTGAATTGATGCTGATGTAATTTAGTTTTGTCTTAAATGTTCATACAAATAATGCATGTTTACACCATCTGATTTAGCTACCGGTACATAGTTCAGCCATTTTTGATTGTCAAACCATTCATTTGAGCCTATGGGTATCTGCTCCACCTATTGACAGCTTACGTATGTTTGGTAAATTCATTTGATACAGGTAAGTGAAATCAAAACAAACTAAATAATCATGACTTTAGGGTTGGGTTTAGCACTGAAGAAATAGGCTAATCACATTGCTGCCTCTGAAGTCACTATATTTAAGTTTTCTATATCCATATAGTTGAAGCTCCATAACCCAATTCAACAGCTTTTTCAAATTCTCGAGCTGCAAATAGAATGAAGATGGCACCTACTGTACCTTATGAATGGTGATAATTCATAAACTCGTTTGACAACATCTATAGAGCCTCACATAACAAACATTCACTGTATACACATAGAACGTTTACTCACAGCGAGATAAAGAGCTGCATAAACACTGATGGCTGCATCTTTGGATGGGAAGGATTTGCGAGCCTGTAAGACATCATCCTCATTGCCTGTGCAGACGTCTTGTTGATGGATGAAGCGGACCACCTGTTGACAACCCAGCGCTGTGTAGTTGGGTTTGCACACAGTCAGGAAGTATGGAGACAGATTTCCTGTTACAACCTGCCCAGCATTCACAAAGATGTCTGTGGCGAACAGGCCGAATGCGTACACACCTAGAGGAACGAAAGGCACTCTTTTATACATAACCGACCAGCAAATGTTTTACAATTTGTGTGACCTCAGAATATTCTTTTGGGATTCACTTGCATTTTTAATTTCTATCGTCATGCAATGATATAATGATGTGGTCCCCAAGAAGCCCCCAAGAGATATCAACGTACTTTAATAGAAAAATCAACAGATATCAATGTTTCCCTGTTTCTTATTGGTTGCTCATTAAAGACAGAAACATATGACCTCAAAACCTTTAAGCTAATTAAACTAACTTAAAAAAATTAATGTCACTGCTTAATGTAAACCTCTGCAAATTTCTTAAATTGATGGAATGCCACAAATCAATCAGTCGAATAAAATATAGACTTTTTGATAAATTTAAAGTTTTTGAAAAATGTAAAGTTTTTATCTCTCTATTGTTTATGAACGAGCTCTCCATAATTGATTATGGCACAGATATAGACTTTAAACCTCAATAAAGTTTTTACTTAGAGTAACATTTTTTTTAAATGATTAGAATTTTAATTAAAATCCCTAATATACAGCTCTCCATATTTGTGGCACAAAACCATCTAATTCATATTTTAATGTTAAAATAAAATGTAGATATTTTAAATGAAATATTAAAAAGTTTAAACGGAAATATTGCTTAAGCCAAAGCTCTCCATATTTGGGTAAAAGATAGAAATATGTGAAAAAAATCACAACATAATTTTAAAAATAAAAAACATTAATTTTTTTCAAACCTCAATACCTCTAGCAACACAGTATGGATACCCTTTCATTCCCTATGGCGGTAAATTTTGACTTTTGACACTATAAATGTTGCAAAGTTGATTAAATCATTAAACAGTCATCGATTGTCTTTTTTAAATGTTTGAGTACATAGTGTGGAGGATATCATAAAGATTTAATGATACAGATTTAATACACAATATTTATAAGTGTTTTACATTTTTTTGCTGGTTAATTAGCTCAGTAGCCTGTAAGTCTGCTATCTGCCCCTTAAAGGCTTTTTCTCTTGGGTTTGGTATTTTTTAATTTATTTGTTTACAATTTGGACTCATTTTGTTTTGTTACCCAGATACCCAAAAGTCGATGCATCTGAAGTATTTTCTGTTTAATAAAGATTATGATAATCATTTCATTATTTGTCCCCTATCTTTATGTCTACACCCATCTTTTAGTCTTTCTTGACCTGCATTGCATCATACATTTTCACCTTCAATTCCCTTGTTCAACATTTATTACAAGTCTTACATCCACCATATTAGGCTGGCAGTGGAAGGAGACTCGTAATTAAATATAGAACATTAAATCTGAAAGTAAGCATGGACATCTATGTGTTTTGTCACATTGAATGTAGTCTTTTGTGCAGAGATTATAAAAAAATCAACAGACTTTAAAACTATTTAACCGTGCTATGAGCATTACGGTTGTCAGGCTACTTAAACAGATCTTCCATCAAGCGCCACATTAGCAAGCTTGTTTCTTAAGCCTCAGAGAAATCTTATGTGGCACAGTACTTACTTTCAGCTGAGATGTTTTAGGTTCTCAAGTGCAATCGCTTGTGATATAATACAGTTATATAAAAGTCAGCATTTAAAAGAACAACAGTCAGAAGTGAAAAGATGATGAAATGAACATAAAATTGTCTATATTGTTTTTATGACAAAATTGGTTGAAGGATATAATTAGTCCATTTTGCTGCACATGGTCATGATCAAAATTGTTGGTGAAAGCTGTACATTTCCTGAGTAATTTTTATGTCTCTATATTTTATAAGTAGATGTGGAGGCACTTTATAACCCAAAAGGGCAAACTATGTGATACCTA
Organism: Danionella cerebrum; assembly: GCA_007224835.1. Lineage (NCBI taxonomy): Eukaryota > Metazoa > Chordata > Actinopteri > Cypriniformes > Danionidae > Danionella > Danionella cerebrum. Next base: position 541,918 of record SRMA01027258.1, on the reverse strand, counting down.
TAAGACAAATAAGTACATTTTTAAAAAATATGAGAAATTTTTAATATTAGATAAACATATTTTTATTTTTACTTTTTTAAAATTGATTGATTTATTTTTCTGATTGAAAAAGCATGCTCAGTGGTATTTGGAAACATTAATATTCAAAATATTCATATTTGTGTAATGTATTAGGCTCGCCTCAATTTAAAAATACTGCCTAAAATGTGAATCGCTGGAAAAAAATAAAGAAGTGGAGAAACTAAATTCCTGGAGGGGAGAAGCTCTGCACAGTTTGGCTCCAACCTGAACTAAACACAGCAACAGGTTTATGTCTATCAAAGCAGGGTTGGAAATATACTGTACAGAGTGTGACAGCCATGTTATAGAGTCGTGTAATGTTGATTTATTTCAGTCTACACTTGAGCGTAGATAAGGTTTTTCATACAGTATGACCACCAGTTTATATTTTCCCTCAAACAGACTTCCAAATTCATATTCAATACTTTCTGACAATATTTCATTATTTTTATTCAATATTCTATATAATATTATTGTTTTATACGAACATGTGATGTTCCATAACAAGTTTTGGGAGGAGCTTATCAGGACTAGCCACAGGTGTTTTATGCCAATCACCTGCAAAACAGTAGAGTTTACTCGATTTAGGGGTTGAAGATCTTGTGCCAAATAATTTTTATTAGTTTTTCATTACTTTTCTGCAATCTTAAACTGCACTGCAACTGCCACACTGGCCGCGCCTCTTTGGGTGAAGTAGCATGTAGCTTCCATGTGTAATTCCCCACTTGAATTGGAATTGCTAGTGTGTGTTTTTCCTCTGGTAGCTCCGGGTCTTCCCACAAATTTACAACATGAGCCCTAGGCTTATTAATTATTCTAAAACTTTTTAACTGAATTTATACGATTACACCCTTAAACGTCATTTAATTACTGTTTAACTATGGCCTCTACCATTCTGTTCCACAAAACACGCTCTTACTAAAATTAATCTAGGCTCATACTTCTGTGAAGCAGCTTTGAAGCATCTATGAAAAAGTGCTATATTTAAAAAACTTGACTTCACTTGACTTTTCTGATTAAGAGCATTGAACATGAAAAACTAAACTGAACTGTAAGAAGTAAGTAAGCACTTTTATCTTTTATGTTTACTAAATAAACCAAATCAAACTGGAGAGCCATCAATGAACCGTCACCTCTTCATCACAACCTTTTCCCAGTCCTCTTTCTCAGACTGCTCGTCTAGTAGATGTCTTACATAATCACCACAAGTGCTTGCGATTCATGAAAATCGAACGTGAAATGTGAAATTTGTCTTGGTCTATTTTTCTACAGACAACAGCACAGCTTAAAGAATAATCCCTTACAATTTCGCATACTAATGCAAAATGTTTTCAAAGATTTGCATTGGAGGCGGTTTCTGAGCTCAATTATAAATGATCTCCTGCACCTGTGTTCTCCCTCGTTAATACAAACCGTTATCACCTGTTCGCTCTCTTTCACTTTGTGAATTTAAACCTGATTTCTCCATGGTTTTTTAACAATGTTTGAGGCAGTAAACTGAGTGACGTCTCATTCATCTGGATCTCCTTGTCTTCATCTTTAGTGGATGTTATTGGGTTTTATTTTAAAGACACTTTAAATAAACCTTTTTTCTCTCACTCTTTCTCCGTCTGACTTGGCCAGTCTAAAGTATCTCATTGAATATTGCTTCAAAAGACATTTTGACTAAAAAAAAACAACAACAATGTCATTTTTAGTAAGAGCGTGTCAAGCATTTTTAAGTTCTCACACAATCAGTACCATTTTAACATTTTAACATTAACATTATGATTATATTAAAATCTTTGAGTTTGGTATATTTTACTCTTCATTTCCTCTAAAACCTTTACTACAAAAAAGCATTCAAGATTCCAGCCCTTGACCACACCTCTCAGCAAGAAATATTATCAATAATTTAATAGAGCTCTTTGAAATGAACCATGAACACATGGAAAAAAAGCTCTGTTTGTCTGACATTTGCCTTTACTTCTGCTGCAAGTGCACAAAAATGCATAAGAGACAGAAAAACAGACGGTACTTTCATGTTTAGTACTCTCCAGTCTGTGAGTACATACCTAGAAAGCGAAAAGTTCTTCTGACAAGAGGGTTGAGGTAACAACAGTCACCCATGACAATGATCTTCTCTCGGTTGTCAAGATCTTCCGAGACATACTGCAGCAAGAAAAGCACTGATTCTGTTGCTGTGATCTGCAGACAAATGAGATAATTAAGTCAAACAAAAGACATTTAAAGACACGTCTGTGCCATTTCCTTGATCTATACTTTGATCCAAGGATGCAGGGGAAGCTGATGTTTAATTCTCTAGCCTTAAAGGCAAAATCAAGAAGGGTGCATGGGTTTAGCAATTGATAATACTGGAACAAGCCGAAAGACCGATTCATGAACAGAATGGATTGTGATTAGAGGTCTGATTTTGTGCTGGCAAGGGGCCAGTTCCCAGAGAAGACTTGAACTTGATTTTGTTCATCTTTGAGGGGAACTGCAGGTCATAGAAAGTTGGAAGAATAGAAAAACGCTCCCAATTAGCTCCGGAAGGAAATCATGGTTTCAAGGCTTTTTAACTTTCATGCAGCGAGAGAGAGAGAGAGAGAGAGAGAGAGAGAGAGAGAGAGATTTTAACTGATTTATTTCTGAATTAATTTTAGGTTTCTGTCAACAGAGAGGTAAAAAAATAAAATAAAAGGTTTACAAGACATTATATATGTATTTGCACTTATCTGCCACATATCTGAGGGTAACAAGATTAGAGCCTCTTTTAAAAGGGATATCATCTTATTATCTGTATAAAAGGCATCTATCCATAGTCAAAATCAATACATTATGTGATCTGCAGCAACTCCAAGACAAATGGCTGTCGAAAATTAAAGGCAGCTAATGGCTACAAGACCATCACCGAAAAACCAACATGAAAAGCTGAAATTCTATGGAAATGGTCTAATCCACACACCTCATGCACTTTCACTGATCATTTAGGAACCAGCCCAGAGCTTCATGCTGGGATCTTAACAACTATCACAATTCAATATGGGACCATAGTCACCAAGAAAACAATTGATATCAGCCATGGAGAACTGAAATCCTGCAATAACTCCAATGAAAGAGCCTCTGCTCAATAAAACACATGTTCAGGCCTGTCCTAAAGTTTCCAATTGGCTGAAAAACACTGACCAAAACAAAGCTTATAGGATGAACTCATATTGAAAGACGGAGAATACCGTGTCTGTTCAAACAGAGGTTGCTTTTGAAAAAAATCAAATTGAGATAATTCAACTGATCAGAGAGTACCGAGACCAAGACAAGACCAAGACCAAGCCATGCTAAGGCAAGGCCAAAACTATGACTGGCTGAGAACAAGTCAAGACCAAGACCAAAAACATTTTTTTTTTTATTGCAAACAAAAGACGTTGCTGTAATTTTACAAGTTAGTGCACTCTTTTCTGTTATTTTGTCTATTAAGCAACAATCCCTTAATTAAGTACTTAGAAACAATATCAAGTTCAAGTTTGTTTAATTTATATAGCGCTTTTCACAACAGACATTGTCTCAAAGCAGCTTTACATGAAACCAACAAGTTTAAACTCAACAAAGAGAAAAAATTAATTAATAAGTGGTGTATATGTCCCTGATGAGCAAACCTGGGGCGACTGTGGCAAGGAAAACTCCCTTTTGGAAGAAACCTTGAGAGGAACTGGACTCAAAAGGGAAACCCATCCTCATTTGGGCGACAACAGCAGTGTGATTTATATAAACTATGGTATAAACAGATGATATAGTAGTATAAACAGATAATGTAGTATAAACAGATGTTATAATAATATAAACATAAACAGATAATATCACCAGTAGTTTCCCCAAAGACCATTTATAAGAACTTGGTATGTGCCAGAAAGGCGTTCATATTAGGTTTGATTAAAGTTAAGTTCAATTGCTTATTTGAATGTCAATGTTGGTCTCCTCTTACAGTTAAACAAGGTTTTCATCTTAACAGGTTTTAAAGAGGAGATGTTGGATGTTTTTTACATCGTATGACATGTCAGATTTAGGCGTTTTTCACCACAATGTTTCGTGGACATTTGTTTTTCAAATCTCTAGTGGTGGGAGAAAATAAATAACAATTTACATCTGCTTGTTTTAACAAAATATGCTGCTGATTGTGTTTGTTTGAAGAGAAATAGCCAATAATATTTTTTGTCTGGCTTTTTGTTCTTGGATTAAAACCACCCGGACACCCGTGCAGTTGAAACCAGAGACAGCCGAGACTAATAATAAAACTAATATTAAAAACACAGAGTTATGCAGTAGAGTTGAATAAGTTTACATTCAAGCAATAGAAAACATTTAAATTATGTGTAAATAAAGCGGAATCATTTCAGTAAACTCTTTGTGAAACTGCTTTATAGATAAATCTAGACATTGAGGAAAACAACCAGTAGTTTAAACAATGTTGTGTTTGGTTATTCCAGCTTAGCTAATCAAAATATTACATATTAGGCAGTTAAAGAAAGCTCAGAAATGCTGTTTTTTTTTACATGTGTTCTGGCAATGTGCATCAACCTAGTCAAGCAACATGGGATTGTTTGTCAAGCTTTGTTTGTCACATAAAGCTTTGTTTGTTACATATATAAAAAAATTATGTCATAACTATTTTTGTTCGCTTTCCATCTTTTAAAATGTGAAGAAGCTTCTTAACATTAGGTTTTTTAGTCGAGCGTTGCATGAGGCGTTGTCCTGCTAAAGGGACTGGTCATTATCCACCCCTCCGTCTTCTCTGGACTTGGTTAATGATTTTTAAAATAGAATTTATGCTTCGTTGGTTTACTTTCCTGAATATATGCTAACAACTTTGTTTTGTCAATAATTAATATATTAGTAAATGTATTGGCTTTCCAATGGTTTGAAAATCATCCCTCTGGCAACTTCAAGTCCAAAAAAGAGTCGTACATCAGAGCTCATTCAAAGGGCACCTCAAGTCAGTCTGAATTTTTAATTAGTATTCTCACACAATATTTCATAGCCTAGGATTCCTATTAGATGTTATTATTATGAACTTTTCACAACAGACACAATGGAAGCAATAAACGCCAGTTCAAAACACAGGATCTGGAAATCATGCAACCTTTTCATGTGAAATTTGTCAGTGCAGGACCATACAAGAACATAATACTGCACAATTCCTGCGCTTGAACCTGACGAGTGACTGTCTGACCTTTCCTGTCCACCTCGGTGCTCGTTTGAGACCTGATAAAGATTCAATCCACACTTGCTCAAAAGTGAATCATACAACACTCTGCTGTTTATTAGTGTTTCTGACTCAGTTAAATCATCTCTCTGGAATTTTTATGAGCTCATCATTAATTCTCTTTTACTATACTGTAGGCATGCTCTGTCTCACAGGCTCTCAGTGTTAAATGCACATAGCAACATTGAGCACTGGTGCTCTGCAGAAGCGAGCCTTTGAAACTAAAATTTGGGAAAGGAGTGGATTGGACTGAGAACATCAAGAGGCACATTCTAAAAAAAAAAATATTGTAACTATATGAACCACTGAATTAATAATTTTTAAAAATGTGTCTCCAAATATTTTCCTTATGTACGTGTAAATACAATGCATATATCGGTTTTACTTCTGAGATTTTTATAATAATCCCATTTTTGATTAAAAAGCACAATAAAATCAGTTTATATAGTACATAATTTACAACAGCAATTTATGTTCGATACAAAGACAAAATTGTTATTTAAATCCAAGAGGGCGATCTATATCACTCCACAGACTAATTCATATAAGAATCGTGCACACAGTAAACTCCTGCAGACTCACCAGTAGAGCAGGGACCCCCGCGACCACCGCGTACAGGACAACTGGGGGGATGGCGCTTGACTCCTCCGGTCCCAGATAGGGCTTGGTATAGGCGTTGTCATGACAGAAAAATCCCTGGATGTGCACATTGAAAGTATCTGTGTACTCAAAGTAGTATGCCAGCATAACAGTCCCTGCCATGATCACCAGCTGAAAGTAAAGCATTGTCCAGAAAGGTCAAAGAGATATCCTGGGAGATGAGTGAGTCATCTGATGGTTTCCTCTTATTTTACTGTCAGAGCCTTTAAAACCCACCCGAAATACAAGCGCATCGTGTCGTTGACTGAACGCTGTAAAGTGCGCTGGAGTCTGGCTGAGGATGATCAGATTCTGGGCAGCCGCGCGCGTTCTGTTCTTCTATGGCAAGCCAAAGGGGTCATAAATGTGCTATTTCTAAACGCCTTTTAAATTTTCTTTACTGTAAAAAATATGAATGAGGCAACCATCTAGCTTGCCCATGCGCACACCATCAGGGTTTCAGAGCTCCGCCTCGTGTCTGGCTTGCAAACACTCCTCTCACAAGCAGTCTTTTATATAAAATGATTATAAACAATAATTTGAGAACAGATTCACTGAATTTGAATGTTGGCAGCATAAATGATCTTTCTTCTGAAATGACATGATCTTTATGTTCAGTGTAGCTATCAATCATAGCAGTGAATCACTTGGCTCCACCTAGTTTTTTTAGGGAACATTTAAGTCATCTTGAGCCTCGGAAAACTTAAAACAAATAAACAATTATTGAACTTTGCTCACTGTTTAGAAACCTTTCAAAAAACATTGAAACTATTCAATAATGTAATTTCTGAGGAAATAAATGCTAATAATAACACATTATTCTGCTTTTTCCCCATAGAATTGTATTGGGTGGAAATCATTCTGCAGCCAGCCATGTGGGAGTGATCGTCACAGTTTGGCAGTAAGACACTTTTGGGGGAACAGAGCAGCAGTCTGTCAGGAAGTGCAGACCCTGATAAGAACAGGCTCCTTAAGAGCCCACAGGGGGAGCAGAACAGTAGCAGGTGCTGGGAAAGCAGCCCCTGCATAGGCCCAGCTCCCACTAGGGAACGGAGAAGAAGCCTGTGCCAGGGAGCACAACCTCTGTGAAGGCCGTAGTTATTAAGAGCCCACAAAGGGGAAAAATAGCAGGCTGTTATGGGGAACACAGCCTATACATATGTCCTGCTCCCCAAACGCTGAAAACGGTCTTCTAAAGCATGAATGTAAATTATGTAAAACTATGTCAATGTTAGAAACTAACAAGTCATTGTTTTTTCAGCTATTTGTTGAGCATTTCCTAAATCTTTGGAATCCAATTAAAAATGATCCCAAAAGTTGATTATTTGATTTGTCAATAAGATGTTAGATTATACCTTTGCTGTAGACCTGCCATTCCTGTAGACCTGAGGCCACTGAGCTGTCGGGTTAAGCCATTACTGTAGATCTGCTGTAGTCACTTCAGCTACAACCACACAAACTGCCGAAATGCATTACTAACAAGCCATTTATTTCACTGTGCTTTTCAACAACTGTGCGTAAATCAGAAGTTCACTCCTTTGCAAAACCTCAGTTAAGTCCCGTCAATACAGCTTATTTATGACCCTTTTGGCTCGCCATATTCTACTTTTGTACAGCATATGATGGTCACGATAGTGTGTACTCCACCATGTCTTAACTCCTGTTCCAGGATATTACAATTTTGTACAACAACAAAGCCTTTATACTTCTCTGTACTAAAACTTATAATTTCGAATGATTGGATCTGGAGTAATCTACACTATTTCGGCATTGATTAATTCTCAATCATATCATTGCTAACTCATTCAACAGTGTGCAGCCCTGAAATATTATCGTTAGAAAGATAATTGGTTAAATTTAAAAATAACAGCATTTAAAGAAAATTTAATATGCATTAGTTTTTTTGACTGAGACTAATAAAAATGTGCTTTGCTGCCCTCTTGTGAGTGTATAGGCCAACCACTTCACCAGATTTTTAAAAATTAACTTTTAAAAAGTCTATAACACAACATTTTTCCCTATTTGTTGTAAAATAAGGCAGTGTTTGACTTCTGACAAATGAAGGCGCAAAAAAAGAGCAAAAAAATCTTTCTGCAACAAAACAACATGCTTTCTCCAGTACACACAGCTCATCACATTCACCCTAGGGTTCATTTGGAGTAACCAATAAGATACAAAGGTTTATTTACACAAGGTATGAGAGCTATAGAAATAACATGTCATTTGAAGTGAGCTTTAAACAGCGTTGGATAGTCAGGAGTTAGGTTTCCAGGAACCCATGGCGACTCTTGCAACCAGAGTAGCTGTGGATGAATGGTGATGGAGAGAACCAGGAATGCCAGGAACTTTTATGTGATGGGGCAGAATTGACAGAGAGGTGATTGATTGGTTAGTTGGTTGATTGTTTGGTTGGCTGGTTGGTTGGTTGGTTGGTTGGTTGGTTGGTTGGTTGGTTGGTTGGTTGGTTGGTTGGTTGGTTGGTTGGTTGGTTGGTTGGTTGGTTGTTAGATGATGTGTCTCTTCTGGGTTTATTGGTTGCCAGATAAATTTTGTGACAAATGTATCACAATTCTTGCTCTTAAATGAGACTATAGGAAATTGAACATCAGTAAACTTAAAAAAATAAAAGTTTATAAGAATATTTTTTTTTTCGTAGTTTTTGTTGTTTTTAGTGCTGAATACTAAATTGCATCAAATAATATGTTTTCTTCTAGCATCACTCTGGCTGATCTTGACGTTTTAAACCAGTTTCGTTCCTTCATATTTTGGAACAAACACGTTTATAAAAAGTATTTTAAGTATGTTATATACAAATAAATCATATCTACAAATTTCATATAATCACAAAATTCATCAAATGTTACTAAAAACATTTCTTTGCGTCAGTAATGTACTGCCTATTTTGGTCATCTGTAAAATATTGCCATGGGTTATCCACTAGATGGCATAAGTGCCCATGGAAAAATTATTCTATGGAAAGTTGAACTCATTCACAACCTAGATAAACTTTGATTTATGGTTAAACCTCGTTTATTTTTTTAAGTTTAAATAGTTCATCCAATGCCTAATTCCGTCAACCTTTTACCTTGTCAAATACATATTTGCTTTAAAATACTTAGTTCTAATCCTCTTGTCCTTTACATGATCGTTAGCCCCTACTGATACTGCTCTCATTCTCGTGTGATGCTGACTGCATGCATCATCAATTAGATTTTGAAATTAATTGAGGCTGATATGTTAATCATTACCAAATGAGCTGTGCTCATGATTAGAAACCGCTTTTCTCAATTTCACCTTAAAAGAAGAGCTGTATCTCACCAACCCTCCGACACAGCTGTTTCTGTTTCAGTTCATTACTTGGGTTTAACATGTAATGTTGACAACAACAAGCACCTGTTTGTTATAATTAGTTTATCATATGCCTGAGTATAATTATACTGACATTACTCATGAGTACCTATAAGAATTGATGCTGGTTTGAAGGTTAAAGGTAGTAACACCACATATTGGTTTCATTTAAATGTGCATCACTTTGCATTTTGTAAATTAACAAAAAAAAAACATTTATTTTCCTGAAAGCATTGTTCCTTTACAGGAAGAATTTCTGTAAACCTTTCACACTCTTTTACATTTGCACATAGTACTTCATGCACAAGCACAGAAGTTGCCGCATAACCCTGATAAATCTGTGTTCATCCGAAGTCATTTGAAGGTGGCTGGATGGATGGATTGATGGGGGTTTAGATGGATGGCTGAGTGGGTGGGTTGTTGGATGGTAGGGTGGATGGATGGATTGATGGATGGATGGATGTAAGGGTGTGTCGATGGGTGGGTGGATGGATGGATGAATGGATGCATGTTTATTGAAGGTCGATGGATGGATGCATGGTTGGATGGATAGGTGGGTGCATGTGCTTGTGGGTGGATAGGTGGATGGATGGATGGATTGATGGGTGTTTAGATGGATGGCTGAGTGGGTGGGTAGTTGGATGGTAGGGTGGATGGATTGATGGATGGATGGATGTAAGGGTGTGTCGATGGGTGGGTGGATGGATGGATGAATGGATGCATGTTTATGGAAGGTCGATGGATGGATGCATGGTTGGATGGATAGGTGGGTGCATGTGCTTGTGGGTGGATAGGTGGATGGATGGATGGATTGATGGGTGTTTAGATGGATGGCTGAGTGGGTGGGTAGTTGGATGGTAGGGTGGATGGATGGATGGATGTAAGGGTGGGTCGATGGGTGGGTGGATGGATGGATGAATGGATGCATGTTTATGGAAGGTTGATGGATGAATGCATGGTTGGATGGATGGGTGGGTGCATGTGCTTGTGGGTGGATAGGTGGATGGATGGATGGATCTGAGATCAGAGTGTTTTACATTAGTTGCAAAATAACTAAATAAATAAATGTTCACACGTTTAATTTAGTTTTTAAATGTTGAATACGTTTTTACTTTACTTATGTCAGAATATGATATTGATAAAATCAAGTAAATTTAAAGCACTTTTTAAAGTGTCGGTAGGCCTAATAGCGTAGGAAAAATATTTGAAATGTTTGACAATCTGTATGTATTGGTATAAAAATATCTCTTAACACCCTCAATGTTTTCACGGCGGCCTGGCTATCAGTGACTGATTTTTTTTACAGATGTATTTTGACAAGTCCATTTTTGAGGCGTTTGGTTGAGTCTGTCTCCAAGCCCAAACCTCCCCTCAAACACGCTCACGTGCGAGCGCTCATTCCTAGTTTAAAATGGGTTTTTAGAGCACCTCTGACGTCATCTGGTCAGCATTTTGCCTCGAACAAGAAGGCTGAAGGTTGGCATCAAACATTCATCTGTGCTGGGCATCGCTATCGGCGCGTCCTCGCGAGTGTTGTCATGGTTTCAGTCATGATGTCGCCAGGCTTACTCCAGCATCTTTGCGTCCGCCTGTATCCGCAGTAAAAGCGCACTTGGCGATGGACACAGCGACAGCTTGAACGAGCGCAAATCCAGCACACGGGAGAAATCTCACGAGCTGGGGCTTCGTGGTTTCCACTCGCACCGCTATTTAAAGGGACTATACCGCTCAACATGTCTGCGAAGGAAAGATTCAAAGCCAAGATGACCAAAGACAGCGTTACCTTGTTGCCATGCTTTTATTTCGTGGAGGTGAGTCTGCTACATTCAGAGAGTCGTTTTTGATGGTGCTGCCAAACCCTAGTGATATTTTAGAGAGGAGTTGAGGAAAGAATGGTTTTCATTCAAGCGGTGGTCACGGTCGAAATCAATTACTGCATCCTTCATTTATTTTAAGTCGGCATTTATACCGGCCAACTTTAAATAGCCAAGCTGTGCTGCTGCCAGCCCTACAATCTATGCAGGTGTAGTAAAGAAAACGCTAAAAGCAAAACCAGGGTGTAAATTAACATTTAAATCAATGTCATGTCATTTAGAAGTACATTTAGAAAATTCGGCTTAAAAGAAAAGATAGTTTTCCTTATTCAGACAAACCTCTGCTTCAAAGAATGTGATGGAAGGATATAACCAATATATTCGTTTAGGGTTGTTCACCTGACTTAGGAACATTTCAGTTGAATGTTCCCAGGGGCAGTGTGGTGACTTATCAATTAGAAGGTTCTGCTTTAGAACAGTTCTAATTAAAGGTTGCATGTTCCATGTACTTACAATATCCTTTCACACTCCAGAAATATGTTTAAGAAGCGAAGTGGTTAGATGGGTGGTGCTTGGTGGGCTGGGTAAGTGGATGGATGTATAGTGCTTTAGTGGATGGTTGAATAGTTGGATGGATGTTGATGAGTGATTGGTGAGATGGATGCATGGATGGTGGGTGTCAGGCTGGGCAAAAGGATGAATAGATGGATGGATGGATGGATGGATGGATAGATGAATGAATGGATGGATGTTGATGGGTGGTTGGTGAGAAAGATGCATGGATGTTTGGTGTCAGGCTGAGTAAATGGATGAATGGATGGATGGAAGAATGAATGTATGGCTGCATGGATGGATGGTTGGTGGCGGGCTGAGTAGATGGATGTTGGGTGGATAGATGGATGGATGGATGTTGGATGAAGGCATGGGTGGTTAGTGGCAGGCTGATTAGGTGGATAAATAGATGGCTGTATGGACATATGGATGGTTGGTGGCAGGCTTGGTAGATGGATGTTGGGTGGATGGATGATTGGATGCATGGATGGATGTATGGATGTTGTTGGGTGGGTGGTTGGTTGAATAGATGGATGGGTGAATGGATGTTGTTGGGTGGGTGGATAGATGGATGGATGTTGTTGGTGGATGGTTGGATAGATGGATGAATGGATGGCTGGTGGGTGCTGGGCTGGGTAGATGGATGTTGTTTGGTTGGATAGGTGGATGGATGTTGTTGGCGGGTTGGTTGGTTTGATGGATGGATGTTGTTGGTGGATGGTTGGATAGATTGATGAATGGATGGATGGTGGGTAGTGGGCTGTGTAGACGGATGGGTGGATGTTTTTTGGTGGTTGGTTGGATAGGTGGATGGATATTTTTGGGTGGGTGGGTGGATAGATGGATGGATGTTGTTGGTGGATGGTTGGATAGATGGATGAATGGATGGCTGGTGGGTGCTGGGCTGGGTAGATGGATGTTGTTTGGTTGGATAGGTGGATGGATGTTGTTGGCGGGTTGGTTGGTTTGATGGATGGATGTTGTTGGTGGATGGTTGGATAGATTGATGAATGGATGGATGGTGGGTAGTGGGCTGTGTAGACGGATGGGTGGATGTTTTTTGGTGGTTGGTTGGATAGGTGGATGGATATTTTTGGGTGGGTGGGTGGATAGATGGATGGATGTTGTTGGTGGATGGTTGGATAGATGGATGAATGGATGGCTGGTGGGTGCTGGGCTGGGTAGATGGATGTTGTTTGGTTGGATAGGTGGATGGATGTTGTTGGCGGGTTGGTTGGTTTGATGGATGGATGTTGTTGGTGGATGGTTGGATAGATTGATGAATGGATGGATGGTGGGTAGTGGGCTGTGTAGACGGATGGGTGGATGTTTTTTGGTGGTTGGTTGGATAGGTGGATGGATATTGTTGGGTGGGTGGTTGGATAGATGGACGGATGTTGTTGATGGATGTTTGGATAGATGGATGAATGGATGTATGATAGGTGCTGGGCTGGGAAGATGGATGTTGTTTTGTTGGATAGGTGGATGGATGTTGTTGGCGGGTTGGTTGGTTTGATGGATGGATGGATGGATGTTGGTGGATGTTTGGATAGATTGATGAATGGATGGATGGTGGATAGTGGGCTGTTTAGACGGATGGGTTTTTTGGTGGTTGGTTGGATAGGTGGATGGATATTGTTGGGTGGGTGGTTGGATAGATGGATGGATGTTGTTGGTGGATGTTTGGATAGATGGATGAATGGATGGATGATGGGTGCTGGGCTGGGTAGATGGATGGATGGAAGTTGTTTGGTTGGATAGGTGGATGGATGTTGTTGGTGGGTTGGTTGGTTTGATGGATGGATGGATGGATGGATGTTGTTGGTGGATGTTTGGATAGATTGATAAATGGATGGATTATGGGTAGTAGGCTGTTTAGACTGATGGGTTTTTTGGTGGTTGGTTGGATAGGTGCATGGATGTTGTTGGGTGGGTGGCTGGATAGATGGATGGATGCTGTTGGGAGGTTGGATGGATGGATGTTGAAATAACTCGTTCGTTTTTGTAATTTGTCATATTTTTCCATGTCTTTATAAACACCTGAGGCAAAATGTCGGGTGAGCATTGCATTTCAATCTATTTGCTGAACGCAGCTGTGACCTGGATATCGTTTGCAGCATCCTACAGCTTTGCTACAGATCCCTTGCTGTTTGCCTCTGAGAGTCAATTAAAAGAGTCATTTATTCTGCTTCACCCTTCTCATTTTTACCAATTAACTTCTGTTTTTCTAGTGGGCTTCAGTTTACAAAATGAGATTGAGCTTGAGAGAGAGAACAATAACTTTTCCAACAAAGTTTGAGTCATTCCTGCCCAGCATACTACCTACTCTGCGTTCGCACATTCCAATTAATTACGACGATTACTTGGGTTTAAGACACTTCGAAATGGCCAGCCTTGGTATCCCAGTGATTAGCAAGCACCACATACAGTGGAGTAGTGCTCTGGGTGACCTGAATGTGAATCATGGCTTGTGGATTCATGGCTTTTTCCTGCACAAGAACATTTTAAATGAGTGCGGTTTATGCTAAACATCCCCTTGATTGAACTGAGGATTTTTGACAGTACACAGTAAAATCCTAAGAGTTAAATTAACTCTACTCAGAGTGTATTTGGTCCCACTCTATATAGAGTTAAACCAACTCTGAAGGAGAGTTATTTAAATAAGTCTATTTGAACTAAACAGTCTATTTTTGTCTGTTTTTACTCTTTCTGGAGTGGACTTGGTCCCTCTCTGAATAGGTAATATTTAGTTTGCATTTTCCATGCAGATTTGGAAAAACATGAAGAAAATAGATTAGTAAATTGCTCTTTCTCAGAGTCGGTTTAACTCTATATAGAGTGGGACCAAATATACTCTGAGTAGAGTTATTTTAACTCTTAGGATTTTACTGTGTACTCCTCGTTTGCTATGAATATATTGGATAGAAACAAAGTTCCTAATGTAGAAACACAATATTCCCACATTTATCTTTGTACTGTTTTTTTTTTGTTTGTTTTGTTGTTTTTTTTTTAGAAAAATAGCTTATTTTACGATTACTGTACACTTTGAATTCACAACTACAGAATCCCTGTAATTTTAACAATAATGAAGACTTTTAGTATCTTTTCTGTTCGAAGCAGCCTCAAATCAACCATGCAGATACTCTCCCTTTTTAGAAAGGGGCTAATTACAGTAATTAAAGCCCCTTTCCCCACCTCTGATGGTGTCCGCACAAGTTCTATAATTATTCCAAGTTGTATTCACAGCACATATTCAGTGAAGACTTCCCAGCTGACCCTTCTACACTAGGGTTTGAGCGATGTCAAGGTGACATATCTAGTCTTTCTCTGAATGTTTCATGTGTGCTACTCACCTCTACATAACCTTCATTCTCTCAGGGTCACACATCTTCTCTCTTGGCATGAATCCAGCATTTCTGAAATTCGAGTAAACCCTCAGGAGATGTAATTCTATCAAGCTTATACACCAACACAACGCTGTTATATGGATTCCTGTGTTCATTGACCATTTCTGTTAAAGGATAATGACACCAGCTGAATTTACTGTACCTTTCCTCTTTTAAATGATGTCTGGTTGTGATAGTGCCTCTGTTTTTTCTCCACAGCTCCCAATTTTGGTGTCTTCAGTGGTCAGCTTATACTTCTTGGAGTTGACCGATATCTTCAAGCCTGTGCGTTCTGGCTTCAGCTGCAATGACCGCAGTCTCAGCATGCCTTACATCGAACCCACAAAGGAGGTTGTGCCCTTCCTTATGCTCTTCAGTCTGGCTTTTGCTGGGCCAGCAGTGACGGTAAAACTCCCAAATGCAATTCACCCTCTTATCAAGTAAAGAGGACACTTTTACTTATGAAAGATCCCTTTGATCTCATTGTTAAAGACAGATGAAAGCATCTGCATTGTGCTGCTTTAACATCCGTAACATCTGTAAGAAATCTTTATTAACTACAAACCTTAATTCCTGTGATGTTACTGTATCTTCAGTAACACTTAAGGCATCTGGACACAGATCCAAATTGAGATGAGCACAAACCTTCGAATGGCTTCTCAGCATGGTACTCTTCATCTAGGTCCGGGAAATATTGATGCAATGATGCTCACTGCCTGAAGATGGCATTTGTGGTACAACAGATGAACTCCGTACCACACGGGGAAACAGGAAAAAGAAGAAGATGACAGAGAAAAAAATAAAATTTGTGGAACGCTGTTTCTTTTCTGTTTCCTGGGCAAAGTTGCTATGTAAATGTGGGATGAGTGCCACCAAGCATCTCTTTTTTTCCTTCTCACATCCTCAAAAGAAGCAGATTTCAAGGGTTGTTCTCCTTACGAAAAACTTATGGCACCTCTTTTTTGTTAACAACTCTCATTCGATCAGATATGTGATGTCCCGTTGGCACCAATGGTTGATAGACGCCATTTTGATCAAGTCGCCTTGATGCACGAAACTTCAAACCAAAAATTTGGATCGGTGTGTAGAGGTCTATAATCCAAGTTAGGGTCAAAGGGGTCTGCACATATTTACCTCCAGTTCCCATTGGGTGAAATAAGACAATAAATTTTCTTAAGCAACCATGTCAAAAGCAAGTCTGTCTGACATGGCATGGCTGAGTAGCGTCAAGCGGCAATGCTGGAGTGGGGCCACCGCACAGTTAGGCACAAACATTGTTAAACTGCGTCCTCTAGTGTTGGAATATCTAACATTTACCCCCAACTCTAATCTAATTATACTTCTTTAATTTGATTAGAGGGCACTGTTTGACAAATATCAGGACCTGATTGGTGCCTAACTATGCAGTGCCGCTGCACTTTGCTATTGCAGCTGGATAAAATTGGGTTGAGGGAAGCGAAACTGCCACCCCCATATAGCAATACAAGTCTGACTGAATGGTGTCATAATCTCCCAACAATCAACTTCAGAGAAGTCATTCTCAAAGTCTTATTTATAATTACAAAACGAGTTGTTTATAACAGGCTGCTTGTGAGAGGGTTGTGTGTCAGCCTGACTCAAGATGGAGCTCTGAAACCATTACAGTACCATCCTTTTCAGGAAGTCCAGAGTGCGCATGTGCACCCTCTTTCTGTCTGTCATGGCTGTGCTCGTAGCATGCCTCAAATGGCCCAATGGCATTAAGCGGTGTTATATCATCCATGTTTTACAGTCTTTTACATATTTTACTGGAAAAATAGTGGGGACTCATTATACTCAAGGAAAGATAGTAAGAGAACTGGACTGGGACTGGGACTGGGACTGAGACAGAAAAGCTGTGTAGCCGTAAGAAAACCACATATCAGTGAGCATACTGTATTGTGAGATGAAGTGATTCACCCATCATCCTTGGTGTCTAATGTACAAGCCTGTGGGAGTAGTGCTGTGATTGGGGATTGCGGTTGTTGGTAAGGTCTAGGTTCAGCAGCAGAATGTTTTAGCTGAATGCCTGAGTGAGCAGGTTATTCCAATAATGGATTGTTTGTTCCCTAATGACGCTGGGATATTGCTAGATGAGTAGTAGTAGTAGTAGTAGTAGGTAGATGCTGTAGTACTACTAGTTGAAGTAGTAGTGGTATTTTTTTATCTTATACATTTTTATTGTTAATTTACTTATAAACAGAATTGCTGAAACTGATGAAACACATTCACTATATCTGTCACATTTGTTCTTCATCGGCATAGTATAAAAATAGCCCCCCTCCACCTTTGATCATCAGAGGGCAGGTTTGATTAATGTTTAATGGAATATTTGTTTCATCAAGTCCCCAGCATGTCAATCTGATGTTCTCATCACGTTAGGTGCTCCATGGTACTGGCCTAATTAATTCTGCAAGGCCACTGTGCTCAGTGATGTTTCATCACTGTTCTACTATCTTCTGTTCCTTTGTATGCCTTGGCAATCAAATAGTAACCTTGTTGATAAAATAATACATAATATTATAATTGATCATTAAAAAGTGTAAGTAGCAATGTTTAACATTGTGATTTGAAATGCTAGTCATGCGTGTAACTTGTATTAATATATAAATGGTTGATGTTAGAATTTGAGTAAAAGTACGTTGAATTAATGTGTGTAAGATTTTTTTTTGTTCTGTTTGTTATCAGAAGAGACAAAACGTTTAACCATTAAAAATGGATACCCATCAGGCCCACCCACTTTGCTATTTTAATAAGCATCTTACGGGGTAACCTTCCTCCCTCCCAAAATATGGTCCCTCATTTTTATAAAGTGTTTCGGGTGGAGTAATCAGGACACGCTCCCACCAATAACCTTATTTATTCCCTCCATTATGTGCTATATCAACCTTTCTTTCATTGACCAGTGGGGGGGGGGTGACTGAGCCAGTAGGCTACCTTTGCACATTTGTACCTGCCATACACTTACTTTGCAAAGTAGGACCAGATGATGAGCTCCTGAAAGAGTTATTATAGCTTCAAAACAAACTCTAACATTTTGACCCATTCAAATATAATAATTACTCACATATAAGTTACCAACAAAGCCTTAG
This sequence comes from Danionella cerebrum, assembly GCA_007224835.1. Classification (NCBI taxonomy): domain Eukaryota; kingdom Metazoa; phylum Chordata; class Actinopteri; order Cypriniformes; family Danionidae; genus Danionella; species Danionella cerebrum. The sequence goes on along the minus strand of SRMA01027258.1, from coordinate 523,770 downwards.
TTGTCATCTTAAAAAGAGCAACATTTATAAGCAGGAGTTTTTATTTCAGGTATCAATACAAACACACCAAAAAGACAAATTTTCAGTTACAATAATTAACAGAGTCAATGCAATGTCTAGTTTAGATGTTAATATAGTACTTAAAAAAATTCCTCTTAGAAGACCACTTCTGACCAGGCTTCTCCAAACAGTAGTTGGCGTACTGGTTTCTGCCAGTTCTGAGCTGATAGCACTGCTAGACATATTCCAATGAAAAAGGGTAATAAGCTTTATCCATCTTTCATCTGTTGCACTTCTCTTGGCCGACTGCTGTCCACGATCAACATTGCCCATTTCTTTCAGTTCTTCAAAAGCACATCTTGATACCCTATGAACATTTATGTCTGGGAGAAACCTTGTTAATACAAGATAACTACTTGGTGTCTTGTTGCTGAGCTCAATCTTGCCAAGATAACAATTTTTTTTCCTCGACAGAAGAATTTGGCTGTTCATAATTTTTTTTCCTGTTCATGACTGGGTATCAACCTACATGACTTTGATGATCATTAGCAGCTATAGTTTGCATAATTTGTAGATCATCCGTAGAGAATCTCTGACTTTGTTCAAGTGTACCTAAAAGGAAAAGGGTAATAAAACCAGATAAAACCAGTAATATTTCTAAACACATTTTTCACTCCTGCATAAACTTTTTCACAGTACTGTATATGCAGACAAAGAATTCCAGGCTGTGCCTGTGGGAGTGTATGTCCTGCTGAGGTCTCCAGCTGTTTCTCTAGCACCTGCTGCACTCAATGGATCTACTAGTGCATATAGGTATATGGAAAGTTTCGTTTCGGGCTTTCAGAATTTTTGTTCACTCATTCTTTTTCAGAAGCATTTATAAGTCTAGCTACTTTCTGGAGGATTGAAATGCAGCAGGATTCTGTACTGGCATAATCAGTTCATTTTAGATTAAACCTCCCTGGCCTCGAATGAAAGGGATGGAAGAATGTGATTAACTATAGTTGTCAGATTTTCTCCATTTGGTACTCACAGCTCTGCCCACACTTGAAAAGGGCAATCAAACCCAGAAAAATTCCATGGGTCAACTCAACACAGTTCCTTCTTTTACTGAAACAATGTTTTGGAACAATTGGTTAAAGTTGGGTAAGGTTTCATTAGGTTTAGAAACTTCAGAATACAAGAAATACAATCACATTAAACAAATATAAATTACAGCAATAATCACAAAATTCTTCATTATTTGATTTTGTTTCAAACACTAGCAAACTCAAATAACATTCACCAGTACATTCACTAGAACAAAGGTGCAACATAAAAAGGTTCCCCCTGGAAACACTTTGCGGAATGAAATTTATCAATGCTCAACACCACCCTCTTCTCTCTCTCTCTCTCTCTCTCTCTCTCTCTCACTCTCTCTCTCTCTCTCTCTCTCTCTTCAGAAATGTGTCAATGAAACCATTATAAATGACTAGATGGGCAGAGGTGACGTTTTAATGGAAGCATTGCTTCTGTGAATAAACACTGATGTCTCTTTTGCCACAGATTATGATTGGGGAGGGAATCCTGTACTGTTGTGTGGCCAGGAGAAATCTTGCTATCAAAACCGAGGGTAACATTAATGCTGCAGGGTGCAATTTCAACTCTTACATCCGACGAGCTGTGAGGTTTGTGGGTGAGTGGTCACCGTTTTTCCGATATAGTAACTATGAACATATGAGTTCCTTTTAGATAACAAAAAAATTCAAATGAAACCTTTCGATGTTAAAAATAAAATAAACTGTTTTTGACAGATGTTGTTCTGTTTACAGGTGTCCATGTGTTTGGCCTTTGCATCACAGCACTCATCACTGATATTATCCAGCTGGCCACAGGATACCATGCACCCTACTTCCTTACGGTGTGCAAGCCCAACTACACCAATATTAACACTTCCTGTGACGAGAATTCCTTCATTGTGGATGAAATCTGTTCCGGGTCTGATCCAGCAGCCATCAACGCTGGAAGGTCAGAATGAAAGTTCAGTCTATTGTGTACTTTTCAACACAGAATCTAAACAAAGAATCTCAAATTAAAGTGAAACCTTTTAACACTTACGATGCATGTTCAAAGGAAAGAACATGGCATCTCAGCTTGTAGTAGAAAAATATTTAGATTGAACAGGAAGCTTCAAGTTGCTTGAATAAAGCAACACAGCTAGTGTGTGCCTCTTTTGATTGCCAGATCCTGAGGGAGAGACATCTAGCAGCTGGCTCTCTCAGGGTCTCTCCTTTTCCCCCTCCCCTGATCTTCTTTGTTATCAATGCAGCATGTGTTAAGCTAATATCATCTCTAATGTTTAAGATAAATAAACATGTGTTTTCTGTTAAATCTGTTTTTTTCTTGGATTATTAATTAATATTCAATGACAAACTGTTATAATGGCATTTTATGGCAACTATAAGCTTCTATTATCATCCCCATTCAGTGGGTTCACCAGCTGCCTAGTCAACATCTTGGCAGGCATGAACAGGTGCAATAAATTTATTGGTAAATTGAACAAACTGAACATAATTGACGAATTACCGTACGACAGGTAGCTATTGGCTTCAATTAAGTTGTTATCATGGTTTCCAGAATCTTTGCTCTAGGTTATCCAGTTTCATACTAAGCTACATATGAATGCAAAACACAAGGAAATATTCTTAAGAGGCAACAGACATGAGAAGTGTCTGAAATAGAAACTTTCAGACAGCCAGGATTGTGCAAGCCAGATTAGAGAGAGTTCGGGGAAAAGTGAAAGCAAACAGAAATAAATATCCAGGAGCTGATGCTGTCAAAATGAGTTCAGGGAGAAGTACAGTTCTTTCTAGAGGCAGTTGGTGGTTATCCCACCAACACTTTGAATGTGAATCATTTTCTATATTAAATCATTAAATGTTCTTTCTTTAAGCGTTCTTTTGCACGGTCTATTTCAGTAGACTGAATTATTTATGACTGATTGGCAAATAGTTTTGAATAATCATGATGTCAGCTCATAAACAAATGATCTTTTGATGGATGATCCAACGCTTAACATCACTTATACCCACCTTCATCAATAAAATAAAGGATAACGTGTACAAAAAACTAAATATACCACACACACACACACACGCACACACACGCACACACACACACAATGATCCCTTTACGGAATTAAATAGGGGTGAAAAGAGGAGTTCTAAAAAAGTGAAGAGGTGATTGAAGTGGAGTTGAGATAAGAACTCCAAAACCCCTAATATTCATATAAAATAACCAATGGTGAAATGAAGATGACACAAGGCTGTGATCTTCCATACTACCACATTGGTACAAATAAACTGTATCCACTTTGTTTTCACATCAGGATTCGATGGTTGAGAAAAACGAATGTTGCACTGAGCATCTCCTGATAAAGCCATCTTTAGAAGCATATTTGAGCATGGTAGACATCTTGATGCATGAGATTTTGTCATGAGGGTCTCAAAATGTAAAGTTTTACCTGGCGTATTATTTTAAATTTGTTTAATGCAATTAAAATAGTTTTTGTTATTCAGCAGAATTGTATTACACACAAGTGCTACATTTTTTTATCATTTTATTTTGGGAGAAAACTATCCTTAAAGATGATCGCATGTAAATGATTCACCATTGCAATTCAATGACACACTGCTGACCTTCTGAAAATCTGACTGTGATGCTGAAATGTCAGCGAATGGGGTGTGGATGACTAGCAAAATACCCAAACAAAGATTGCAAGAAGCGTTATAACAAAAGTAATTAAACATCTGATTGATCAATCGATCTTGTTGAAATCTCAGTCATAAACACTGCAGATAAAAATGCTGTGAGCAGAAAGAATGTGGCGCTGTTCTCTGGCACATGGCGTTCATGCAAACCCACACATAGTTGAGACTAGATGCTTGCTCACAACACGGCTGCCCATTCCAGTACACCCACACACATCCATTTTCACAGCTCTGCTTTTCAGTCTTCCACTCATTTCAAACACTCACAATTCTCACGGTTATACTGAATGCTATGCAGACATTTTGTGTAGAAGACATTTAGAGGGAGACAGACAAGTCTTAAAGTGGGGTGTGTGCCCAAAGGCATAACAGCAGAACTGCAGCAACCCATTTAAACAAATTTGAGTGTTTTTTAATTTCAATTAATCATTCAGGAACACAAAAACTCTTTTGATTTAGACACTAAGATTTAAAGTGACTCAATTCCTGTCTGTTCTCTGATTGTATTTTAGTATAAAAATAAGCTAATGATAACAAAGCTTTCTGTCTTTTATTACAGGAAGTCCTTCCCATCACAGCATGCCACCCTGGCAGCCTTTGCGGCTGTGTATATCTCTGTAAGTAATCCACTTGACACATGGCAGGGTTGACTCCAATGACATCTAACGGCATGCCAAGTAGTCCCTCATTCCCTTATACTGAGCATCACACGTCCTAAAACTGAAGAAATTGCTGGTCTTTTTCCACAGATGTACTTTAATGCCACTCTGACTGACTCATCCAAGCTCCTCAAGCCACTCCTGGTGTTTTCCTTCATCATCTGCGCTATTATATGCGGCTTGACTCGCATCATTCAGTTCAAGAACCACGCTGTGGATGTCTACTGTGGCTTTCTAATTGGTGGGGGCATAGCCATATACCTGGTGAGTCCTGCTTTAGCAGAGGATTTCAAAAGCACCATGGATTATAATGACTTCCACAACCCCGGTCTGATCTCTCAGACCTGAAAAGAATCAAAGAGAATTATTTGAGGTTCTATAAGACAATGCTGGTTTAATGGAGGTAAAAATAGCAAATGCAAATCCCTTGTGGCTCTTCTCTACACTCCACCCACACAGCCGCTCACATTCATCTCACCATTTCTTGTTTTTTACTCATTTACTCTCCCCCTTGCTGTTTAAGTTCCTCCAGGGGCTAAATGCACCATGTTAGAGCACATCTAGCATATGCTGCCATAATAAAACACGTAATGGGCGTGTCCAAAAGGAACTGTACAGCAAGTGACTGTTTGGAATGTTTTCAGTACCCACTCAAGGCTACTCACACCCAGGTATTTTATTTGTGGATGTGCGGAACCTCTCTTGAATGTTATATGGGGCACAGGAACAACAGAAACTTTATTCAACTTTGCAGGTCAAAGAATCTAGAAGAGCATTTACCAATCTGTAAATAGAAAGTCATGATAACGGTTGTCTGAAACACAAACCATGGATAGTAGGAGCAACTCTTGCCTCAAACCTGCCTCCGCCTCCAACAGCGATGAAGATGTTTTTGTTTTTCTCCAACCAACCAACAAAAAAACACTATGGAAAATGGTCTTGAGGAGAAAAGCATGAGGAGACACACAATGACCCATTGTATCAGAAAAGACATTTTTAAACAAGACTTGAAATGAAAGTTAAAGTGGTATCTCAAAAGTGATAAAGGTTTCTTAAGATTAAGCCAAACTCAATTCAAAAAGAGATTATTCCCTGCCTCTGCCATTCCAGATACTGTACCAACTCTCCCAAGTCATACTTATGCTGCCCTCTCACTTTGACGAATAAACAGCATTTATCTTACACACAGTCACCTGTATTATTATTTGTAAATAGGCCATATTATTTTTATAATAACTAATAATTTCGTGCATACGCCCTCCTGCCCACCCCTAAAAACACACCCCACCAGTCACACACATCCATACAGGGCAATGCGGGTGAAGTGGCTTGCCCAAGGTCTCAACAGCAGAATGGACCTGACGGGGATCGGACCAACCTTCTCTAATACCAACACCACCAGTACACCACTTGCATACCCTTCTCTTGTATACCACAAATGCCGTTTAGTGTACTATGTTAGTTAGCATAAAAACTGACTGACGTAGAGTTTTATAACAAGACACAAGAAGTTCTAGGCTGTATTAGTGTTAAGACTGTTGAATGCCATATAAAATGGTTGATGTAAAGACTATATAGTTATTCTTTTGTAATCTTAATAACATCTGCATTTCCTCTTACTATAGGGTCTTTATGCAGTTGGAAATTTTAAACCTAGCGAAGACACGTCTCTCAAAACACATGTGCATCCTCCTCTCCGTCAACCTCAAGCACAGCCTCATCTTCCACAACCAATTCCCCAGCCCCAACAATTAGTACCTCCCCTTGCCATGCGAGAGCCTCTAAGACCTCTTCCCAATCTAAACACAGATCCTCCAAGATTACTTCCACCAAAGAGCCTCAGCATGCGAGAACGTCCCACGTCAGCACGATCTGAGAGTATCCTTATTCGTGGCCCATCCTACAGAGAGTCCAGCATGAAGAGGGCAAGTACAGAGGTAGAGTGCATTACTCCACCTAGTCCTCTAACTAAGGAGAGCTTTGTGACATTCAGCAACACCCTTCCTCGTGTGCATTCTACTGGAGTTGAAGAACCAGTACCACGTCGCCATGCTGCCATCCATACCTCCATGGACTCCACACGTTCCAAGCAGCTCCTCTCACAATGGAAGATCAAGAATGAAAACCGCAAGCTTTCGTTGCAGGTCATGGATCCTGAACCTGGGCAACTGTCTCCTCAAAGAAGCATGGAACTCCGCTGCAGTTCTGAACCTGTAGCAATGTGCCTGGATGGGGAGTTTCGTGGTGGACCCCCTCCACAATACATGAAGCTATCTCCTAGCCCTGTGCCATTAGCCAATCATAACAATTCTGGTCTAGCTGGGGGAGCCAGGGTAACAATCCAATCACGACCTGGATCTTCCCAACTGGTTCACATTCCAGAGGAGACACAGGAGAACGTGAGCTCTCCACCTCATGAAGATTGTGAGGAGATGAATGATGGTGGGGGAGGGACAGCACGGTCAAAATGGCTAAAAGTTGCAGAGAAGAGTACCGTATGCAGAACTAACAGCCAGCCACGTATCATGCAGGTCATTGCCATGTCCAAGCAGCAGGGGATGTTGCATGGAAGTCCTAAAAGTGAGGCCAGCACTGTAAGTTGCACCGGATCGATTCGCTACAAAGCCCTAATGGATCAAGAACCTAATGCTGGTATTATTCGAGTGGAGGCCCACCCTGAAAATAAACCTGTAGTTAAACCACCTTCCACAGATGGCAGTGGATCATGGAGATGGAAACCACAGGAGCGTGCCAGTCTCCGGCAGTCTCTTGAGCTAAATGATCTAAACCGAGACTCTGAAAGCTGTGAATCACTGAAAGATGCCTATGGTTCCGTGGATGGCAACCGCAGTCTGCCTGACATGAGCAACCCCCATCACCCCCATTTTCACCATCACCACCGCCAACAGAGTATAACCACTATCAGAGTCACACCAGTGGAGGTCAGCAGTGAAGCCACCTCAGAAACGCTCTCTACCACTTCCAGTCGAGACTCTACCTTACGTAGGAAAGGCAACATTATCCTGTTGCCTGAAAGAGGTCCTAGTCCAGACAACGCCAGGAACCTGCCTCACTTTTTCAAACCCTCCCCTACACCTCCTCCCATTTTGACGTTCAAAGAGTGAAATAACCCTCTCTCTAGTCTTGTCCTAAGAGTGGCCTTGCTCTCTGAACTAAGGAGTTTGTTTGACTTGTAAAGGGGCTGAGATTTAGTTTCATTTCTACACTTTGTGTGCTTTCACACCTGTCTCCTCTAGTTTGGGTGTATCACACTAGAGATCATTTTCTCTTCTGAAGCAATTGAACTCGAAGAGGTGGTCTTGGTACACTTCTAAGCAAACTCTGGAGCAGACTGTAGTATTTGAATTGTTCTGTGAACAGCGAAAGAGGGTTTCCTTGATTCGTAGAATGCTTTAAAGTCATGACCTGATGGACTGTTGGTTATATTTCTGGCAAGATTTGTGATACAGCAATGAATTGATACACCTTGTCCATTGTAGTACAGTAAAACATTTTTTCACAGCCATACGCTAGATCACACGCTAATTGTATTGTTTGTCTTGACTATGTGGCAAAAAACCAGCACAGTTTTCTCCTTCCACAATTTATTCTGCAATCTGCAATTTTTTTGCCGTCTCATATGACATATTTTCCTCATGTTCATTCTGACCATGATGCAACCAGTGATGAGTGGTTTGGATGCCGTCACATGACTGTATTTCAGTTTTTTCTAGTGGTTTGGTTCAGTGAGTAAAATGTAAGGTGTGACCCAAAACCATGTTAATTACTCAGCTATGTGATTAGAGTTCAAACTTGCCATGCGTGTTAAGAGTTCATGTCTGAACAAATGTAAATTGCAACCTACAGTTTCGGTTATAGTGCCACATAGTGGAAACACAGAATATTCTATTTTCTGCTATTTTTACTGCTATTTCAGACTGTTTGAAGGACCAAGACCTACAAAAAAGTCAACTTTCCAAAGTGAGTTTCCCAAACGGACAGAAACTCCTAGAGATTTCATGTGATCATCATCACACTTAATCAACATCATCAGTCTCATCTAAAGACCTAAAGATGCGAAGGCAAATTGTAAAGCTTTTGTTGTTTTTGCACAGTTTATTGTTGGCAGTCTGCTGGATTTTGATGTCATCGCGAGGGTCATGACACTTTATTATGTGGTTTTCATTATTAAATTAGCCTGTATTGTTCAATAATTTTCACAATTCTTGCTTGAATAAATATTATACATAAGGATTTCTCAAAGTGCATATTGCAACAAACTGGCCACCAAGTGGCGTTGGTGTTAGAGGTTTAAGAGCCTTTGATCGCTGCTTGCAACTTTGAATAATTCTATATTTCCTTACCATTAACAATTTTTTTGTCCCAGTCACTAAAACCTCCTGTGCAGAGTGTCATCCAATTATCATTTTCCAAGCAGCATTTCTAAAAACAAAGCACACAATGTAAAAAAATTGGAACTGTTTAGTAAATATGCTTTTTTTTTAAGTGAACTGGATATCAATGCCATTGTCTTATTCAAATCTCATGGCAACAAGGGTGCTTTTAAATATTTTGTACATTTATAAATATATATATATATATATTTTCTAAGCGTAAATATTTGTACATTTATTGGACCACCCAATCATGTCTTTTCATGCTTCAAGAATAATACTTGTTTTTGTGTGAAATATTTAACTAGGCTTTCGATGAGACTCTTGACTTTTAGATTAATAGGAGAAAGCTATTGTGATGTTTACAGGGGTTTTTAGCAATGATGTATAAACTAAATGGATTTTTTGCATATAAAATTTGTGTTCTACCATACGCACTGTGTGTTTAGTGACCATGTATGAGCTTTGTTCCTTCAAACAGCTGAAAGCTCTCTTTGCTAGCATAGAGACAATGAAATTGCATAGACACTAATTTCACACAGCATTGATGTACTACAGCACTTTGTATTCAGTTCCATATGGCTCTATTTATCTAATATATATTGATTTGTTGGCAAACCCTTATCTTTTGCACTTGTGAGCGTTTAGGTTTACTTGTGCTAACACATTATATTTGCAGAAATGTATTGTGTATTATTATACTCACCTGCCTCCATGTTTAAGGTTTAAACCGGTGGATCACAAGTGTGTCCTCCTCTTCATTTGTAAAATTTTGTGGAGAAAAAAAAATATTTAAAGAAACATCACTGCACATATGTATTATATGAGCAATAGAAGACCCTACTGTAAGTGCGGGTATCTGTTGCATATTTTTATTTGTATTTTTTTGTAAATGTCTAAAAAGTTATACTAATACCATTCATAGAGTGCCTCAAAAAGACAAAAATGCCTATTGGCTAGAGATAGCTAACTGTAGAAACAGTTATGATACTGTTGCATCTAAGAAAGTGACAAATGTAAATTGAGAAACTGAATGAATGCCACTGAAAAACATCTTCATATAGAGAATATTGCTGCTTAAGTAAAGTACACGCACACACGCGCACACACACACACTATCAGTAATAAGTCTGTGAGATGTGTGAATTTCAAAGAGTCATTAACGATGTATTTTAATTCATTGATTAAATGATTGTTTAGACACAGCTTATTCGCACATGGACATATTCATTTATTTATTTCTAATTTAATGTTTATTTTATATTCCATCAAGATATTTTTAAAAGTTTTAAAACCCTACTAGAGAATCTGCCCTGACGTATATGCATGGTGGCTTAAAACATCTACAAGAACTGAAAGATTTCTTTTCTGTTTTCCTTTCCTTTTGTGAAATATGCCTTTAAAAGATATTGTTGGTTAACTTGGTAATTGGTTTTTCTTTAATCTTTTCACCTGTGTAAATATGTGTTACTGACTTATATAGAATGCACTGGATTAATATTTGACAGTCATAAAACCACTTTTGGCTTATCGTTGAACTTGTTGACAGATATTTCAAGGCTTTGTTTAGACATGTATTTTTAATGCTGAGTGATATGTCTTTAATATATATTAAAATAAATGTTTGATATCACAGATTTTATAATCCTCTTTTGTTTCCATGCTCCTAGATTTTGTATTACTTCATTCTAGCTTGTCCGATCTGCACTTTGACTGAATAAACATCATTCATTAATGTCGGGTAATTGTATATTTATTCTCATTTTTACTGTTTACTGAGTTTTTGGGTCATATTTTAAGGTATATAGGGTTGGAACTACAACTGCATTTGCGTCATTTTTATGTTGGCTTGTCTAATTGCATGTCCTCCTAGACTGTTCAAACTATAGTATCCAAACTGGTCTGACTCGGGTTGCTGTATGCTTTCAGACTGGCACCACTAAAGGAATCCTTGAAAACTGCTAAGCATGCTGTGAAAATTTCCAATGACTTAACATGGAGTCAAACTTTGTAAAACTCAGACTGAGAACTTCATAGAAATAAATATGAAGTTAATAAACATAAATATCAAACAAACACACAAAAATGTGGTTATATATGTTAAAAAAGTAACAAATAAAAAATGTATGAACTCACTGACAGCTTCCCTAACAACCAAACTTTACCATAGCAACCACATTTTCAGAATTTTTATCTCAGCTTTGCTAAATGACAGACAGTGGACTTTGTTATTTAACTTATAGTGACAAAGGGAGTATTATATTATGTCACAATTCCACCATAGCAAGCAGACAGAAATATCACTATTACTTGATTTATATCCCTGATAGTGACAGGGGGAACTTTGCAGTGGCGAAACGGCTAATTTACAAGACAACATCAAAGTTTGTGCAAAACCTTTAGCCATCTGGTTTTTAAATGTAACCTTTGAAATATGGAATGTTCACTGAATCTGATTTCCCATGATCCCTTTCACAAAAACCTCTTGTCATTACCATCAGTGGCCCTGCTTGTTATCCATTGCAAATGCCACCTTTCGTTCAATGTCTTTTTTTTCTTATGTCTTTTTTTTTTCAGAAAATATTATATAAAGTATATAAAAGATAACAAAAAATGGTTCCCTTCCCTGAAACTCTGTTGGCTCTTTTTAAATCATAACTACCTAACTACCTAAACTTTCCAAAGTACCCTGATAAAAAGTTCACATACCCCAACTCTTAATATTTTTATTCCCCCTTTAACATTAATGACAGCCTGAATACTCTCGAGGTAGTTTTCAATGAGGTTCTTTATCTTCTCTGTTGGTAAAGCAGCCCGTTCCTCTTGCCAATTCCAATCACAAGTGGACTTTGTCTTGTGTTTTGGATCGTTGTCATGTTGGAATGTCCAGTAACGTCCCATGCACAGGTTCCAGGGTGATGAGTTCACATTTACCTCCAATATTCATCAAAAACATGCTGCATTCAACTTCCATCAACTTTTTGATCAAGTTTCCCATGACTTTGGAGCTCACACATCCCCAAAACATAAGAGTCCCACAGTGGGGATACAAGGTCAATAAGGAATGCAGCAGAGGACATAAAACTACCCCATATTAGGAAAACTATAAATGAATGTATGATTTCTTCTTATTTAGCTGAAGAATGCTTAATTTGACGAAACATTTGTATATTTCCATAGCAACCGAACTGGCTTGAACATATGACTTTTGAGAGTGAAGAGCAGTGGAGCAAGAACAGTGAGACAGAGAGCAGATTATTATTGCTAGACCTCGATTTGAGGACTCCAGGCTCATGATCTTAGTTCTAGGAACTTAAAAAGTTAAACTGTATTTTTGGTAATTTCAACAAATCTATCTTTTAGAAGAAATTGATGGAAACTTTTCAAAGACTCAAACTCGACCACAAAACGATATGAGAAAAATTGTTGTTTTAACACTTTATCAAGTGTTAGCTTGAGTTTCCATACTGAAACTCCTTAATCTCTGCATACTGACACATTAACATGCCTTTAACTCTGTTCCACCGGATATTGCAAAATAAAAACCCTATTTTCTCTTTATTATTTTTGAATAAGGAAAATACGTATTTGACATCCATTGTCTGCCTGCAAAAAATGATCATTCCATAAAAGTAATGATTATTTCAACAGAGAATGTTTGTGATTTAACAGCAGGGGCTCAAATGATCATTCTCTTCATAGAAACAGTCTATCTGTGCTGAGACAGTGAGATGTAATGCATTCCCTTTGTGCAAGCATGCATCAAGGGCTTGCCTCCTCTTACAGCAAAGCATGTCTTAAGGAGATACTATGGCATGCTGTGTTTCAGATGAAACACGTTTTTATTTGGAAGAGCAAAGACCTGAATAACAAAAAGTGGGTCTGGATAACATTGCTGAATCCAATCACTGGGTCCTAAGTAGGTTAGAAAGCTGACCTAAATTGAGAAAGAGATCCTTACTCCCCTTTATACTAGACACCATCCCCTGAAGACCAGTGCATTGTGGTTAGAGGAGAATAGAGCATGAGTAGATCAGTAATGTATCAGAGGCCAGGACGCCACTGCAAGGAATGCAGCGGATACAATCCATTTCTTTCAGGTTTGTCATTGGGCTGATGCACATCATGTTCTTGCCCTCAAGCCATGTCTAAATAAAAGGGACCCATCTCTAAAAATGAAGGATGTGAATGTATTGCCCTGGCATTATAGTTTTGAACCACAGGGAACTCCCAGGTCAATGGTTTCATTTGCCTGAAGATAGCAGTGATTAAAAATCCAAACCTGTATTTTTTTCTGAAATCTAAGAACGTAGAACATGAATAAAACGTAGAGGCTCTGATTATGGAAATGCAATGGTTACTGAGGTCTCAAGTACTAGTACCTAGACAAGATCTCTACATTGGTGTGTTGCATCAGACCTATATTTGCTTGGTTGGAAGGAAGACGTGGTAACCAGTTTCTTTCCAATAGTGAGCATTGTTAGGTAATGATTAGGTCATACCAAGTGTGTATCACATGGCCATGAGGTGAAGCCAAACCACGGCGAATGGGTCTGAAGGATAACACATTCTTACGTTACTGGCACAAAAGGTTTTAATGATTTTCGAAAATTATCTATACAGTGAATAAAGTTTTTTTTTTGTTTTAAGTTTATTTTTGTGTGTCTCACTATGGTTCAATTCTCTTCTTAAAAAAAACTAGGCGGGACGATGTGATTGACAGCTTCACTGAACAGAGCTGACTGACCACTCAAATTCTTGTTTCTAAGTACAAAATAAGTTGCACGCCATTTTTTGGTTTAGGAGTCAGTGCCATATTTTTACGACATTCCTTCGCTGTAATAGTGATATGCCAAATTGGTTGCTATGGTAAACAGTTTGGTTGCTATAGAGGAATCAGTGACATGTCTAACATTGAAAAATATCATTTACCAAAGCTGAGATAGAGTTCAGAACATTTAGTTGCTAAGGTAAAGTTTGGTTGCTAGGGAGCTGTCAGTTATTTAATTAGTTAAAATTATTATCATAAACAAACCCCCATGTCTCTGCGATGATTCGAACTTGATATTTTCATTGCCGTTTCAAGGTCATCTTCTGGAGCCTACTATGTCACAGTGATTGATAACTGATAACCTCCACAAGTGCGCTCAGTTTCTATGAGATTCTTAGCTTTAGGTACAGTTTTACATAGTTTGACCCAAGGGAACATTTCCCAACATTCCCTTTCAGTGGTACCTAAATTCCTTTAGTGGTACCAGTCTGAAAAGATAAAGGAACCTGAGTAAAGCCAGTTTAGATGTTTCTACAAATTTTGATGTCACAAAAAGTAATCATGATAAAGATACTCAATTGGCTTTGATAAATTGCAATTAATTTATATTTATTTTCCATATTTAATGAATGTAGTGCCATTGGAATTGTCTTGGTTCGTTTCTCAAAAGTCTGCAAACTCTTAAAAGTTATTCTAAAGAGTGTGTTTTATTTTAGAACTTGCTGAGTGCCGCAGACTGAGTCAAACAGATGGAGAGGTCACCTGGCAAAGATAATGCGTCCACAATCTGGTGCTAAGGGGAAAACTAAGTCAGGTTCATTTCATGGCTGTCAGGCACAACCTTTCAATGTGATTTCAAGGTGGTTCATCTTACAGGGAAGGCCTTACACGTCGTTTAAGTAGCTAAAAAAAATCTCATTATTTGCTTTCTCCATTTTAAGAAAATTAAGCAAACTAAAAGATGAAAAGCATCCTTCAACAATAGATTTTGCAGTGCCATGTTTGGGAAAAACCTTTTTATATTTAGCTTTCATATTTAACAATGTACTGTGGCAAAATAAATCCCTATACAAAAATGTTGCATAAAGGTTACTAGGATATACCACCTAGGAGCTACAACAAATGAACTGTGCGGCAGTAAAACATTTGCTAAGAAACAGGATGAATATTGCAAAATTATGTATAAATTAACTCTCTCTCACTCAGAGTCCTATCTAACGTTACATCAACAGCTCCCTAGTGGTTTGATGACATCACATGTTCTAATACAAATGACAATGAGATTGCTCAGAATGGTGGTGCAGTGGGTAGCACTGTGGCCTTCCAGTTAAAAGTTTCGAGGCTCGTCGGTGACCTTCCTGGAAGGAGTTTGCATGTCCTTCTTGTGCTTGCGTGGGTTTCCCCCACAATCCCAAAAACACGCGGTTATGTTAACTGAAGAATCTAAATTCCCCTTAGGTGTGAGTGAGTGTGTGTGTGTGTTGCCCTGCGATGGAGTGGTGACCTGTCCAGGGTGTACCTCCGCCTCTCGCCCAATGTGCGCTGGAGATAGGCACCAGCAGACCCCCGTGACCCCAAAAAGGGAATAAGGGGGTTGGAAAATGAGTGAATATAATGAGTTTTAAGTTTTAAAGCCTTAAACTTTGGTCTTATTTTGTCAATTCAAACATTGAAATCAAATAGTAGGCAATAAAATTTCATTTCACTTTCATTTTTAAATGTTTTGTATAATATCATAATCCATATGAAATCATGATATTCAAACTATGGGAAAATGTTTGACTCAACAATTTTAATTGCCACTCCAAACTTAAACTCTTTTGCAAAAGCTTTGAAAGTTAATAATGTACTAAATATATGTTTGGGCAATAGTTTTTATATATATATATATACTCCAAAGGTGGTTGCACTTATAATCAGAATATAAGTGCAACCATCTAATCAAAGGCTGTTTTAAAATAAAGCGTGATTGCAGCAGCAGCGTGTGTTCTGTTGCATTTGGCATTCTTTGAAACTAAGCTGCATCTATGATTGTGCTGCCCTTTATCATGCACTTGTGAATAAACATGTGGGAGGATTCTAAAAAAAAACAACAACTTGGATCTTTGTTGAAATGTGACCACCCTCAAGTCCATTCAAACCCATTATAAATGTGTGCGTATTCAGATGGAGTATAAAGATATTACATTTGACTGACTAGTAACATATACCTCCTCCTGTGTGTCTGCGCATAGTTTTAATATGATCAGATGAATTAAATTCATGTGAATTAAAAAATATCTTTTTACATGGAACATTTATAGAACCAACAATTATGGTGTTATCAGCACAGTATGGGATGATTAGGGAATGCCCTGGTCTTGTGACACTAAAAACCAACAGACAACCCCTGTCAAATAAGGGACTTTTGGCTTCAACTTTCATAAAACAAACTTGTGTGTTTAGGAAATTTCTTTGATGTTCTTTAAAAATTAAGAGCATTGTCAAAGAAGAGAAATTATGTTTTATTAACAAGGTTCAGGAGGAGCATGTTCGTATTGTTTAATCATTGATTTGTCAGGAATTTATTTACAGTCCCAGAGCTTGACCCAGCTGAAAGTTTGTTATTGTGCTGATGCACATCATGTTCTTGCCCTGAAGCAAAAAGTCCAATCAACTCTTAAAATGAAGGATATAAATGTTAGAGTGCCCTGGCATTCTAGTTTTGAAACTACTTTTTGAGGTTTCCAAATTTCATCAGTTTTGCAGCATTGGTTTCATTTGGCATTGATTAAAAATCCTGTGTTCCATCTCGAAAGTTTTTTTTTTCTGAGATCTCAGATTGCACATTAAAACTTGGCGGCTCCAGTTATAGAACTGCAATGGTTTATACACTCCCATATCACCCAAGCACAAATAAAATTTCCACAATAACCAATACAGACACTCAGCATAATTCAGACATTGTAGCAGTTTCTCTCAAAAGCTGTCGGGTCTACGGGGCATACAGCGATGTCCGATGCTTTCTATGTTGAATTATTTCTCCTAAGAAGAGCTTTTCCTCAGCTAACTTGACCCCAGTGAACACTTTGCCATGAAGATCACCCGTACACTCCTGTGTGTTCTTCCTGTTTCCTATGAGCTCCAGATCTTCTACTCACCTACCACCAACTAGAAGAACACTTACCTTCTCTACTCTTCTCTGCTTTAGAGTAGTTCGTGTCACAAATGCTCCAAAAAATCCAACATCCATCAGGGAAGGGTAGCAAATAACAATCTTACATTTGTGTGTATGCAACATCATCGTTGGGATCATAGAAATACAAGCTTCTCCTCAAAAACAAACAGCATTGAGGCATATTTGTCAACAAGATACTTTGTGCCTGTTCATTTGATGTTTTTTAGTCTGAAACAAAGATGTTATACACAGGTCCATCTATCACTCCGTGATTTCAACACACTGTCCTATTTATCCACCACCAGACGATGAATCTGTGAGGCAAGTTTGCCATCTCTAAGAGGTTGCCATAGCAACTCTGCAGTAGATATTGGATTCAGCCGGAGTGTTTCCAATCGAGGCTTTTTCTCCTGTAGGAAGAGTGTGAGTCCATTGAGCAGCCAATGGCCTTCCTGTGCCACTTTTGAATCCGCCAAGGCATATACCGCTGCTTGTTACGAACCTGAGAGCAAAGGTGAGTGTCCAAACTGTTTGCTGAAATAAAAGTACAAGTAAAATATTTAAAATAGGTAAAAATAACACTTGTTTTACTTGGATGATAAAAAAAAAAACAAATCATACATGCCAATTGAAACAAAACAAATCTTTTGTTTCACAATCCTTTTGAAAGTCTATTTAATATTTAAAACAGGGTCCTGTGATTGGATCAATAGCATCAGACACCTGTCTTTTATAGTAACATCTCAAACATGAAAACGTTTTTTTCTGTTAACTCTGTTTTTCTTGTCATATTCACAAAACAATCTTTTGGATTCTTGTTGAGGCAGTTTGAGATCTTTTCAGAGCATCCCATTCACTTCCGATTCTTTTTATGGTGCATTCTGCAACGAGGTGCTGTGTTTAGAATCAGTGTTTCTTAAACTTTTTCTGTCATTCCCCACTTTGGAGGTATGGAAGGGTTGTAAGCCCCACCTGTCCCAAATCATCCCCAACAAAATTGTAATAAAGTTTAACTTTTCAAATTTATTGAAATAACATTACATTTTAAAACCATAACTTCATATAACAGCATTAAAATCTTTCACACATGGAACCTAAATAAAACATCTAATAAAAGTACAAATATATTATCACTTTGCATGAAATAACACTTTGTTCAAACATATATGATAACTATAATAATGATGCATTTATGTTTGCATTTTACCTCTGATAATCTCAATTTAGAAACAAAGAAAATAAAAGTGTTGTGTTTTCTTTATATTTTATATATTATATTACTTTATTTTTATTTATTTATTTTTTACTATTTTAGTGGCTGCAATGAGCATGTTTTGTAGCACACATGTTTTCAAAACGAGGTTGAAGGCTTGATACTGCCACTCTCAAGTCATGCTCAATTCTAAGATGAGATCTGTATTTTGTTTTCAGTGAAGCAACAGCTGAAAATCCGATCTCGCAAAGGTAGGATGTAGCAAAAGGAAGAAGAATGGCCAGACTCCTCTGCCCAATGAGTGGATACTCTTTCTCCACTCCAAGCCAGAATTCACTCAGTGTCCGAGCTGGAAACCTCAGCCTAAAAGTGGAGTCACTCGTCATCTCAATTTATTGGTCCTCTTCTGCAGAGCTGAAATCTGCAGGTGCTGCAGATAGAATGAGTTTGACAGCAATATATAATAAAAAGTCATAATTAAAAACAACAAAAAATAAAGGAAATAAAACTCAAATACAAACCTGGTGTATTAAATGGATCGATAATCCAGTCATACTGCATGCTGTTGTTTGGAAAGTATTTTTGAAACAATTGTGTCAATGTAGAGATGTGCAGTTTGATACAAGGGATCACTGTGGTGGCTCCGGAGGTACTGGTTTCAGAAATTTCATGCAGATTCTCAAAGGCAGCATTATTTTAAAGGAAAACTTTAGATGTTTTAGGCTGTAAAAAGCTAAAGCAGTATATTACAGTAGCTGTGTTTCCATTCAACTATTTTCATGCTCATTTTGGAATATTGCATAAACACCCCGGATGGAAACGGCAAGATGCACAAAAATGTTGAAAATGTGGATAAAACTGTATTATTATCCACAACTGAGTCGAATTTATCCATGCAATGGCAATGAGTTTTTCTTGCGGAACTGGGGCACGATGAGGTGGCATTAATGGACTAACCAACGGACAGATTTCATTGCACAACATCTGAAAAGTTGTTATGGTCATTCAAAAATTCCTTAAAGTTTGTCATCAAAGTGGTTCAGGATCATCGCCTCCCATAAATGTCTTGCGTTCTTAAAGAACAGTGTGTTCTAGGATGCAAATAAGTTATTATATTCGAAAGCAACTTCCCTTTTTACTTTTGATATTCTGCACCAGTTTATCAGGAAGTGATGATTGCAACGCAAAAAAAAATGATGCAGAAACCCTGACAGGATTCTACGCATTGACAAAGTACTCAAAGTAACAAATCTGGCTTATATTTTGACAATGTGACACTTACCACTAGGTGTTTTTCAGGTTTGAGAGTAGTAACCCTTTATTAATTAATTAAGGTGGTATGTGAATATGTATCATGGTTTTAAATTACACTTTGAACATCTTCCTGTAAAAACAATAACTGAAGTGCAACTCCCTGACGTCTTCCTTTAGCTGCTTCAGCCATTACTGAACCCATACCATAGCCTCTAACGCCAATCTTAAGGCTAAAAGCATTTCCAACACTCTCCCTTTAAATATGTCATAGTACACTTGAGGGAATCTTTATTTTAAAGATTTAAATGTGGCTGGAGATACGACAGAAGAAATATCGACCCAATGTGTGCTAGAGATAAGCAGCGGCAGACCCCCGTGACCCCAAAACGGGAATAAAACGGGTTGGAAAGTGAATGAATGAATGTTTAATTAGAGTACATAATTTTGTGTACCCCTTTAATGTTTAATTCAGACGCTATACAATCATAATTCTGTAATTTACTTATACTTGTATAAAACTAATCCTTTCAAGAACTGAATTGTGAAGCTGAATGCCAAACCGTTTACTGTGAATCTTGTAGGTCGTGTTTTGTTTGTGGCTGGCTGCTCTGTAATATTAAAGATGATTGTGTATCATGGTTGCTTGTGGATTGGAGTGATCAGCAGGCGGTTTTATTGCCTTCAGGAGTAAAAACAATTCTTGTGCATGTGAATAAGGGGAAGGCTCTTTGCATGGGAAAAAAAAGAAATCAAATCCTCCCCCTGCTGGGCTCTGCACTCAGAGCGGCACAGAACTGGCAGAAGCTCAGCCTTTGAGTAGGAAGTTGCTTCTTGGCCTGGATGACTGCTAGGAAGTGATAGAAGATAACAAAAATCATACAAGGCTCAAACCAAATGCATTTCATTCGCATTCTTGTGAAACTGAACCTTGGATTCTCTCAAAGGAGCCGAACATTTTCAAGAAAATGCAATGAATTTGAAATGTATCTGGCCAAACATTTAGGCAGGTGTGGTAAAACGCTGTAAACAAAGAATACTATCAAAAATATAAAGAATAATTGTTTCTTTTTGTAAATGTACAAAATACAAAGTGATTGAACAAAAAAAAAATCTGGGATTTTGTCACATAGAAACGCAGTCATGAACTGGAACAAAAACATATGTGTTGGAGGCTTAAAACTGGGTGAGGAACTCCTACAAAGGTTTCTGATCAGTGTGAAATTGAGCAAGACACAAAGTTGTTGTTGTGAATCAACAAGGTCTCTCCCAGACAAAGATTTCAAAGCAGACTGCAGTTTAAATATGGGCCCCTCCAGCTCTTCTGAAGGGCAATGTTGAGGAATGTAGATGCAGTGGTCCTCACAGAGCCATTATCTGAACATATATTGAGGGTTTCTGGGAATAAACAGAAGGATACCAACATCCACAGAAGATCTGTGTTTAGATGTTTGCAACAGCCACCCATCCGGGAACCTAAAAGAATGCTGATCGCAGCAAGTAATTATTGCTTTTTGTCGGTGCTTTTTGTAATCTTGCTTTAGGGGAGAGTGAGGTATATTGAGCTCTTTTTACTTACGTAGTCCTGGAGTTTATAAAAGTGACACAGAAACAAAATCATAACATTTATTTTTATTTCAGGATGCTTCTCCTGAGATGGGGTAAATTGAACCTTATAACTTCAAAAGAAAATATGAGCATATTGTGCAAACAAACATTTTTTAAACGATTTCAGCTGTCTAAAAACAAATAGACAGTTCTTTTCCAAACAAAACATCGTCATGTTGTTCTTTTCCCTTTCTCAGTTTCTGGTAGCCAATTCAATTGCCAGTTTGTTCCCATTTCTTTGGGAAAATGCCATGTAACTGCTCTGCAAGCATTTTTATTTGGTCATCAAGCTCATTCTACACCTCCACAGAGAAGACCCTCTTGGCTTCTACTGTAGTTCCTCTCTTTGTTTCCCTTTGTTTGTGTACCTCATTCATGTTAATCTGCCAATATTTCTTTCCTTGCCACTGATCTCTTTATCTCTTCAACTGGTGTTGAACCCCAGTTCGTTGTCCTCCTGTAGATTCTTCCTTTTTTCTACAATGGTTGACGTTTAACAAAATAACCAAAAAGCTATGTACAAAAACGGGCATACATATATTTCTGGTGTTTTTTTTTTTTTTTTTTTTTTATTGTTTTGTGATTCATAGAGAAATGTCTGAGGTCAGCTAAGCTATATAAAAATGTAAAATAATGGCAGATATCTAATTTCTATATCATTATAAAGGCCAACTACTCCAGAATAACAATGGACTTGACACAATAACTGAGAGTAGCTGCTCTGAGAGGAAGGGGAAGGGCTTTGCTAATGTCATATCCTGGCCCTTTTCTGTCTGTATTTTCATCCGTTCTTTGGTTTTTCTTTCATGTTCCTAATATATTGTCCTTTCTCCACCTGTTCTCTCCCGTTTCTGTCCTTTTTGCTTCAGTCTCTTTGTCCTTCCTTCATTCTCATCTTCATTTCTTATGCTCCTCACCGTTGGTTGGTGTTTTTACCAAAAATTCTGAGGTCATATCCTCATTATCATACTTGTTACTAAAGTTTTATGCTTTTGAGGTTTTTCCTGCCATGGGCTTTTATGTTGTTCATTGATACTAAAGTGACCATTTGAGTACAACAACTGAGTTCACGTGGGAGAGATCTCTGACAGATACTTAATATATCTTGCTGGCAAACAGATGCTGCTGCACTTGAGTGGATCTTGTCTTTCTAAATTCTGCTATGCAACAAAAAAAGATAAAATTATGCTTTAATTTACCACTTTTAATGGGGTACATTTTTAAACAAATCTATTTACAGCTTCAACATTATTCTGAAATTCCTCTTCACACATAGCCAAGCACTGTGCCAAGGCCAAGGTGTTAAAAATAGGCTACAAATATTACCCTCTCATAAATCTCCAGTAGCAGTCCCTGCTTTTACTGCTGAATGATCTCTGGATCTGATAATTAAAAAACACCTATGTCACAGATATCAATTGATTTCTGATCCATCTGAGCCTATAATATTATTGAATTGTATAGTGCCTCAAATTATTGTTACTAAAATGTTCTAAACATGACTTTGCTCATTCAGATTTACATTTAAAGGGTGACTTCACCTTTTAATGAATAACCTCATATGCCATGTGACATTTATATGCATGATTTTCTCTAAATATATATCAATAAGATTTGCTATTTCCTTCTCTATAATCCCCTTTCATAATGAATATTTGAATTCTAAATGAAAATGAGTGAAAATGAATTCAAACCCACTGCTCTTGTTTACAAAGAGTTTCAAAATGCCTTATTTCCTGAGCGTTTGTATTGTAACGTGACATACTGTGGAGGGCACTCAAAAATATCCAATCCACTGTTGCACATGTGAAAATTCACCATAGCAACTGAAGCAACTAGATTCATTCACTGCAACAGACGACTCAGCTTGACAGCGCAGTCACAATCCTTTCATAATACACATCTAACTTTAATATGTTCAGCATTCAACCTTTAAATTATTAATGAACCAATCAGTTATGTTTTCAAGGGATCTAGACAATTGTTTTCCTGTTCTGGCAATGTCAAATAAGTTAGAAGTGCCTCAGGGTTTATGCAAATGGTTGTCGAAGAGTGATCTGCATCTCAAATTCATTATAAATGTAAGTGAAGTGTGATATTAAGGCTATATTAAAAGCAGGAGCATGATAAAATCCATTTCAAATCCATTGTTGTTTATGAGAACAAACAAGTCAAGAAGAACAAATGACACGATGAGGACCTGTAGATACTGTACTCTAATTGTGTTAAAGATAAATTTGAAACAAGATCTTGGATGTAAATCAAAATGTTCTTATCTTATCAAAATGGTTAAAGTTGACTTACTATGAAAATGTAATTTTCAATACTGTCTATGGTCAAGACTTTCTTGGATATACAATGTCTGGAAATTGAAGGCAGTATTATTATCGACAGACATCAATTATACCCCAACCTATGGGAGATGGGTAAAACAGCAACTATTCAAGGTAAAAGACATAGTTTTTCAACATCATTAACAAATGCAATATTACTATGTTAGAAAAGTTTGATTAAAAAACATCATTAAAACAATCTTGCTAGAAATTGGCATCTTCTGTAACTAACAAAATACCATTTTTTTGTGCTTTACATGCTATTTACGAATAGCAAGCATGGGAGAGATTACACGTAAAAGACTACTTAAAAGATTACGTGGGATTAGGGTAAACTAAGACATGGTGTATATTAGTGAATTGGGACAAACCATTAGTTTATAGTCTACTCATTTTTCATCTTTTGCCAATATGCCTTGTGCTGCAGAGCATCGCCATCTACTGGAAGTTTCTATAAAACGCTTTTTTGAACAATAAATCAGCGACCACTGTCGTTCTGCTCTGGTCACGTGATCTTTCACGTGAACGAACGTCCCAATCAGGATTCAAGCTTTGAGTGTGTGTGTGTGTGTCTCTTGCATCAGTTTTCTGCTGAAAAGGTCGGTATAGTTCCGTTTAGTTCCGTTTTTAATATATCTGGAGATCATTTACAATGTCACAGACTGGGTATCCCAGTGCCACTACGGTCTGTCAAGTAAAAGGTTTTCTATTTACCTCCACCAGGTGGCGTGTGTGTTCTCGCCATGATTGCCTGTGTTTCCAACGGGTTTTTATTTTCCTCAGAGTAAAAGCTACATGCCTGAGGTCAATCAAAGGCTCAACATTTTCCTCAGAAGTGAAGGTGACTAATTCCTCACCTTTAGCCCAATGTAAGCTTTGGTATACACTCAACAGACGGAATAAGTAGGTAAATATCGAGGGACAGATAGATTGATTATTCATAAATTGCCTCAGGAATCATATCATATCATTATGTGAAAAGGGAGCATCTGCTGTTCCCTTAAGGGAGTAAAGGAACGTGTCAAAGGAAACTCATGGAGAAGTTCAAATTTTGGGCATTGTCTAGTGTCTTAAAATCTAGTTTAACCTAGTCCTACTGGTCTGTTAAGACTCATGCCTTGTCCAAAATGAAAACTGAAAAGTGTTGTACTCTTGACAAAACGACTGATGGAACAGTAAAGCTAATGTGAAAGTCGATGTTTTTATTTAGTTAAAAAACTGCTTCTATTAAATTCAATGACAATGTGAACTGAGTTACAGGTTTCTGTCACATGAGGAAATTAGACCTCCCCTGTTAGCGATGCACTATTCACACATCTCCATCATCTTTGCTAATGCTTAAACAAAGGCAGAACCACAGCGAGCTATAGAAGAGCCTAGAAAAAGTCTTTCATCTTCAGTTGAAAAAATATCAGTTTACACAAAGGACTGGTTTTGCTCAAAACTTGGTGAAAAGAATAAACTTTTTTTTGTACGTTTTGTCTTTTATTAATACATAATGCATGCTATTTTGTGAGGAGAAAACGACATGGGAACCTCAATTAACCAACAGTGCTTTAAACCAAACAGAGTATTTTTTGTGTGGCTGAATCCTTTTCACACAACACTGTTACTGTATCCATATTTCTGCACATCCATGAAAAGGTTCAAAATAAATCACAAACGGGGTTAGTTTAAGACCCCTGCTATCACAATCCTGTTCCCCTTAGTTAAGATAAGGCCTTTGTTTCTTGGGCTCTCAACGGCACCATTGGTTGCTGGCTCCCATCTGAGCTTCCAGGGATGGAGCATGCGCTGGATCACCTGAGGGCTTTTGCTCCAAGTGAACATCTCCAGCCAGTGACTCACCGCTCTTGCAACTCCATCCCTAAACTCCTCTGTGTTCCCTCCCATGCCCTTAACTAGGGCTGGGCGATATGAAGCAAAAAATATATCTCGATATATTTTGCTATATCTCGAAATACGATATATATCTCGATATCTTTACAGGATTTATAACCACCCCCCCACCCCCCAAAAAAACCCTACTGCAAAAAAAAATAATACAAATGTCAAAGTCGTTTTTTATTGAAGCTCAGAGGTGCTTCTGCAAATTTTCTTTCAGAAATCCTTGTATACATATTGCCTTTTCATTCAAAAATAAAACAACTAAAAAACAGGCAGTGCATAGGAACAAAGTGCTCCTGTAACATTTAGGATATAAACAAAATCCCTGATAACATAAATAATAATTTAACTGTAAAATAATATACATTGCCTTCTTTTCATTCAAAAATAAAACAACTCAACTCAAGCTCATCTTTGCAGGACCTCTGTTGTAAGTAACCTTTTCCAATTCAGCAGCAAGCCGCGCTCTCTCTGTAGTGTACAGTCGCGGGAGTTCCTGTCTCGAAAAGTAATGCCGACTGGGTAAACTGTATCTGACTGGGATCAAGTGTTTTTAGCATATGTTTGAAGCCACGTTGTTCAACGACGGATATGGGTGCCATGTCCACCGCTATGTGAAATGCAACGGACCTTGCGCTCTGTCTTTCATATTCTACACTCCGCGTTTTAGAATTGTGGAGATTAGTTGCGCTTTGGTTGGCAGCAACTTTCACGGCATTCACGGCAGTAGACATCTGTCTGTTGTTCGTCTGACGACTTAAAACCAAAGTATTTCTATATAATGGAGCCAGCAATTCTTTTTTTGCAACAAGTTCTGTAGCCTCCAGGCTGGTTGCGGGCGCCGCCATGTTGAATGAGGCGACAGGCAAGGGGAGGGGGAACAAAAGCAAGGAGGCGGGGACGAGCGCAGCACAGAGAAGGCAAACAAGCAAATTGGCGAAAATTAAATATAGACATTATATCGATATATGCGATATGCCAGAATTCATATCGAGTTTAAAAAAAATCTCGATATATTTTAAATATCGAGGTATCGCCCACCCCTACCCTTAACCCCAGAGTTGTGTCACATATTCCACAGTCTTCCACCTGTCTCTGATTATTTCTACTGTTTCCACCTGCACGATCCCTTGTTAGTCTGATTTTCTTCTTGTCTCCAAGTGTTTTTTTTATTATTATTATTGATTGTGTCTCGTTCTATGCTCTTCTTTTCGGCAGACCCTACCTTTAATGGTTGATTTTGAGGCCCCTGATTGGTCAAAATGACTCGTACTGGCATCTATTAGATTGGTTTATTTTTTTAAGGTGGGTGGAGATAAATGCTCTTTAAAGGGCAGGTTCTTTTGTGTGGACTGAGGTTTTTTTTTCCCCATCACTGAATAATGCATTTAAGAAGTATTTTAAAAATGACCATAGCTTAAAGAACATAACTTGCTGGACAGTAAACGACACGTAAATCTATAAACAAAACACTTGTTAGGCACAGTGAATTTATAGTGAGTTTATAAAAGAGCTTTCTTGTCTCCTGTCTCGATACAACAGCATCACAAATCTTTTTCTTTGAGTGATGCAGCACTGAAGAGTTTAGAGAAGGAAGGGCTTGCCAAAGTCATTTCACAAATGAGTGTGAAAGTTTTTATTAGCATGACCAGACTTAGGTTGTATAACAGGAACCTCACAAAATCCTTTCTAATGTGTAACATGCATCACTCAGATTTATGAGTTCAACTCACAGACCGCAAGAAACAGACTGAGAAAGTGTGTGTTATATTGTGTTTGTGGTTTGGGGTCATGCATGGTATCTGATGGGAAGGTTGACCTCATGAAGGTGTAGGGTATTGAGGTATGGCTTAAAGGTTAAAATAAAAGTTGTTATTTCAAGAAATGTGTGTATGTGAGGGAGAAAAAATATAATATTCAAAGCACGTGCTGTCTGTTTTTTCCAAATGCCTCAGTAAAATCTCCGGGTGACCTCAGCTGTCAAAGGGCAAGAGACTGGGATGCCCCACCTCACGCATGCCCTGGATATTTCAACATACAAGTCATTTGATCAGGATGTAATAAGTCTGGCAGATGCTCGTCAGATTTCATTTCTAAGAATTCTTCTCAATTTCTGATGTTATGAAGTTCTGCTTTTGTGTGATTTAATGTAATTGTTGCAATCCTCTGTTTCACTGGTTTTAATTGAATTAAGCTGTTAAATGTGTCAATAAAACTGGCAAAATTCTTCTAAAAACAGCTTTTTTGTCAGTAAGTGAAGATGAATTTATGAAATCTAGTTGGAGTAAATAAAAAGCCAATGGCCAGGGATCTGATAGGAGAGCAGATGATTTTCTTCATTAGCTTTAACTCTAGGAATTTTCCGTCCTGCTGTGGTTCTCGGTTTCTAAAGCCTGTGTGAATAAACAGCATGTGCTTGTACAGTATACTGTCGGAATGTCTGACACTTGACTGCAGCTTGAGAGTCGCTCCGTGCATGTCAGGATGATTTGTGACACTGTTTTTCTGCAATGAAAACTCTGAAGGGTATACCTGGACTATATCCTGCAGCTGAGCTGAAGCAAATCTGCATTGTAATGCACCCTCAATGCAACTAAACAGATCTTTAATTAATGGTATCATACTTAAAATTACTGGGGAATTATCCTGATACAGCTATTCATTGAAGATGATGATTGTAAAGCAATTTTCAACAAAAGTTTAATCCAGAGCCTTTTTGCATTTTTTTTCTAGATTTTTTTCAATGGCACAGTGTCCTTTCAGTTAGAAGGTTGCCAGTTCGAAGCTTGCCGGTGACCTTTCTTGAAGGGGTTTGCATATTCTCCCTGTGCTTGCGTACATGTTTTTTTTTTTTCTAGCATACTCCAGTTTCCCCCACAATCCCACAAAAACAATTCTACTGCGTCAGTGTGTGAGTGAGTGTGTTGCCTTGCAATGGACTGGCGACCTAACCTGGGTGTACCCCCGCCTATGGCCTGAAGTGAGCTGGAGCACCAGCCCATTACCCCGAAAGGGAACAAGTGGGCAAGAAGGTGAAAGAATGAGTGAATGAATATGACCTATACTCCATATCACTAAAGTGCCAAACCTATATTAATGCCATTATGAACTATAAATTTGTTGCCACCGGTCTGCAAAAAAGAAAAGCATCCAGTAGTTTTAGCACGTGAGTCTGGGTGTGGCTCGTCAGGCTTTCACTGATGAAGCTACAGAACCAAAACAACGGCACAAACTTGCTGTGATCTGATTGGCTAACGGAAGAGCTGTCAATCAAGCCCACCGCACCTGCGCTTTCTCCGGTCATTAAATGCGCGCCCGATGACGACTGCCCGTGAGCTCAGAAAACCCTTTTGGATTCCCGACACCCTTCTGCAGCCCTGGTGAGTCAGTTTACGAAGATATCCCAGATAACTCTGTTTAAAGTTGGAGAAAACTTGAGCTTTTTAAAAGCTGCGTGGTAAGAGAGAGAGAGAGAGCGTGCAGTAGGATTCCGTGAGTTAACCTTTCGATAAATCTTCGCTAAACAGTTTTGAATTCGTCCTTAAATTCTGATATTTTAAGACTAGGTTCGATTATTTATAGCATTATGGCAACAATTCTGCCATGCATTGCTTTGAATGCAGTAAAAAAACTGTTGGTTGATTCAGAACATTGTTGTTAGAGCAGACGTAACAAGAGATTTGCATCTTAAATTACTGTGCTGATCAGATTAGAGGAGATTAGGGAATCCTCTTGGTTTCAACTGACTGTATGGGAAACTGACAATGAGATGCAGGCTGCAGAAACAACCAAACAATTACTTCCACTTACTTGGCTTGCAGTAAAATAAGAAAATATATTCCTTTGAAGAAAAAAATGATCAGCCAACCCTGTGAATTTGCAAATTATTTTTATATTTCCCAAGTGGTGCTTCTCGGAACACGTTTTTTATCTTAATTTCAGATTTCTAGAAAATATATAACTCAATGTGAAGCTGCTACGGTCAATGTTATTAGCTCAATTATGTAATTATTACTTTGTTTTGTCAATTTAACCTGTTGTGCCTGAAATTCCAAGTTAACCTAATTAACCATTGAACCGGTACTTCAAACTGAGTATTAATATCTTAGTTTTGGACTTGTGAGAAAGCATTACATAATGCGTATAAGGGATGTAAAGCTGCACTCTGCTCAAGATACGCTGCGTACCTCGATATCATGTCTACGATACGCATCACAATATTCTACAACACTGTTTTTAACCAACTACTGAAACTGTTTATACAATGAGCCATCACAGGAAAAGCTTGAATTTCTCATAGTTTTGAGACCACAAAGCTAAGAAGGCTAGGGTCTAGTTAGATTTTTATGAGAGCATTTGATATCATCAATTCACTAGGGGGCAGAGTTAATGTTTGCAAAGTCATCTTTTTTACTCCAAGTGATGGAGAGAGCTAATTGTGTAATCCTTCCCGTTTAAAACGTGAATAAAGAATAAAAAATATTTATCTCCTAGTAAATATTAAATAAAAAAGACAAGGTAAAGAAGTTTCAGAAGTGACTAGAATAACTATCACACCAAGTAGCAAGTATACTTGAGGCCTTAAGTCAAGTCTGGAAATGCTGACTCAATGAAGACAATCATTAGAGATCCGTGCAGGAATGCTCGGTGTGGTTCAATAACCTCCAATTCAGAATGAAGTTTGCTAAGGACATCTTGGGAAAAGTCATACATGCGAGAAATTTCTCCTTTGATCAGATGAGAAATGTCACAATGTTTGGAGAAAGAAGGGAGAGGTTTTCACACAAGGAACAGTATTTCCAAAGTAAAACATGGTGGTGGGAGTATAATGCTGTGGGGAGGCTTTAGTGCATTTGGCTCTGGAAATCTTGTCTGAGATAAAGAAAACAGGTAAAAGGAAGACTAAAGGCAGATTTTGAAAGACCACCTTAGACTGTTAGCAAGCAAAAGGGATTAACTATTGACCATAAACAAAGGGGATTATACTTTTGACCATTAGAGTATTTTGAAACGCTTGGTTACATAATTATTTTTATTTGTATTACAAATGCTACAATCTTCCAGAAAAAATGAGTATTTTTATACATGCTGTGTTTATAAAAGAAATATTTCTGTTAAACACTTGGGAAATATTCAAAAAATGCAATTGAACAATTTCATAATTAACAGTACAGCACAGTTGCTATATCCTTTCTATCAGTTTTCTCATCCTGACTTTGAAAATGAGCCTATTGCAGTTATTCAAATTGTGAGTGTGACTGTGAATAACCAAATGCACCACTTTCCACCAGAATCAGCATCACATTCACTTAGCAGTTTTAGTCTTGGGAGTTGAAATTATTGTCGGAGGGTTTTGTGGTCAGGAAAACAGACAGGACCCCTTATGACTCTGGGTGGCCTCACTATTTTTAAGACGTGGATGTGACTAGTGGAATTTCCAAGTGCAAGGGTTACCTAACTCTTCCATTGGTCTTTGAGTTATTTTAGGAATAATTTTATGCTAAAAGCTTTGACGTGTGTTTGCTCCATAACTGTGTCTTCCTAACTGTCTAAAACAACTGTATTAATAAATCGTTTTTAATTCATTAAATAATTGACATGTTAGTGTTGACATAGAGACTTTTACACAAATGTTTAATTGCTCCCAAAAAATGAGGCGGTACCATATGATTGACAGCAAGAGGTGAATCAATACTCAACAGTCAAACATTTACTTGCAGAATGTGCTGAGAAAAATGTTTTCCCACAGCTCACAGCCATATATTGTACATGTGCTCAAATAAATCATCTCAACTTTATGTTAGAAATGTGTTCCTTGTGGTAGTGCAAGGTCAGGTCTAACCACTTTGCAACAAGCGAATCTGAGGTTGAAGAACACTGTTGACAAAATTGATGCATTTTTTGGAATTTGACAATATCAGTAAGTGTCTGCAGATTTCAACTCGGACACTGTGAAATTTAGTTTGTGCTTGAAGGGAGAAATACAGTAGCAATACGTTTAAGGGGTGTGTGCGGGGCTGTGTGAGGTTTGAATAGAGCCCATCTCCTCTGTTAATGTGCCACTTCCTTCTATCCATTAAGACCCCCTTGTTTTTGTTGTAAATGTCCCAAATGTAGATCACATGTCATCCATGTTTTATACTGTCACCATTAAACCCAAACCTGCAAACTCTCTAAACAACCTGATCAGGATAAAAACAGAAACCTTTAAGGAGCAGTGGAATTAACCACTACTTATATAGATTTTAAGGGCATTTTTCAGTAAAGAGTTGGTTGGATATAGAAACTAAATGCTAAGCCTCATAGCAAGAAGGTTCATGGTTGACTGACAGATCAAAATCTGACTTCCGGTTTACAGTTTGTGTTTGCATTTCACCATTGTCAGCTGGGATTGGCAGATTTCCATTTTTAAGCAGACATTTAATCAAAATAAGAGTTATTATTCTGAATAGAGGATAATAAAGTATAACAACAATGTATTGTTGCATAAAATAAATTAGGTTCATATAGATTTGAGAATAATTTTGTTTGTTTGGGTAAGTTAAAAGTAGCTTTCAGATTTTTTTTCCTTTTTTGACAGAGCAGTGCAGGTTAATTTCAGGGGCTGGGGGTTCCCCGAAGCATGTGTACGGCAGATGGGATGGGTGGTGTTGCGTCAGCACTGCTACTGTCTAAATGAAACAAGCACAGAGACAGGAAGTCTGGAGTCACTCTCACATATCCCACTAAAAAAGATCAGCCTGGTAACCCACAGACATCAGCAATACGGCTTCTGAACTGTGCCTAAACATGACAGTTGCATATCTAAAAGTATTTGTCAGTCTGAAATCTGAGACAGAAACTGTTCAATGAAGATTTGGCTCTTCAAAAATAGATTAATAATTCAGATTCTATTTATATAATATGTATTTATACTGTCGCAGTCGGTTTATAGAGTAATGGTGGCAACAATCCATATCGATGCTGTAGTTAAGTGTGCCAACTGCAAGCAAGTATACTTGAACAAGATCATAGGTGCACTTTGTGATCTCTTTATTTTATGTACATTTCCTGTAGATTTGATTGATGATAATGATTGTTTATTCAGTCATAAACACCATTGATACTTCAACAAATCTTTCCCAAACGATGATTTCACTTGTGTCTGAGTAAAAGTAGGACACATCTAGAGACTATTTAAATGAGGCATGAAAATAGTTAAGGTCCTAGCCTATACTATACTGTCTTTGAAACCATGCAGTGTCTAGGACGGAGGAGTGCCGCAGCCCTGCACAGTTTAGATGCAACCTTCATGAAACACACCTGATTCTACGAATTAAGCTCTCCTTGGTTTGTTTAAAGCTGCTAGTACACAGTAAAATCCTAAGAGTTAAATTAACTCTACTCAGAGTGTATTTGGTCCCACTCTATATAGAGTTAAACCAACTCTGAAGGAGAGTTATTTAAATAAGTCTATTTGAACTAAACAGTCTATTTTTGTCTGTTTTTACTCTTTCTTGAGTGGACTTGGTCCCTCTCTGAATAGTTAATATTTAGTTTGCATTTTCCATGCAGATTTGGAAAACCTTAAGAAAATAGATTATTAAATTACTCTTTCTCAGAGTCGGTTTAACTCTATATAGAGTGGGACCAAATATACTCCAAGTAGAGTTAATTTAACTCTTAGGATTTTACTGTGTATTTGGCTGGAACAAAAACCAGGAGGGACACCAGTCCTCCAGCAATGACTTTGCCCTCCTCTGGTTTAGCAAGTGTCAACACTCAACTGAGTGCTGTCAGGAAGAAACATCCCAGAAACCACTGGTGCTATTCATGGGACCAGTGATCTTTAGAAACCTGGAAGCATGCTGTGAATGTACTGCTGGGGCAAAATATCAGTGTCACTGTACAGAGCTCAACCTACATGCACCACCACCTAATACACTTTGTCATCCCTATTGTTACGAACAAGGGTTTTGTTGTCTGACAATTGTTCATTTTTATTCTTCAGAGGCAGGATGGAGGAAGCGGACCTCCTAAGGGAACGCCTACAGGCGATCACGGTAACTATGTTTGATTCATTGCTTTCTGCAGTATTTGGGTTATGATACGATATATGGTGCAATAAGTTCACTCACATTAGTGTATAGTTATCATTTTTTTTTATTTTGTACTTCTGATATGGACAAAACTTACGTACAAATACAAATATAAATAGAAAAAGAAAAGTTTATTAATTTTTTTTTTGTTTGTGTACTGCTTTGTACGTTTTACATTTTTAGGTTTTTTTTACCCGTTTTCATATGGGAAACATATTGTCACTGCCCCTTATGTAGCGATCAGACTGGTTAACATAGCAACCAATTTTACATATTTCAACTTAGGAAAATCATAGGGTTGGTTTATTTTACCTATATTGATATGGGAAACATTATACTATATCACTGATCCCTTCCATAGCAGACAGACTGTTTACCATAACAACAATTTTGCATATCAGATTTGCAAAAACACATGGGGGTTGGTTTATGTTACTCGTTGTGAAATTGGCAACATTTAAAAAATAGTTTTAAATGGCACTAGTACAATGTAACATCAATGTTTGTGTACAAACCTTTGTTTTTTGGTAAAAAAAAAAAAATACTTTAATTTCCTGGTAAACATTTATGGTTTTATAATACTTTGTATTGTGAGAAAAAAATGTTCATTTATTTCGAATTTTATTCAGAAGACCAAAATCTACCATTTTTTATACTTAGGAGACCATAGAGTAATCCAAAACAAGTTAAAAACAAAGCAGTATGTAAAATGATTAAAACAGAGTAATACAAAAATGACTCGCTGATAACAGCTTTTTTTCTCTCGCATCAAAAAACGTTGTAATGTTCTGAAAATGTTTCATTCATTTGTCCACAGAACAAGAAGAAAATCCAAGAAGAAATAGCCCATAAACGACTTGAGATTGACCGAGAGAAACTGAAGCTTCAGCATGTCAGGGTACTGGCACTAATTCATGAATGCTACTTACTGTTGCCCATTTCTCACTCTCATTAATTAGAATGCAGAAGCACACCGGAGACATGTTCCCAGTCCATTGCATGTTGATGGTTTCCTGTTGATTTCTATTTAAAATTCTATGTATGGAATCATTACAATCATATTTGCTTGAATTTCTTTTAACAGAAAAGGTCAATGCGTGATCTGTGGCTAATGGATGGGGCTGACAACAGCAATGCACAGGAAACACAGAAAGCTCTTGAAGATGCTCAACAAACAAAAAATCTCAAGAGCAACATTCATCGGTATGAAATAAGCATACATGCTTTCATGCATGAATAATTTTTTATAGTAGTGTTTATACAAATAAGTCATTTTTCTCAAAACGCAATAACCCCACTGCCTTTTTAAAATGCTATTAATCCAATGCATCAATTTAAATGTTTTTTTTTTATGAAACAGTTCAACATACAATTACAAACAAGATCGATAAGTGGCTGGTTTCAGAAATAGATTGGTTAAACAGTATCAGAACTCTGAATATTGGACTCACTGCTCTGAAGTGTGGGGACGTCTCCACTGGACGTTGTGATCAGATGGAAAATGGCCTGCTTCTAATAATTATAAAATCATTCAAAACATTTTTCCACCTCAACACCTCATCTTCTTTGCGCTGTGCTTGGTTTAATGGACTTATGGCATTTTTTGAATAATTTGAGTGGCCTTTATCACAGTTTGAAAGAAAAAAAAACAGACAAACCAGTATTGGTTTTGTGTTTTTGGAAAATTTGGTACTATACAGGTGTAAAATTTGGTACAGATTTGGTACTATATATATATATATATATTTATTTATTTTTTTTAAATAGTGTTTATCGCGTTTTGGAACCAAACCTCTCAGATGTATATTTGTGTATCAATATTTGGTTGTACTATTCTAAAAGAGTAGATTTTACACAGTAAGAGATATTATCACTCTTTCTTAATTTTAAGAGCTAGTTTGAAAAACTCAGCTATTTACCGTATTTTTCGGCTCATAAGACGCACCGGCACATAAGACGCACCCAATTTTAAAAGAGGAAGATCTAGAAAAAAAAGATTCTGAACCAAATACTTTTGTAAAATATTTTATATCAACTGTGTAAAAGTTAACAGCCAAACATGTAACATGAACAGACAGTAAACAGTAAAAGTAACAAAAAAAAAGGCTGTAATGTTTTTCTTTGCCCCCACTCATCACTCTAAAGTCCACCATTCGTTATCACCATCACTGTTCCAGTGCAACATTGTCCCCACATTAGTAATACCGTAATAGCCAGTAACATTGTCACTACATTACTAATAATAGCCAGTAACATTGCCACTACATTACTAATAATAGCTAGTAACATTGTCACTACATTACTAATAGCCAGTAACATTGTCACTACATTACTAATAATAGCCAGTAACATTGTCACTACATTACTAATAATAGCCAGTAACATTGTCACTACATTACTAATAATAGCTAGTAACATTGTCACTACATTACTAATAATAGCCAGTAACATTGTCACTACATCACTAATAATAGCTAGTAACATTGTCACTACATTACTAATAATAGCCAGTAACATTGTCACTACATTACTAATAATAGCTAGTAACATTGTCACTACATTAGTAATATCACAGTGGTTCTCAAACTTTTTTAGTCGAGCCCCCCTTTAAACCTTAAAAAGAATGTAAAAGATATAAAATAATAATTATTTAATAATTAATTAATAACTATTTTAATGTAAAATAAATGTAACTACTCCTTAATGTTAAATAACTCATTATTTATAGCTTATTTAAGTGGCAATTCGGTTGCATGGTGTTAAGATATGATCCTTATGCGCTCTTACCTGGTTAGGAACACTACCCAATTGCAGAGCATGTTACGTTTGTTATCTCGTATGTACATGTGTGAGATGTACCGTTGAGAGATGATTTGAGTTTGAGTTTATTAAAGAAGAGTTTCAGTCATTGAGAGCGTTTTGTTTTCCTCACGCGAGCAAGAGAGAGAGAGCGCACGGCAGCAGTTCCGCTCGTGAGTATGGATGCGGAAGCACCGCTGCGGCTACCGTAGCCAAGGCATTGTGGGAAATGTAGTTTTTTTTCTCGTTTTCGTTACGACCGCGCTATGGCAGAGATGGGCGATGACGTCAGCGCGCAGCTCTGGGTAAACAAATATGGCCGCAGCTTCGGCCTAGCTCCGGAGCTCTTACGCCTCTCATACGGCCGTGACCGGACTTCGCGGCGCTCTGCATTCGGTCTATAAGACGCACCAACTTTTCCCCCTCAGTTGCGTCTTATGAGCCGAAAAATACGGTACTTTCTACAACTCCTCCTCATTTGCGGACATGTGGCCAGGCAGCATCACAATGACTAAGGGATATTTTCTTATTAGTGTAATTTTTCGTGGGTGGTGTTGTACTTAGCTCCACAGTTGGATCAGTGTGTCATTTTCTACGTTGACAACAGAGATCGCAAGAGGAGAGGGAGTCAAAATAACGTAAGTTAGTGTTAAGAGTAAGTAAAGAGGTTGGTCTGTGTCATCGAAAATTACACATACAAATTACGGACATTGAAATTACACTAATAAAAAAAAATATGGCTGAGTCATTGTGACCTGGCTGCAGGTTCACAGGACCCTCTCCTTTCTATACCACTGTCAGAGAAAAATATCTATCGTAGTGTAAGTAGTTCATGCCATCACTTCCAGCATCACATCTATCACTTACCCAGTGGTGCACTAATGAAATCTATGAGAGTTGTGTATGAGGCAAGAGGTGGGCAATGCTTTGTAAATGCATTGCATTGTAGTACAGCAGCAGTGAAGTCAGAGAGACATGCTAAAAACAGATTTTCTCATGCCCTTGAAAACACTACATACTGCTACAAATATATATCCCTTTGTGGTATTTTCCAGGATATAGTGTGGTAATGATAATTATTTCTGAATGAGGAACTGAACAAAGCCCTCACTGCATGCTAAACCTCTCTTGTACAGTAGAGGGTGAGCTGTATATAGAGCTAGAAGATCTGTTGAATAAACAGTGATTGCTTTGAATTGTCTGTAGGATAGAGAAAGAGATTGAAGCCTTGGAAAGGGAAGAAATGAATATCTCCACAAACGAGAGGCTGATTCTAAAAAGATTGAAAGCCATTGAAAAATCTCCAGAAGACATTATTAAGGTATGGGGTTTTTGAAGTGAAGTTATTAAATGCTACTTTCTAATATATGTCGTTTAAAGGATTGATGTTTGCGTTTTCACAGGCGATGAATGCAGATTTCCCCTCAGGTAATGCTGTGCACATGCAAACTAATTTACTCTGATTAAATACATATTTAATATTCAGATAAATATTTGTATTATTTTTTGCAGAGCCAATATATGTGCATTCAACCATCCCGAATTTGCCTAAACTTGACACACCCTTGCTAAACCAGAGGAAGAGACAAGACCTGGAAGCAACAATTGACCAAGCCAAACCAGGTAATCCAGTTAAATACAGTAAATATTATTAATTGATGTTGCACTTACAGATTCATCTTCTCAATCCCTCACTAACAAAGTTTAGTTTACTTCGGGAACTACAGTTTTGAACGTTTGAAGGAAAAAAACAAAAAGCCAAATCAGTTTTTAGAACAAGCCCAGAAATACAGACACCTTCTGTTAACCCAAGGCTGCTGCTGGCCAAATGGGTGTCCCTTAGTGGAAATCTATCATGTTGCAGCCCAAACACACGAGTTTACTAAATGTGTTTTTTTTAAGCCAAGTTCAGGATGGAATAAGTCAAAAATGCTACTGTAGACTGTCAACTGTACCTTCTAAAGGGTTTTTGGAAGCAGCCAAGTTCAGGATGGGAAAACTGGATTCTGACAGTTTAACATACTTAGTACAATAATGTAGAGAACACATCCATAAGAGAAATATGAGAAATCATAAGAAATTGAAACACAAAACACAATCATTACTAAAATTATTTAAAACATTTCTTGTGAACAAATGGGACAATAGTGCCCCCCTCTTGCAGTTATGCACATTTGTTAGGAGGCAGATCAAGCAGCATTGGTTATCAGCGTGTGGTAGGTGAGGGCCGGTTTTCGTTGTTAGGGAAATTTTTAATATAGGATAAATGCTAAGCCACAATTTATGGAATTATTAAACATAGTTGGTGGCAAAATAAACTATAAAACCTTTAGAGATAGCGTTTGGGGATGTTTAACAATGAAATTTGAATATCCCAAATTACGAGAAATCCCTGACGATTCTCCTAATGGAAAATGTATTTTAAATAAATAAACACTACTGTTAGCTATTTAAGATTGCGATGAATTACTTGGAGATGATGCAATGCAGGGTGTTACTCACTCATTATTCCAGAGTTCTCATAAAATGAGCACATTTGGCTTGCGGAGGAGAACTTTTAGCTCAGCTCAGAACCTTCCTCCCTCGTGAGATTTCATTGAGCTGATTCAGAGTATGTGAGGCGCAGTGTGGAGGATGGATGCTGAGAAAGCTGTCAGTGAAGAAAAGATAGGAGCGAGCTTTATACACCAGCATTCCTTTGTGTATTGGCTGATTAACTATACACATTTACTCGCAAACCTCAGCTCGTTTAACATCATTTTTAATAGTTAACTACTGCCTTTAGAAAAGTAGCTTGATGATTAGAGGGGTTCTCTGTGTATAAATGATCTCTATAAAAGCTTTAGGATTTCTTCCTAGGTCTAAAATAGGTCACTGTGAGGGATTGCTGACCAGAGACGCATCCTTGCTTTTCGACTAATGTGGTCCTAGAAAAATGGATAAGACAAATAAGTCAATAATGGATAAGAACAAAGAGAACTTGAGATAAATGAGTCTGAATGCTTTTTTTTCTCTCTCTCTCTCCTCCCTCTTCCTCTGTTTAATTGCTTTGGCATGTTTAAGCTAAATAAAGCTGTATTTTATGTTAAATCATCTTATTTGGTTTAGAATTCATTTTCAATAACATAAGCAAGCAACAAACCGCCACTCACATAACCTTAAACAGGAAAACTGACATAATTAGAACCACATAAGCCTAGGATCCCAATGACTGGGTTATAACCATACAACCTATGTCATTTCTGTTCAATAAGACCGAAAAAACAAAAGCAGCCTTATAATACTGGTGCTCTCCAATTTATCTAGCTGCAGTACCAGAGCTCAACAGTTAGCCACCGCACATGTTAGCTATTAGATTTCCATCTATGTTTAGTTGGATGTTTGGGGCAATTGTTAGATATTTATTCACTAGAGGGCGCTGTTTAACAACGCTTGGAGCCTAACTTCTGTGGTGTTGCGGTGCTGGATACCACTAGTGCTAAGACATGACTAAACAGATATACTAACCTCTCAACCTGACATTAAGTAGTAAAAGATCTCAATGTGTTCCTCCCTTACAGCTTTGTTTGCTATGGAAATTAATGTTCAGAAAGATTTGCGAACCGGTGAAAGCCAGGTTCTCTCCTCATCCACCATTTCTCCCCAAGAGCTTCAGCAAAGAGGAATAAAGGTCTACGATGATGGTAGGAAGACAGTTTATGCTCTGCGCACCAACGGTCACCAGCCTGGGGCAAATGGAGTGGACGAACTCAGTCCAGTGGAGGTAGAGGAGCTGCTGAGACAGGCGTCTGAGAAAAAGAAGAGATCTAAACACACGGACCATTCGTACACCCTCAACATGTCACCCCATCTCCTATCCGTCCCAGACAACAGACCAAACCATAAAGCAAATGGATGCCAAGACCCTTACAGCGTTGATTTAACTACATGGCCTGAGCTGGTGTACAATGATGCCGCTGGCTATCCAGAGGACGCAGGTCATAGACTGTCTCTTCTGCCGATGCCCAATTACAATGACAGACCAGATGAGTTCTATCAGAACAACAGTCCTGTGTTATCTAGAGGAGAAAGACACACTCATGGACAGTCCTTCAGCCAAAGAGAAAACACCCAGGGACAGCAGCTTTTACACCATGACCTTAGAAAGCAAAGTTCCTGCTCTGCCTACTCTGAAGACACCAGGAACAGCGTCTTGAACGCCATACCGTCTGATGAGCCTGTCACTATGATTTTTATGGGCTACCAAAACGCAGATGACGATACCCAGACCTATGAGGGTTCTGTTCGTGCAGAGCTTGTTATCATAGGAGACGGAGAAGAAGAATCCAACAAGAACACATCCAATGCCAGCAATGGTCAGAGAACCAGGAGATACAACATGGAGGACACGTCTGTTTCAGGTACTCAGAAGATCAGAATGGTCAAAAGGAGACACATGCACTGCTGTTTGCTCATGTAAACACACTAACA
The DNA here is from genome assembly GCA_007224835.1 of Danionella cerebrum. NCBI lineage: Eukaryota > Metazoa > Chordata > Actinopteri > Cypriniformes > Danionidae > Danionella > Danionella cerebrum. The sequence continues at coordinate 483,401 of SRMA01027258.1, read as the reverse complement.
CACTTTCGGTTCCTCTGTGGCGCATCTTCTCCTCCCTCGCTCTGCATGCTGCATTCCTTTTCACTTTTTCACTGCCATAACGTTCATTTTTTCTGTCCTTCATGATCACTGGTGATGTGTGGAATGCTTTAAAGCAAGGGTTATGGTTTTAGCATTTCCTCTCAAGTCCATTTTTGGCAAATGCAGTGAGAAAAAAGGTCCGCTTGTTATAAAGTTGACTTTAATTCAGTAAGTCAAAAATCCTACGTACTACGACTATTTTAATTTTGGGAACATCGATAATTATTAGTATTTAATTCTGGATTAACAGTGGCCATTAAGACCTTGGTGTTTCTGTTTTGTCTCATTTACTGCCTCTACTTATAGAGAAGAGACCCCTGTTTTAACACATTACCTCCCTCTAGTGGAAATTCACTTGCATTTAAAAATGGAACAGCATGCAGTCGCTTTCATTTTCACTTGCCAAACTTTTTGCATGTGTTCATTTGTTGTGTGTATATTAACTTCTTTCGGGAATAAGTATGACAGCACACATCCGTGTGATCTGCTTGTTGTTTGACTGTTCATCATTTCCTGCTTAATTCCAGCTTTTTTATGTTGTGGATGTAAAGGTGTGAAAAGCTTGAGAGATTGACCCTTTTTAATAAAACTGACTGAATGAGGCTTGCTTTGTCATGCTTTAACATTCTTTACAACATGTATTTATTAATAACTAACTGTCAAAGTATGTGATTGTTGAAATTATAATAATGTATTATGTATTTGCCTCAGAAGTTGGTTCCTGCTAAACTCACCAATTACAGAATTTCTAATTTTTACTTAAAAAAAAGACATTTTTGTGTTTACAAAAATGATTATTACTTAAAATTATTATTATTTTAAATTATTATAAATGATTTTTTAAAAACTCGTAATTAATCATTTTTATATATATTTTGTCATTTATTTCTTAAATATTAACATTCTGAACAATGTTCACAAAACAGGGAAAGATTTGTAGATTATTTAATTGCTTGTGAATTTAAGTAGCATTTCCTTCTTAGTCTTTAGGGTTCAACTTGACCAGTGTTGCAGAGGCACATTTGTTAGGTCAGACACTGATGTTAGATGAGACTGGACTGATCTAGTTGCACAGGTGGCATTCTACCAAAGAGCCATGCTTTAATACACTAAGCTCCTGAGAGCAGCCCATTCTTTCAGAAGTAAAGTTAGTAGGTGTCGGATTGTTTAAACCTGTCACCATTAAAGTGATTGGGACACTTGAATTCATTTATTTGTATGTGTGAGGCTATATTGCCTGTTGGCTATATTGCCAACACATGTTTGGCAATATAGCATATCTCCAACTTATAAGGTTGAGGATGAATTAAAGCTGACTTCCATCTCTTACCCATACTCCTCAGCCCTTCCCCTACGCCTACCACTCAGCCCTTGAAGCAGAGTTCTGAAGTTATACACTTGTTGGCCAAAGGATTCTGAAGAATCAACAAGTGTATCACTCCGGGTAGTTTTAGAAAATTTTAACAAAAATCATATGTGACATACCCAGGTTTATTGTGCCATGTTAATGTGTTTGGCCCCGGCATTGTTAATGGCACATTATTCCTGTAAAACTTCAGTTTTTTGGGGGATTTAAATAACATTTGCTGACCTATACATTGACATGGGACATGACAAGGATAGTTTTCATTACTTTACTATGTTTATTCCTCTCACGCTGGCGGCCATCTTACCTCTTTGTTTTGAAGAGAACTTGGAACTAGGGGCCATACACACCTTCAATTCAGCCCTTTAAGTTCGTTCAAAAAAGAATTGGGACACCCCTTCACCTTATGTGAACTTGCTAAATGAAGAGGTAGGGCTAAGGGATAGAAATGGAACTCATCCTAAATGTTGAGTAGTGTTGCCAGATCTGTTTAGAACTTCAATCAGATACTGATTAAAGTATCTTACAACACAGATGATTTCCTTTTTTATACTTTGTGTACAGATAGCCAACTCGCACATAAAAATAATAAACAGAAACAGTCAACTGGCTTTGTTGATTGATGCTGCATGGAAAGAAAAGAGACCATTTGTATTTTTCTGAACAAATGTGGACTGTACTCTTACATTTGGCCTCCTTTCTGTCATTATTTTCTTTGAACAACTGACAAGACTTTTTTCAGAAGCACAGCCACTCATTAACACATTTACACCAGTGGTCTCCAAATCTCTTCCAGTCTTTTACGCCTGTTAAAAGGTAATGTTTGAAACACACTTATATAATATTTGAAATGACATAATTTGGATTTTTTTCCTGAGGATGAATGTTTGTGGCTAAATTATTGTCTTAATTTGGTCTGCGATGAGTCACTGCGATGAGAACATTGAAGAGAGCTTCTAATGTTAATCATTATATGATGTCCTCTACCATCAGCATTGGTGGATCAGTTTGTACATGCTGTCCATTAACATCCAGCATCAGATTGGTTGGAATCATTGAACTGAGCAGATTAATCAATGCTTTCCCCTTCATGCCCTCTACAGAATTACAAAGACAGATGGAGAAACTGGGACAAACCGCATAGTGGCTAACATGCAACTCACACTCTGGAAGTCGGAGAATCTTGTACGACCTGCAAATAGATCAGGGGAAAATAGGGAATACAGATCTTGACACCAAAGATTCCAGCAAGAGGACTAAATATTTTGAAGAAGACTGTGCTTGTTTTAAATTCATGGATGACAAAAAAAGGGAGAAACTTCCCTTTTGTAATGTAACACTTGACTTAAAATAATAACAATGAATGTTGTTAAACCACAATATCCCTGAAATAAAGGCTATGCCATGTAATATATGAAAAAATACTTGAGATTTTGATGAAAAATTTGGCTATTTCTATAAAGATAATTATTATAGCTAAAAATGAGATACTTATAGCCAAATCTCATGATATATGTAGCTAAATTATTTTTCAGTTGCCTTTATTTACTCTGCTAATTAACATATCTGTCTGTCTGTGCCATGTTTTTATTAAACCAGATGTCTGCGGAGATCTTTCGAATGTCATCCTTTTTGTTCCCGATATGGGTCCATCACTGGACCCTTGTTGTTTAAATAGTGCTGGTGTAAAAAATCAATAACAAATTCAAATTCTCACTAGAATGCGGCTTATTTTTTAATTGAACAAAGTTTTAGAATGTAAAATTGAGCGCATTTTTGAAAGTCTTGGATAACTAAGCTACAATGGGTTTACTAACTTGCAACACAACGTTAATATTTAACTTTGTCTTCTACAGCAAACGATGTTAAGAAGTTTATCATATTAATGATTCTATGTCATATATAATATTTATCATATATATTCTATATCACACCACATTTGACATTCCTTCAAGCAAATTTTACTTTGCAGAGTTTAACATTTAGAATGTAGATAACGCCCTCAGACAGACACTATTGCTTTAATAAGCTTTTACTTTCAAATTGTTTCACTCAAGAGATTTCGGAACAAGTAACACTGTTTTTTCGGGTCCATATGTATGCATTTCATAAAGATTTGAACCAAATACTGTACTCTGGTTGCTCTGTTTAAAGAGAAGATTAAAGTAGAAAACTTTATTGATTAGAGAAGATTATATTAGCAGATCACATTGATGAGTTCCATTCTTTTTCCAGCAGAACTGTATAATGGTACACAGCAAATATTTACCCAGGGAAATTGTGTTCTATGGTCACGATTTCTGTTCATGAGTGTCTCAAATTTCTGTGCCAACCAGCTACCAAGGAAAGGTATGGTTTCATTGGACTTGCTCTATGTCCTTTCATACAATTAACCAGTGGGCCTCATTGGATACAATCAAATATATTTAGACCTACTAGAATTTTTATTAAATTATTACACAATTTTCAGTCAATTGTGACGTGCCCTATATGTATTGTTTGGTACATCTGAAGTCAACCCAGCTAGTCCCCAGATGTATTTACTTTTGCTTATCCTGTATGTAGCTATTCATTTGTGAAGGCAGTCCCTAGCAGTAAAGAGATCCCTTACAGTGGATATACTGTCAAATCTTTGTTCAAATGTTCCAAAACACACAGAAAAAGCACTTTGAGGGGTCCTGGATTGACTTTTAGCTGGTATCCAAATCTCAATACCACAGAAAATGTGGAGGGAGCTGAAGATTTGAGTTGCCTCATGTAAGCCTTAAAACCTAAATAATTTGGATATTCAAATAGGAGGAACACGAAATTGTGCGCAACCCTTGTGGCCAAATACTGTTTAAAAAATTATGTGAAATTATCCTTAAATAATGTACTGTTCTCTTAAAATGTACAGTGCATTGTTATATCTTGTGTGTTTGGTGTGAGATTTTTTTTCCAGTGCCATGGGGACTGTGTGCAAATATATTTTTAGCAATATTCTCCTCTGGCAACGTCCCTGTTTATATGAGAAAGCTTGCACTTGTCTTGTCTGTCAGTGGGAATTCTCTGCTACCATTGGTGGATTCCCACGCATTCAATCAGAGCTTCTGTCACACACATTTCTGACACACATGCAAGACCCTCAGAGGAGGAAACCAGACTTCCAGTGTAACCAACCGACCTCAATACTCCATCAATTACAGTAAGTTCTAATATTTTCAACTTTTCATCTCATCTTTATATGGAATATTATGTACTGCACTGTTGGGCATCTAACATGTTGTGGAGGATGAGATGGAGAGAAAGATTTTTATCTTGGAATGGGGTCAGTGTACATACAGTACAGGATTTTTTAAACATTCTGGTGGACGTGTTAATTAAACGTAAATTTGTGGAAAGAAAAAGAAGGCATTATTTTTTATTGTTTAATTTTCAAACGACTCATTACTCATGGATTTCCGGTAGGTTGGAAGTGACAAAATTCCAAAAAAAAACTTAATTGGTGCTGCATCTGATGAGATGTGACTGTGGTTTTGTGGTTTATAAACTAAAAAAAAAAACATTTCAGCATCATAATTCCTAAAAAAAAAAAGAAAAAGTGTACCCTCAATAAAACTTGATAAAAAAAGTTTTTTTCCACCTGACCAATAAACCCAATAGAGTAATCCAAAACATCTAAGGTATTACTTTCTTCTTGTATCTTTTACTACTCTAGTAGTTTTCTGTTTATTAAAAATTACATTAATGGATGCTGACACATTTATATTGATAAAGTAACTTATGGTTCAACAAAACCCTAAACAGCCTTATCCGAAGTTAATTATAAATAGAATAAGATACATGATTAGTTTCAGCTTACATTCTAATATATTCTTAAAAAAAACTTTTTATCCTAATTCAAAATATTAAAAGGTATATTACCTAGCAGGAGTTAAGAGTTTGGACTTAGCAAAGTACCACGCAATGTAGGGAAGTGCTCATCACATGTTGTGCCTTTAAGTGTAGGAACCAAGCAGGAAGTAAAAGTTCCTACAGTTCAGCTACTGGCCACTTAAGGCTGAAGTGAGCAGGTTCCCATAGACAGTCATGTTAAAATACACTTCACAGCTAAAAACACATTTATATGTCTGGCTCATTAAAGTATATTCCTGGAATTAACCTTTATGCCCCCCGAGGAGATGTTTTTATTTTGCCACTAATTTGTTTAAATTATATTAAACCTTACATTTTTGCAAAACAAAGGGCAATGTTTTTGATTGTGAGTCATTTGGACAATATATCGAATTGAAACCTTCAGCCCCTCAGGAATCTTCGCCGCTACATCTCCCCGCCTCTGTGGATCCATTGCCCATTTTTGTTTATTCTAAAGTGACGCACTTCCAAGATATCAATAGCTGGAATAACCCAGTCAGAGGGACAACTGACACTTTGTTTATGTTGATACTGTCATTAAATATCTATTTTAATCATTTTCAAATTGTCTGTAAAGGAAACATCCATCAATCCATGGATTGAAGCAAACAATCCAGCGTTGTGGTATGGTTGACTTTTAATGCACTTTTTACATAATATATGCGTAATAACAGTAGTGTAATTTTAGTAGTTAGATGTCTGTTTTCGGAGATGCATGTGACATGTAGTGGAATTTTGTACGAATGATTCATTACTGGTAAAAATTTACATCTTTTAGAAGATAAATAAGGTGCTTTTGACCTTGGATGCACTTTAACCTGTTATTGGAGACTTCAAAAAACAAAAAATTTACTTTTCAAAAGGATGATATGGGCTCTTTAAGGCCTCTACACACTGCGCGACATTGCACTTTGACCAAAAACCATGGGTGCCCTCACAAATCTGACCGAAAAAGTGGTGCCAATGGAAAAGAGTTTCAAATTGCCATATCTGAATTGTTTTTCGCAAAGAGTAACAACCAATGAACGCTGCCCTTTTGATGATGTGAGTAGGAAGTAAAAGAGCAGCCTGTTGGGAAATGTCATCCTACATTTAATGGCGATTTTGCGAAGAGGAAAGAAATAGCACGCCACAAATCCTCTGTGATCACCTGCCCATGACTTAAAGTACACTAGAGTGCCATGGCACAAAGGTTGAAAATCACTGTGGGTTACTAAAGTTACCATAACCATCAATTACTCATTCCAAGCTTCATGTAATTAAGATATGGATCAATGTTTTCCAGGTTTTTGAGTGTACCACAATGGTTTGATTTAGAACTCACGAATGCCTGTAAAATAAATAGCTGTTAAAAATGGTAATCAACTGGCAGCTGTGATATAAACATGTAAAATGTACTATTGTTGGGTAACCACTGAAACATGATTCAAGTGAATAAGTCCCATACTGCAACAACAACTTCCCATACTGCAATAGAAATGGAGAATTTTGTACAGTATACAGGGACGTTAATTCGAGATTACCAGAAAACACGTGCCTTCATTTGCTTGTCTATGTAAACGTGCTGGTTGAAACTACTACATTTCCCCAAAAACAGGTAATTAAAAATGGATCTGCTTTATTTAAATTCGAATGTGTACAGTTCATATAAGAAAACACATAATAACCAGAGGACAGTTCCTGAAGAAGAGCGACCTGAAAATATGGAGTGACTTCAATCGCGTGGGCAAAACCAAGCGTTCGATCTTGTTTTAGGAAAGTGTGGGTGCCTGGAGGCAGAACTCGGCTCAAACCCAGAACAGAAAAAAGCCTTCGCTTTGGTCAATATCTCTTTTATCTGCTCTATTTCACAAAGGCTGCCGAATATATGTCTGAACAGGAATTTGTCGCGATATTGCTTCTCCCCGCTCGAGTTCAACCCTATGAGTTACTCTCGACGAGTCGCCATTTGGTTACTCTCGCTATCCGTTCACATAATCCGGGCGTGCACGTATGGCGGGAGGCTGGAGATGATATCTGTTTGGCTCCTCTTTATAAAGCTGCTGGTAGGTCATCATTGAAGCATGTGCATCTGTTGCATCCGTTGCACCTGCATGTGTGAGGAATAATATAGAAGGAATGATGCAGGATAGATATTCTTCTGCTGTATTTATCAGGTATAGTCGTCGTAGCTGCATATCTACACATGCATACATTTACATATGTTACATACATACGTAATATGCAATGCAAGTTACCTCTAGTTTAGCTTTCTAGACTAGATAACCCCCCCTTGTTGTAAAATAATTCCTGACCTTACCCAACACTGGTGGCTTTTGAACATAAAAAACAGCAACTGTTAATTTTGTTTTTTATTTTCCTTAGTTAATTAAATTATTCAAATATGTGTTAAGTGTTGAATAAAATGTTCAAGTATATTTTCTTCATTTTCTGGGGCAAATTACATCATAGTGGAACATGTACTGTGAATGTTAATTGCTGGTTAAAGCTAGTCTCAGACCAGGACAGACCAGGTTAAATGATTTACCATGTTCCAGAATACAGTTTGACTTGGTCATGCTGGATTTTCTTGCAAGAGAATCTTTAAACAACTTGAACTTATGGTGAAGTAGCCAATGCAAGGCTTTACCGTTCACTAGTTCCACACCTATTGGATAACAGCTGATTGCATCATTTTGGTCTCTGCCAATTTCCACCTCTGGCTAAGCGGATGTGCTGGTGGTGTTCAGACAACCGTAAGGCTTTTCTTTCTCTAAACAGTTCTGGGGTTAGTGGTGGTCACAGTATAATCGCTCGATTTGTTAAATAGATTTATTTCTCTCACTCACTGGAAAATCCCTAGCTGAACACTCTGACAAGCCTGCAGCAGGGTACTTTTATAAGACTGTTCTGCCTATAGAGCTGTTTTGGCTCACAGTGTATGATAAACAACACAGCCTCCTCATCTAGATCATGTTGCTAAGCAACCCCTATTTTCAGTGAAAAATCTGCATAACCTCATATCTTAGGAATTATTTATGACTGACTGAAATATACAAGTCCCATTTCAAAGTAAAGCAACACAGAAAGAGGTTTATATGTTTAACACATATACTGTAACTGTACTTTATCCTTTAGATAATAAGGCTTTCTCAGATAAAAATCTTGATCAGTGAGAATTCAAGGGTGCTAGGCATATTGGGAAATTTGATAACTAAAGCATGGTGCTTTTTCTTCAGAAGCTTCATTTTCTTTTTGACTTCCATCATTTTCACCAAGGTTTTTTCACCACCCTTTTTGGATGTCACCACACAATTCTCAATGGTAACTATCAAACAATAGCTGATAAACTATTCATATGAGGCAGTAGTTACTTGCACCACATACTCTCAAAAGCTCTAAAGCAAGTCAGTTGCTAACTTACTGAATGGAGTTTGCATGTTCTCCACCTGATTGTTTAGGTTCCCACCAAGTCCCAGCAAAAAATAAATAAATATATACTGTACATACCTCAGGTTAATTGGTGTTCCTTAGGAGCGAGTGTGTGAGTTAATGTGGCCCTGCAACAAACTGGCAATCTGTCCAGGGTGCACCCCTCCTTTCACCCATTGAGCGCTGGAGGAAAGACATTTGATGGATGTTTCCTTCACTTGGAATTCAATAATTTAATAATGAGAATGGAACAATGCCTATAATGGATGCAAATGTTATGATACATGTTAGAATTACTAAATAGGGCTGCTAGTTTGTGGAATAGGCACCTTCTTAATCATATAATGGTTGATAATGACCCATAATATCATAATGACATACCAACATTCAAGTACTTTTAAGTGACTTAAATAAAACAGCTAAATAACAGAATAATAAACTAAAGGTTTTCAAACAGCCTGTGATGTTGAGTGTGGCAACAACTGCCATCTGCACTAAACTTTCTGCATTACTTGCATTACATTCTGGCTTACTGCTGGATCGACAAGGTAATGCAATCATTTAGCAGATGGAAACTATTAGTAGGCCTTAATGATCAGAGACCAATGGCCAAATTTGCATCCAAGAAGAAGAAGAACAGTGTAATTCCATGCCCTCTTGAAATGTTGATTGTGAAGCAACTTAAATAAGTTTAATCTCGCTTTGAGATTACGGATAAAATTATTTTCTTGCATATTATGCATAATGATATGCGTTGGTTGTTGGAAATAAATGTATATTATATTTATATTCTAAATAAACATTTTTCAAATATAAAACACTATAACTTGGCCCTTTTTTTTACTTTCGCAGAGAGCCACAGCTGGTGTGCGAAGATCACATGGAAGTGATTTAAGTGAAGGCAAAGAAACCCTGTTAAGTGAGAAACAAAAAGAGCAGGAATACCTCTCCGACACTTTCACTATGGAGAATGACCGGCATTCAGAAATGACTGACCTAAGAGGCTGCGAAATGGACCATGGGAGCAGAGAGGACCAAACACACCACTTCAGTGGGGATGAGGATGAATGCTTTAGCAGATATTTCTCAGAGTGCCTGGATACCAGACAGAGTACCACCCAGGATGACTTAGATGGACCTCTAACTAAACATTTAAGCATTGAATGTGATAGCTCAGGTGACTCTTATGGGAGTAAAGACTCTCAAGAAGCCATTGTGGTGAAACATAAACAAGAAGAGCCGGAAGATACAGAACCGTTTAACTTTCAGTGGCAAGAGGAGTCATCTGGGTATAGCCATTCAGAAGATCAAGTGGATACCAACAACTTAAATGATGCTCAACAAGAAGAACACTATATACCTGTGGAAATTATGGAGTTACAAGATGAATCAGCGCTAGAACACCAAATGGATGAGCTGGGTGTTTCTGAAGTACTAGCTGAGTCGTGTGATGAAAGGAATCAAGATTTCTTAAGTGACCGTCTGGATGTTGAGACTATCCTCATTTCATCAGACAGTGATGCTGAGGAGCCATGGAGATCTGTTGTTTCTCCTGCTGCGAATCTTTTGGAATCAGATGAAACAGAAGCTAATATGGAAGACCACCCAATAAGCGACAATGCTGAACATGTAGATGGAGACCAAGGTGGAAATGAGATTCTAGAACAACCAGATTGTCCTACAGAATGTGAGCTGCAAGACATTTCTTTTGAGTCCTCTGTCCATTACTGTAGCTTAACCAAAATTGCAGAAGATGATGAGGAACATGAGAAGCCCACAAAACACAACCTTCAGCGTCTGTCCTGTTCAACTTCCGAGCTGGACAAGAAGTTACCACAAGACTTCTGTGTGATTCAGGAAATGAAGAGCGAGAATGTCAGCACAGAGCATCTGGATTTCACCGTGGCTCGCAGGCAATGGAAGGAGATGGAAGAGCAAACCAAGGGTCGAGTTCACCAGCCACTGGTGAGGCAGGGATCTTCTCAGGGTGGACACAATCACATGTATACCCCTGTACGCAACATTGATCGCCCCCGGAGAGATCCTGATATAGAGAGTCTTAGTCTGGGGGATCAACAGCATCCTCAATTCAGCCCCTGTTCTGAGGACTCTGGACTGGATGATGTCAACTACAGGTCTCCTTATGATGAACCAGAGACTCCGGTGGAGCGAGAGATCCGTGAAGCCCTGGAACGTGAGGAGAACTTCAGAAAAGAGAGGACAATGGCAAAGATGTCTACTGGTAATGCTTCCCAAACTAAAGCAAGGCTTGGTGTTCTTCCTCACAGCAGATCTGAACCTGGGGAGAAAGGACGGATGTTTGACACACCAGAGGACCGATGTAGATCTCAGAGGACTCCAACTTTGTCAATCACTGCTTCATCAGGAAAAAGTCCCACCTACCATGAAATGACTGCCAACAATGTTATTATACTCGAACCAGATTCATACTCTACCAGCCAGTGGAACCGAGGGAAAGGGGGGTTGCTCTCCCCAGGATCGAGCAGCATCCAAGAATTACCATCTGACATGAACAACGTCATCATTCTAGAGACGTCAAATCTCATCATTCGAAGTGCCTCTGAATTCTGCCTGAGCACTGCATGCCGGGAGCAACAAGAGAGCACGTTTCAGAACAATCCCTTCTTCAAACTACGTTCCCACAGCACCCAATCTCTGGTGGATCAGGAGATCAAGTTGGTGAGACAAAGAGAGGAGGAGATGAGGAGGGAGAGAGCACACCTGTATATAAAGGAGAGATACGACACAGTGCTTGTGTCCTCCAGTCAAGTGCAGAATTTAGGTTATGGACAATCAGGTAAAACAAATAAGAATGTGACATAAAGGAGTCTCCATCCTGGCTCAACTTGCCGTGAACTGGTTGAATTCTGCATTCAGTAACCATTGTAATATAAAAATATTTGGAATCCATATTGTTCTGAGCTAGGACAGGAAGTAACATCACAAACAGGAAGTTACATCACAGCTAGACTCTATGGTCATGTCCACACGTACCTGTTTTTTGTAAACGGATTAGGGTTATTTAGATCACTCTCCCTCTTTTTTTTCTAAACCTTGAAAGAGCTTTAGATTCAGACTCTCTTTTCCTTTCCCCCTCTCCTTTGATCTCTGTTAGCTGTTTAGCATTTAAAGTGTTTTAAAGCGAATAAAGCTGTATTTTCTATAATCATATTAAAGCATTATCACAATGTTTCGATATCACCATGTTGGTCTGGGTTGGAGAATCCTGAAGTATTTACTTCACAATGATAGGTTATCTGTTAAATGGGGTTTTTTTTATTTGCTCACTTTTAGGAGAGATACCAGCAAAATCCAAATCATCCCCCTCATCTCCATCAAAGACGCGCAAAATGGACCGTCCTGCTTTGTCATGTGACCACAAGGTACATTCACATTCTGTTTGTTATGACTTCAAATTCTACATTTTTTTCTGTGTGTCCTCCAGTTTATGTCCATGTAACCATTCCATTTTTCTGTTTTTCATTCTTTGACATGACATTGATCCGACCCCATTTCACCTTCAAACTGGAAACTGCACGCAGTTTTACAGGTGAAGTTTTTTCCTTTAGTTTCCTGTTGCATCTTTCCATCCTGTCCGAAGAAAAAGTGCTCTGGCTCTGAGGTGGGAGGCAGGCATCTTTGCAAATCATCAGCAACAAGAATGAGCAGTTTGTCTAAATGAAGTCCTGAAGCACAAATGTGTTTGTGATACTATGTACATAAATTCTGATACAACAGTGATGCCACCTATATATATATATATATATATATATATATAGTGCTCAGCATAAATCAATACACCCCCTTTACAAAGTATGAAACACTTTTGCAAAAGTATTTTCTCTGACGTAAAGCTTTGCTGATCTTCTTGTAGCCCTCACCTTTTTTTTGTGTAAAGAAATTATTTTGTCCACATTTTTCTTCCAAGAGGAGCTGACTTGGAACTTAGGTCTTTTCTTTGTTAAGTAATGCCTTTTTTTGTCACCTGCCTGCTGGACACCTCTTAAATGAATCAAACTCAACTGTGGTTGAATGTCTGTTAATTACAATTTTGTTGCCATGTTTTTTGTGGCTTAAGAGTGATTTGTTAGGAAAATCCCTTTTTTGTGTGTGTGTGCAAATGAACAAATATTGTTTGTAGTATAGTATCTCGTAGAATATGTGGATTCTGAAAGGAAACAAAAGATTTTCAGTCAAATCTAGTGGGGTGCACTCATTCATGCTGAGTAATGTATATACAGTATAATACATTTAATGAATAATGCACATCCCGAAAGCCACTAGTAGTACAACGGGGGGTGGATAAGGCCCTGTGGATCACACTTGTATCCAACACTTACGTAAGTAGTTAGAACAAATGTAAAAATTGATAAAGTTTAATTGTATGTACACAATCAGGGCAACAAATCAGAATTGTATTTATTATTCTTATTTTATATTACATGCAATATATTGTTTAGTACAAATATATTCTTTAGATAATACGTCTTATATAATAATACATCGTTTTAAGTCTAGCATCAGGAGTGGCACGGTGACGCACTGGGTAGAACTGTGGGGTTTTAGACAGAAGCACAGGTTTGAGAAGAAAATGAATAAAGTCTAACAATAAAGATGAATAAAGATGTTTTGCAAAAGAATGGAAAAAAACTAATCAATTCATCTTTTTAGAATTCTGCCGTAATAATGCAGTATTACATCCATAGATGTGTTACCTGTAGATGTTTAAGTATTGAGTACATAGTGACTATTTAAAATATTTTATGCTTTGATTTCATTTGTATAGTTTGCTCATTTATTCTGGTTTAACATTACTAATTTAAATAGCGTGAATCTATCTTCATATTTATATGTTATAAATTGCATTGTTAATATGTCTGAACAATATGAGTGTTTTCAATGCCACACAGTGTAAAAGCTATTGAATTAAATAAAATGTTGATAAATCAGATGTTTTGATGTCTAAATGAAACTCCTTCCAAAGCTTACATGAGATGGCTTTGCATGTGCAGAATGTTTATATAATACAATTTGAAATTCAATGTTACAGATTTGATGTTTGTGTTCATGGCTTCATTTTAGTTTGAGATACACAATACTGGTGCAGACCTTTATAAACACAGCCCCAGTGATAAATGTAACACTCTGCGAGTTGAACTAGCAACCCAGCAAGTGTTAAAACCAACTTTAGGTAAAGTCACACAGTGTTAAACAAGTAAATCAGTAGAATTATTTTAGTCCTGTGAATGATTCTATCAAAAAGATTTGATTTAATCTCTGAAATGAGGTAAAGTAAAACAAATTATGTATAAAATCCCACCCAAGATCACACTGGACCTCAAGGTAATGGAAAGTAAGCCTTTTGCAAAGCCGCACTTAAACCTGTTCACACTCACTAATTTTAGCAACCCAGTCATTCATCAACCAGATTTTTTTTGGACTTTGGTTGTGTATACAACATAATACCAGCAGTTTCTGTAAACTCAACCCCTGATGTTGAATTAAGCTAATTTTCTGCAGTTGGTCGCTTCAAAAATTTGACTTAACATGACAAAAGGGGTTGTGAGTGAAATTAGAACTCTAAAGATGGTGTTAAAAGTTCAAAAAAAGTATTAAAAATATACTGATATGTAATTATGCTAAAATTGGTTCATAAATACTAACTATTCCAATTGCTTATTTAAGCTATTACATTCAAAATATGAGTTAAATCTAAATAAAATGCTGAAAATAGCATTTATTGCTTCTCCAGTCTCTGATACTTTTAAAAGAACCTTTCTTTTACGGTGATGTTACGTTAAATCCATATTTAATGTTTGTTACACAAATATCTTTACTTTCTTAGATTAAAAAAAAATCATGTTCCCTGCTTTTTACTCACTTCTGTTACCTTAACCCATCCCTCTCCAAAAAAAACTGGGGAATATCCATACGACAGTTTTTCAGCAGGAAGTTGCATCACTTGGATCTTTAGAAGGCCAAGGGAAGAGCAATATTAATTTCTTTTTATACATTTGATGATTTTGTGACGTTATCTTGGAGCGTTGTTTAAAAAATACTCTGTACTCTCCGGTCTTGGTCTCGGTTAAGGCGGTCTTGATTACAAGACCATTTTATGCCAAGGAAATTTTTGCAGAATATGAACAACAAATCCAGATATTAAATCTTTGAAAGTGAAAGATGTCCAGCAGCTCAGAACTAAAAGAAACCAGTGGAACCAGGAAAAACAATCTACTCTCCAGACAGATCTGATTGTCACTGGCCAAAAGTGATGGAGCCAAAAAGTCAACTCTCTGGTGTGGGAAGGCCAAGCCACTCAGGTATTATATCAGCATTATATCTGTAGTGCACATGGAGATTTGTGGCCTTCCACCACATGATGGAGACATACTCTTAACAACTAGGACGTTTGTTTAGCGAGATATGTGTTTCCTTGGGAACTATTTTCGACATAACACGTGTATTACACGCCATTATTGAAAATCACATTGCTTTATCGTCAAAATATTTCCATATTTACAATGTGGCAGAAAACGGTATTTTATGATTTTTAAGGAGTCACTTATTCGTAGGTTTACGGTAAAGCAAAAAGTGAGGGCCGAACAGCACACGCCTCTTTCACTCCAGCGTCTGACTGTGGAACGTCCTTAAGCCGAAAACAGGAACCGTTTGTTGGTGTGTTTTTAATTCACCCTAAGTGTTTTCTGCTTTGTAATGATGTGCAAAATGCCCGAAATGTGTGTCCCATTTAAGGTTTAAGACTGTCGTGTTTCGGTAAATACCAACATTGATGTTGTAACACTGTCTGTGTACGGTAGAGGTTATTCTTTACTTACGCGTTTAATATAAACATGATTTGTCTCAGTGGGTTATTATTTATCATATACCTAGTCCCGTTTGCTTGAACGATATATTTGGCTGTGAAATAACTTATTAGTCTATGTAGTTCAATGTGTTGATGGAAAGCTCGATTCAATGTCGACACTCGGTTCGGTCGAGCTGTTAATTTAAAAGAGCCGACTCAGTGATTCTTTTGAAGTGTTGGGTTATTTTGGTCGAAAATTGCACACTATTTTAGTAAAAGGGCTGTCAATTACTGTATTCAATTTTTACATAAGTTTGATTTGGCTTTCTAAACATATCAGCCTGCAATTTTTAAACCAGATCTTAAAACTCAACGTCGAGCTTTGCTTGGTTCATATGTTCATTTCAGCTATTCCCGTAGCTAATCTTTGATATTTACTCAAACATCATGGACAAGGCACCTGCGTTTTACCCAATATGAATCGCTTTAAAAAGAAACATGAATCGTTTGTGTTAATGAACAAGATCCGAATCATGTGAACGATTCAGTAAGGAATCGCAGCCTCAATTGTGGAACTGTTAGATTTCTAACTAAGGTTCCTGCAGACAAGGGAACTGTTGTCATGTTCTGGCATTTCATGATGCTCTTGCTAATATTGTTGTTGAGTGCTGAAACATCTTTGTATTGGTGATTCTGTGGAAGAACAAGGGAAAACTGTTACATTTTGATAATGCCTGAATTATGTAGATTATGTTATCATTGCAGTGAGGAAGTTTTAAATTAAGAAAGGCACCATGACACCAAAGCAGACAAGAGTGCTGGTCCTAAATGACATGGAGAAGCTTGGCAGGACCCTCTTCCGCTTGGAACAAGGCAAGTCTCTAGTGATCTTTAATGCTGTTTTAATACTGTACTCCTGTTGACAGTGTTCTGTTGATGGCCAATCATGTCTGCTATATTTGGAACATTTGTGGTTATTTATAGATGAAGTGGGATTCCAGAACTAAAATGTGTATTCATTCATTGATAAATGGACAACACAGGAGAGCTGACACTGATAAATGATAATTAATCAAATATTATTTTAAACCTTAGTTGAAATTCAGTCTTTTCATTGTGTTCAAACAAAAATCTCCCTCCATCAACTGAACCGCTGAGGATGCAGTGGATACAATTTATTCATGAAGGAAATCATTAAAACCAGATTAATATGTTGGAATTTCATTCTGTAAGTTGTCTCTGTAATTACTGTTTGTAATCCTGCTCCAGCTTCAGAATATGTGAGCACATTTGTTTTTTAAAAGTATATCGCCAAATAGACAATTCAATTTCCATTCAAGTTGCCTTTGAAAAAATCTATTAGTGAACGTATAAATTTTCATGGTATACGTTTTTTCTGCATTTACTTAAATTGATGTTTGTGGATGATGTTTTTTTCTTAGGGTTTGAGCTTCAGTTCCGCCTGGGTCCTACTCTTCAAGGGAAGCATGTCCAGGTTCACACCAATTATCCCACAGAAGGCCAGCAATTTGATCGGCATAAATTCCACGTCTTGGAATGGATCAACCCAACAGAAAGAGAAGATGACTCAGACAAGTTCTGCACTCTTGTGCTAAAGAGTTCTGGATCATACCAGTATTACTTTGGCTACGGGTAAGATAGTGTTTTAAAAACTTTCAAGAGAAAGCCATCTTACCTTAACCTCCATCACATGTGATTACTCATTTCTTGTATTTTTTTTAGAGATGAGGAGAAGTCTGGAGGTGGTTATGTTGTGGTAGACCCTGTTCTCCGGGTGGGTTCAGACAACCATATTTTACCCCTGGACTGCATCAGTATCCAGACCTACCTCTCCAAATGTCTTGGGCCCCTTGAGGAGTGGCCGGACAGGCTAAGGGTTGCAAAAGAGACTGGTAAAGAGATCCTAGTAGAAGTGTTTTTAGAAATGCTTAAATGTTGACTCATCCCCAACAAAGTGTTTTACCATAAATAACCTGTTAACCTCACTCCATGGTATTAACAAATTATTTATATATAAGATTCATACGATCATCATAAGATCTTTTTTACCCAAAGACAGTAGAATTTATTTATTTATTTATTTATTGCAATACTTGTTTGGTCTACACACTATAGTCACCTAAAACAAAACCGAAATGCAGCTACATTTCGGAAAGTGTTTACCAACATCACGCACTAACTATATATTGGGGAAAAAGACACCAATACAGGTTAACTGAGGTTTAACGTGTCGACATGGGATGGATGATTTAGATGAGAAGAATCAATTTTATGAAGGGATTCTGGTTATTGGTAATTTTCAACATTATATTATATATGTTGTTATAAATGATATTTACGTTGTATATTGTAATATAGTAACTGATCTCTGGTGCATATTTAGGCTACAACATGATTCATTTCACTCCACTTCAAATGTTGGGTGAATCTCGTTCCTGTTACTCTCTGGCTGATCAGCTGGAGCTCAACCCAGACTTCTCCTCTGCTGGACAAACACACACCTGGACAGATGTTGGGAACCTTGTGGATAAACTCAAGAATGAGTGGAATATGCTTTGCATCACAGATGTGGTTTACAATCATACAGGTGCGTAAACTGTGTCTCTGCCTGAACATTTATTGATGGATATTGTATAAATCTTTGGCTGTAGTAATGTAGTAATATGTGATGTCATCCGTGGGTTTCTTAGGAGGGTACAGGAATTTCATTGTTTTCTGAATAAATGCATTTGTCACAAATGTAATTTGAACCCACTACAAAAAAAGTGCTAGTGGAAAAAGTTGAAAAAAAAATGCTGGAACTTTAGCCTATTAGTTCTGGAAGAATTATGTTATTTCTCATGTTATGTAGGGCTCTCTTTAAATCTATCTATAGTTTGTCTATTGGGTTAAGCTATCTGGGCTCTTATTTGGCATATTTTGTTTTCCTTTGCCATTCTGTTGTGGACTTCCGCTGATATTTTTGGTTATTGTCCTGTTACATTACCCACCTTCTGCATGGATGGATGGGCGGAGAGATGCAGGCAGGCAGGCTTCTTAACTAAAGATCACCTATTCACAGTTGTGATAAATTATTGAACAAAATGAAAACCAGAGCAGTAAACAAAGCTGAAAAAGTTTTTTTTTATTCTGCTGTAAAGTGGCTCCTGGGGTTCCAGGGCTTGATGCGATTTAAACTTAAATTTTAGCTTCATGTGGGAGAATGTGAGTCGAGTTGATAAAGCGTCAAGAATTTCTAAACAAATGTTGTTAAATTTTCTTTGATTGGATATCACTTTTCCCAACCAGAAAAGTTCCAAAAGTGAATGAATTGTGATCATTTGCTGTGTTTATATGGTGTTTCTCATTCCATTAAGTGACTGACTCTAATTTTATAACCTCCATGGAAAACCTATGCATTGACTAACACTCTAAAAATAGTTTATCTACTGAGGACATGATCTAATGGTGCAATCATTGTACCATCTAATTCACTGTAGTGCTTTACTGTGGTTCAGCTGTTGTATAATACTGCTAGTGTGTGTGAGAAGCATACTAAACGCCAATGTTTGGAGGAGGCTGTTTATCAACGGGTCTGTGAAAAAAACAACTGTTATTTATCTGTGTTTTGTTGTGCTGAAACATTAGACTGTGTGACAGCTGTTTCTTTTTTCTGAATCATTAAATGCTTTATTTGGCCGTGACTGAGGAGTTGGAGTTCTCAAAAAGTAAAGTTCATAGTTCATTGTTTCTACCAGAGCTCAGCATAGCTAAAGGTCAGGGAATGTGTGTGTGTGTGTGTGTGGGTGCGTGTGTGTGTGTGTGTGTGTGTGTGTGAGAAACTTTATCTGGGTCTATGTTACTCAGCAAAACAAGGGGAGGACTGTGATTTTTAAAAAATAGAGAAGGGGTGTAACGATACACTCTGCTCACATTACAATATTAACCTTAATATTATGTCTACGATACAATATGCATTTTTTTAAAACACTATTTTTAACCAACAAATATTTATTATATAATAAACCATAACTGGAGAGAAAAATATTTTAAAAGGTTTGAGTTACAAAGCTAAGAAGGTTAGGGGCTAGTTTGATTTGTATGAGAGCATTAGAAACCATCCACTAGGGGGCAGTGTTAATGTTTACATTGTCATCCTGTTTACTCAAAGTGATGGTGAGAGCTAATTTTATTATCTTTCTCTTTTAAAAATACTTACTTTTCTTACCAGAGCACATGTGCGGGTTTATGTAACTGGATACTTCATCACGATGAATACCCATGTAATAGAACAAATATTTATTATCCTATTTTCTGGTTGATTTCTAAGATGGAACTGGGAGCACATCATAAACAGGAAATACATCACAACCAGGAAGCTACAAGCTGTTTAAATAACGTTTGCACCGATGCACTCTGGCTAGATAGCTGACAGAGCTAAACCCAGTGCTTTGTTTGTTGCCTTTGTCTTTCATTCATTTTCCAACCCGGTTATTCCCTTTTGGGGTCACAGGGGTCTCCAGTGCACATTGGGCGAGAGGTGGGGGTACACCCTGGACAGGTCGCCAGTCCATGCCTTTGTATTGTGTACGCAAAATAAAGCACCATTTTCTGTTAAATCACCTTAAAACTAGCTATCTGAGTCTTCGTACTTGGTTTAGAATCAATATTCCATAACACCCATCCATCATTTAGAGCGTGGAGCATTGCAACCACAACAGCCTTCCTACTTGTACATTTATGTGCTGCTCAGATGAGGAAGTATATACATGCTTTTGTGTATGTTAGACGACTTGGATGGTAAATGCATCATGTTGAACGCAGGAGACTTCATCGTTGTAGTGACATGTCCCTCCTCTGCATTTGTTCCAGGGAATCAGTTAATTCTTGCAAAAGTAAGTTTTTTCCCAGGGCTTGGGCTTGATCATAGAAACCATGCTACAGGAAAAACAGAATTTCCATTCGTCTGTTTCTTTCTTTTTCTTTTGTTGCATGAATGGATCTGTTACTTTTGAATAAAAAAACGTTTATTTTCTTGCTTTTTCTCTCAGCTGCAAACAGTAAATGGATCAAGAAGCATCCAGAGTGTGGCTATAACCTGGTGAACTCTCCTCATCTGAAGCCAGCCTGGGTGCTGGACCGAGCTCTGTGGCATGTCACCTGCTCTTTATCCGATGGGAAGTATGAAGAACGGGGTCTGCCGGCACTCATACAGGGCCACGAACACTTGCATGTGAGCCTGGCAGCATTCTTCTGTGCCATAGAATCCATTTGAAGTATGATGTGCTCATCGATCATGTTGTTTCACTAGGCCATCCGTGGAGTTCTCTGGCAGGATGTATTTCCTAAGATCAAACTCTGGGAATTTTTCCAAGTTAAAGTGGACACTGTGGTAGAGCAGTTCAGAGCTTTACTACAAAGCGGTGAGTTCCTGGTCGCTTCCCTGGGAAGTATGATTAGAAGCCTTCAAGGATGTGCCTGAAGTACAGAGAATCTCAAATAAATGTAAATCAATTGGGAATGTGGGTTGGAGTAAGTGTCATGAACAATGACTCTTATCTAAAAAAAAGATACATTGAAATGACTGTGTCGTAACGTGGGTTCCGAGCGTAAGGAACTGGACCGAGGATAGAGGCAGGAGGCAGGTGTTCCGATGGAAAAAGGTGTTCGTTTTATTGTGCCACTCGTGAGAAACAAACAGACCAAAAAAAATCAATCCCAAACAAGCCCTCAATAGTAATATAAAATTCGCTCAACGTCACCAATGCCAATGATAAGAAGCTTGACACGCTCATGTCGCTTCCCACTACGGCCTGTGGTCACCTGACCTTCCCCTCCCTTGATGAAGCTGCCAGGCTTCTTTAAAAAAATACAATCCTCAAACTGTAAACACATCATAATGAAACTAGATTATCCTCATGAATACTCATGAATTAACCTAAACAAGATTCGAATAACTCAATCAACACTTGACACGGGAGGAAACTCATTGACATATGAAAATACATAAAAGACATAACAAAATTAACACAGCAGCTCCAAATACAAGCAAATCACTAACTCGAGGACAACCCAATACGAACAGAACAATAGAACAGGGGTGATGGCAGAGATTTACATTATCACACTGAGTATTTGCTGGTTCTTTGCATAAATGGATATGATCGGATGACAATGCAGAATACTCAACTGAATAAGAGAATAAAAGTGAAAATACAAACATACGTATCGGGTGATAATGTGTGTTTAGTTAACATATAATAATATTTTTTGTTTACATGTAAACTTTTCCGAAGTGATGCAGTGGTGATTACTATTGTTGCTGTAGTGGCTGGCTGGGTTTGTAGCCACTCTGGTTTGAATGCTACAAACGATTTCCACTGCCAAGTGATTTTTGAGCGACTTACCAATTTATTCAAAGCTGTATAGTTGAGAAAATTGGTAAGTGGTGAAAAATGAGTGTTGAGCTACATTGTACCAGCCTGTGGATGGCGGTGAGATCATGGCAGGACAGCATCTCAAAAGAAAGGAAAACATTATGTTGCTGCAACAACTGTTATTTTGCATAAATGGATATGACTGGATGACATCAACTATTTGCTCAGTTTGCTATAACATAATTTTACAAGTGAAGATGGGCTAGGTCGAGAGCATACAAATCTAATGGTAATGTAGCATACTTTTGAACAACTTTTTGATAAAATGTAACAACGTTCCATGCAATACACTGATTTTTCCTTGGCAGTGGTTAGCGGTTATATTTGAGATTTGAGTTACATAGAGAAACCACACCCTGGCACCAGTTTTATTATTTAGAATAATAAATACAACCACCTAGTGTACACCAACACAGGTGAAATTAAGTAAATTTAGTTAAAAATGGCAAAAATTCATAATGTGAATAAAAGAATCTAGTTGTGAGCTCCTAGCTAACTTGATTGTGTCAAGGATTCTTCAATTCCTCCTCAGCTTTAATTGTTTCTGGATTGGTAGTGGATTTTCATTTTAAATTCTATATACAGGAGTCAAATCTGTCGGGAACAAGACTGATTGCAAAAAGCAGTTGAAAATTATACAGGACCCTCAGTACAGACGCTTCGGCAATACTGTTGACATGAATACAGCTCTTGAAATATTTGTGCCAAATGAGTGAGTATGGGCGTCTGAATCATTCTTAATGGTGTGAAATGTTTGGCTGCTTAATATATTGGGTTTATGATCGCTACAGTACCAGTCCTGGTGCCATTGAGGACTGCTGTAATTGGCTGAGGAGGAAACTGGAGGAACTTAACAATGAGCAGTTTCATGAAGTAAAGCACCATCAGGAGCAGGTCAGTCTCTTCCTACACCTTTATGTTTGCTGGGTATCAGAAGAGCTGACTTATTCCATTGTACCATTATCATTTACAATCACAGGCTACTAACTGCATTGATGGGACAGTAGCTTATGAAAGGCTGGCTGATCATGGACCCAAGCTGGGCCCTGTCACCAGGAAGCATCCTTTGGTAACAAGGTATTTTTTTCCATTATATATAAAACTTTAACTGCACACACAAATATCTAAACATTAACATTTTTTGTAGATATTTCACCTTTCCATTTAAAGAGTCAACTTTGGAGAAAGATCTGGAGTTGATGAATCTGCCGGAAAAGTCGTGTCACTTCCTGGCCCACAATGGATGGGTGATGGCTGATGATCCTTTGAGGAATTTTGCAGAGCCAGGTTCGAGCTAAATTGTCACATGTTCATTTGTGTGACGTCACATGACGTGTATTTGAGGGTTATAATGTAATGCTGACTGCAAACACAAGGTGGGGATATTGTTACAATTTCAACCTGATCATTCAGCGGAAGTGAATTCAGTGCTTTAACTTGCATTTTATTTCATCATACCTGAACAGGCTCAAATGTGTACATCAGGAGGGAGCTGGTGTGCTGGGGGGACAGTGTGAAGCTGCGGTATGGCTCTGGGCCTGAAGATTGTCCTTACCTGTGGGCCCATATGCAGAAATACACTGAAATCACAGCAAAGAACTTTGTGGGAGTGCGTCTGGACAACTGCCATTCTACTCCTCTTCACGTGGCTGAGGTACAGAGACATTGTCATGATGCTGCAATACAACTGACATACAACCTGTTTGAGATTAACTGTGTGTAAGATGAAAACTGTCCTCCGCCGACTTTCACACTCATATCCAGGTTCACAGACAGTGAAATTAATGTCTCCACCCTGGCTCAATACCTGGAGAATGTTCTGACAAGTTTTTTTGTCCTTTAGCGACTATAGATGAGGTTAAACAACAAATCGGTTGAGTATCGCTCATTTGCGGTGACCCAAGATTTGTGAAAACACAGTTAAACCCAACCAGTCTTTCAGACCAAGTGTGGCTCATGATTTACTATCATCGTTCATATTAAGATTAATGGCAATGATTGAAATTTTCTACACAATAATTAATAAGCTTGAATATTTAAGAAAAGAAAACAACCTGATCTTATTTGATTAAACGTCAACCATAACTTCTCTGAATTTAAGCTGTAAGTAATTCAGTCATTCTTAAATTCTTGTTTATTATAACTATGTAACAAGTATATAAAAGGCTGTCTGTGAGAGGGGCGTGTGAGCCAGACTCGAGGCGGAGCTCTGAAACCAAGTCTCGTGTGCACCCTCTCTCTGACTGTCATGGCAGCATTCAAATCATGTGCGCAGATGCCTCATATTAGCCCAATGGCAGTAGGTGATGTCACGTCACGTGGTCCATACTTTTTACAGTCTATAGCACTATATATACATACATACATACATACATACATACCGTATATACTTTAATAATAAAAAACAAATGTCTACAAGTAAAATGTGTCCTTAACATTCTAGGATAACAATTTGTGAATTTCACAAGAAGTCACTGGACAAACAAATAGTAAACATAATCCAAATGTTAACAAGATTTGATATGAAATTACAGAAATCTTACATATTGACCTTTAAAAACTGTTTCAAATTGTGGTTAAGCATGTTGATGCTTCAATATTGATCACCTGTACATTGCAGGCCATGTTGGGGGCAGCCAGATCAGTCAGACCCAATCTCTATGTGATAGCCGAGCTTTTTACGGGCAGCGAGCTGATTGATAATGTGTTCGTAAACCGACTGGGAATCACCAGTCTTATCAGAGGTACTGGAATGTCTTGTTAGCATGATGCTAACATTGTCTCATCTGTTTCTTTCTCTCTTTGCTCTGTTCACCTGTCATTTCTTCTCTGAACTATCATTGGCTTGTTTTCTGCTTCTCCTGGCCTCATTCGGACATGATCTTCACTCACCTGACACACTAACACCACCGCTCTTGCCTTGGCTGTGTGTTGGGCTGCTGTAGTTCATGCTGGATGCTGCTCGTAGCCTCAGGCCTGACTTATATGTTGTGGCTGAGCTCTTCACCGGCAGCGAGGACCTGGACAATGTCTTTGTGACTAGATTAGGAATCTCTTCACTAATCAGAGGTATGGCCTTTCAGTGATTGTGGCGGTTTTGATGCAAATTTGGTACAAGTTAGAAGGTTCAAATTTACTCTTACAACTTTTTAGCATTCAAAACTTTCAACTTTTACTGATGACTGATTTTATCAAACATCTGATTTAAACGTCAGGTTTTTAAATATTTTGATTTTCCATTTTTAAATGTACTGTCCTCATAATTTCACCCATTTATGCATTTTTCTGATCCTGGTTCAGGGGTTTTGCAGTTTCTGCTCCAGCGCACAATGGGGAAGGTGGGGTAAACAATGGACATGCCTTCAGTCCACCATAGAGCCACATTCACTCATCTTCCAATCTCAAAGGGAATCCAGAGCCTTTAATTCACTTAAAGCTATTTTTGGAACACAGTAAACCCATAAAACAATAGGAAGAACATTTTCCAACCAGTGAATTTATTTCTTACATTACTTTTTTTGTTTTATTGGCAAACACCTTTATTAAGTAAAACTCGGAATGTACCTCGTAGACTGTTTGAGCTACAGCCACCAAACTTTATCAAGACATCCAAACTGGTCTGACTCGAGTTGCTATATCCATACTGGTTCCACTAAAGTAATTTTGCGAAATCGCTGAAAATACTGGATATTTTTTCATTGAATTAACATGGGGTCAAACTTTGTAAAACTAATACTCAAACCGAAAATTTCATAGAATCTAAAACTCACTGCACTAGTGGAGGTTACCAGGCTGTGCAAGGGCATACCAACCAATGGGGTTAAATTTTTACCATTGACTTTTACTGGCCATTGAAAATAAATGGGAAAAGGCAATGAAAATATCGACAAGATAAAACCACACAGAGAAATTTAGATTTTTGTTGTTAATAAAAGCAACAACTTTAATTTTTATAACCTAGCAACCAGACTGTTTACCATATCTCTGTCTCAGATCAGGAGAACCATAAAGGTTGGTTTATATTACTCACATTTACATTTGGGGATATTCTATTATGTCACCGTCCCCTTCATTGCAACCAGACTTTTTGCCATAATAATCATTTTGGCATATCTATCTCAGCTTAGGAAAATTATTGAGAAATGGTGGTTTATTTATGTCACTCATGTGCCAGCAAATTTTTTTTTACTTTGTACGTTGGGAAAGAATGGCAGACTGAATGGGAGCAGTGTGTCAATAACAAACAAACAATATTAGATGAATCCAAACATTGTAAAGAAACAAACACCATTTAACATTCAATGACTTATTTATACAAGATGCAGAATTGCACACCTTCACACCAGATTTTGGTAAATGGAGATAGTCCAGATGATTGACACTAATGTAGAGTATCTTTATCATTGGTGCATATTTTATTTGACTTTCCTTTTTTTACCTCTATCGGGAAACGTTTTTTTATTCTGCTACCACTCTAGAACAAAATTTTTAATCAAGCAAATCCTAGTATTTGTGTGCAAACTTTAGCCATCTAGTTAGATTTATTGATGGATACGTTTTGAGAGTCAGAAAATAAAGCGTGGGTGGGGAAAGGAGGGTGATTGGGAAAGACCGGAGAATCCAGATGCGCCCACTATTATAAATGAGGCTGAGCACCGCCCTGTCAGAAAATGTTCAGCTAGTTAATTATCATTTATCAACACAAAAATAATTAACTGAAAAGTGAAAATGTTTCTTATTTTTATAGTTTATTTTCCTAATGTATAATTTTATAATCATTAAAGACTGAAGTCTGTTTTGAATTGGTGAACTATTGTGTAAAATGGATGAAAAGAAGATATTTTATAAATGAATCATTAACACACTCATTTGACTCTTGTTAATAATAGACATTAATGCTGTAAACGAAATACTAATTGCTGCAACTTTGCCACTACTTAAGAGATCTTTGACTTACCTGACACTAATTAGCTAAAACCTTCAATGATATTAGATGGAGAGAGATTCGTGCTGTACTGTAGAGTCAAATCTTTCTCAATTGATGTGTTCTAGAGGCGATGAGTGCAGGAGACAGCCATGAGGAGGGCAGGCTGGTCTACCGCTATGGAGGAGAACCAGTAGGAGCTTTTCTTCAGCCCAGTCTCAGGCCACTGGTGCCCAGCATTGCCCACGCCATGTTTCTTGATGTCACGCATGATAATGAGTGCCCTATTCAGGTACAGCATGTCAATCACATGATTTTTATACCTGAGAATTACTTGAACATGTTTTTGCTTATAGATCCGCTCCGTATATGATTCACTGCCCAGCTCTGCTGTTGTGTCTATGGCTTGCTGTGCTACTGGTAGCACCAGGGGCTACGATGAGTTTGTTCCACACCAGGCAAGAGATTCCCTTCCCACACTCCTGCGAGAATTGGAATTATTTTCTTTCTTTTTTTGAAAAATTAATATATCTTTTCACCTGTGTCATTAGATCTCAGTGGTGTCAGAGGAGCGTTTCTATACCAAGTGGAGTCCTCAGGTCAAGCCGCCATCTCCAGACGAGGTCAATCTACAATCAGGAATCATTTGTGGAAAACTGGCTCTCAATCGTCTTCACCAGGAGCTGGCGGCAAAGGGTTTTAGCCAGGTGAGTGGCCCTTGTGTTGCACTCACCCAATATTGCTCGAAACTTTATAGGGGAAAGTATGTTGTGATAACAAAAACATAGAAAAAATAGTAGTTTTGGTTGAAAATCAAAGTAAGCTTTACTGTTGGCCTCTATTCAAAGTCCTGTCATTATTTTTTGAAAAAGCTTGTTAATTCCTGTGCTTAAATTTCCGCTCAACTACGACAACCGGAAACTCTTATTTAGACCAAATGCTATAAATCTATGGTGCACTTTTTGATCACATGACTTTCATGGTAGAGCTTTTTTAGCGGTCGAAAATAAATAATTATCATGAGCCTGTGCTAATTTTAAAAAGACATATTTAAGTGCTGATGTCCTACCATTATGCAAAAAAATAGTATAAAAATGTTGGGGTTTTTTTGCATATAAATGAATTAGATGGATGTATTTGTGAATTTACCTGAATTTAGCATTTGTAATGCAAGCTGTGTAAAATTTGGTTTTAATTAATTGTGGTATTTTTGTTATTTTTCATAAAACAATACTGTACATTGAATGTATGACATTTTGGCAGGAAATGGTACTTGGATTTTTAGCATTTTGCAAAAAAAATTTTTTTTAAATCAATCAGAATCAGAAAGCACTTACTTAGGTTTTGCGCTTACAAGGAATTTGTGACAGAGGCAACCAATTGGACATTTCTAAATGGAAATGAAAAGTAAGAAGTTAATAAGGATTTGCACAAAAACTGACAAACCAGGACTCTAGTACACAGCAAGTATTGTTTTTTTTTTTTGGAACATTAATGATGGGCTTTTCAAATGTGAACACAATACACTTCAGATTTGGCAAGTGTTTTGCAACCAAACTCTTCACATAAGTGGAATTTAACAGTAGCATTATACAGGAGTTCCATTCAAAAGTTTAACCAACCACTCCAATCTCTTCTTCGGTCACAATTATCTTTATAGGAGTGCATAGTTAAGCATGGAACCAACAAACTGAAAAGTGGCAAAAATAGATGAGGAATGACCAGCTCGCCTCTGACTTCGAGAATTATTGATATAATGATGTATTTTAAGCCCGAATTTCTCATTTCTGGTCTGAGAACCTGAGGGGTTTGAAACCTGATTGAGGTTGGTGTAAACGCAACAAAGAAAGCACTTTAAAGCTTCTGTTGCTAAGATTAAATGCTAATTTGTATCTGAGAGCATTTCTGAATAAACCCAGAGCCAGTTTCCATGGGTTGAAGTTTGATTTCTTTACACGTATGTTTCCTTTCACGTTAGGTTTTCGTAGACCAGGTGGATGAAGACATTGTAGCAGTCACTCGCCATTGTCCCAGCATACACCAGTCAGTGGTGGCTGTGTGTCGAACTGCGTTCAAGAACCCTAAACACCATCGCTACACAGATGATGTTCCACCTATGTGCATCCCAGGTACGAGATGCATTCATTACTTGACTAAAGTTACTTGCATTTAATCCATCTCTGTATGTACGATTAAAACCTTGCAGGCAAGATTGAGGAGGTGGTGCTGGAGGCACGGACCGTGGAGAGGCAGACGGGGTGCTACAAAAAAGATGAGAGGAGCATTAATGGCATGCCTGAGTACACTGTGGAAATTAAAGAGCACATCCAGGTAAACTGAGAGCTGTAAGAGCACTCTAATTATAGTTGTCCAAAGAGACACAATGGCCTCTGCTGTTAGCGTTCATTCACAGAACAGCTGAAGCTCCTCCCCTTCCTTGCAGCTTAAACAGCACAGCCTCAGAGAGCTTTGGTTTCTTGTTTTGGGTCGCCTCCCCTTTCCTGCCTTGTTTTAAACCTCTGCTGCCTGGACTTGCAGGGCCTTTGATTAGCTGTTCTGTCAACACAGCACGAGTCAGTCTTATCTTTGGCTCTCAGATGTGCCTTTGTTTGTGTTTCTGTCTCTGCCCAGCTGAAGGACAGTCAGGTTGTGCGGCAGGCTGGGGTCACGTCTCAAGGGCGCAGCGAGTATGTGCAGGAGATCCTGTTTGAGAAGCTGACCCCTGGGAGTGTTATTGCTTTCAGGTTAGACTTCAAAGCGGTGTTCGTCCAAAGATTCAGGCATAAATTAAAATTGGTATATCATACTGCTGTCACCATCTTCTAAATGCATCTCCTCCTAGATCCTTCAGTGATTAGTGGCTAGTGGTCAAATCATGAATTTTGATAGGAAAATTGCTATTGACTTTGATATGGGGGTCAAACCTAAGCTCTTCCTCACACTGTCAGCCTCATAAGAAACCTGAATTCTTACCCCACTTTTGAAGGCTAATGCCGAGATCAATTTGCCTCGAAATTATACCCTTATGAAACCGTATTCTCCACCCAATTGTCCCTTACACACCAATTCAAATATCCAGTGTGAAGTTTCGTGAGACAACGCGCCTCGATCTAAAACCAAGGGCGCCATTGGTCACACATCTGACTGAACAAGTGGCATCAAATAAAAAGTTTTGGACTGCCATATCGAATCTTTTTTTTGCTTGGAGAATGACCAATGAAGGCTGACTCTAACGTGAATAAGATGTAAAAGAGCCGCTCGGTGGTGTTTATCTCACATTTTCATAGAGACTTCACACAGGGAACCTGAAAGATAAAGTGCAACACAAATCCACAAATTTGCCACATTTTGATCAAAGAGCTCTTTGTGATCAGCCACCAACTGTATAAACCGCTCGACATCCACAATTTTTTCTGTGTTCTTTGATTTCTTCTCTGTCATCGTTGTCTTCTGTCCTGTTTCCCTGTGTGGTATGCAGGAGTGTTGTACCATAAACACCATCTTCAGGAAGGCCAGGAAACATTGATGCAAATATTGCATCCATATAAAGAGCTAAGAAGCCATCTGAAGATTTGTGCAAATCTCTGTTCAGATCTGTGTGTAAAGGCCTTTACTACTGGTAGCCTGATGGGAAATCAAGCCCTTTCCCTTCATTCCAAAATGAATTTGTATACCGCTTCACTTCATGTAAATACACAAAATGCAGGGGAAGGGGAAAGGGGCAGACCTCAGCCTAATTGATGAAAATCAATTTTCTTAAAAACACAATAAAACTGCTATAAATGCCAGTCAGGTTTTTTCACAAAACACCATAAGTCCATTACACCAAGCACTGAGCAAAGAAGTTGAGATGCTGAGGAGGTGGAAAATGCCGGCTGTCATCTGCAGCAAAACTTTTGAACCTTTTAATCATCATTCCATGAATACGGAACAGAATCAGGCCGTTTTCCAGCTGGTCACAGTCTATGAAGACTCTTCTGAAACCAGCCACTTGATTCAATATCAATATTGTGTTTTTTGTAACTGTTAAATTACAAACAAAAAAAAAAATTTATTTTGATGCCTTGGCTTTATAGAGTTTTGTGAAAATAGGAGCTATGGAAAAATAACTTATTTAAAAATAAATATTTACAAGTTTTATGAGCTTGAGGTGCTTTATGAAAGTTTGGAACAGGAAGTTTAGATTTTCCTCAAACTACTTTTGCTAAAGACACATTTTGACTAAAATTCATCAAACTTTTGTTTAGAATAGTTTTTATATTTGAAAGTTTACTGTGTTTCATTTTATTTTAAGGGTGAGCCTGGATCCCAAATCCCAGGAGTTGGTTGGCGTTTTGAGGAACCATCTCATTCAGTTCAATCCACTGTACAAAGCGGGAAGTATGCCTGATCCAAACACACCAGACATACTGAAGAGTCCACTGACACAGTGAGTCCACAGAAAGTGGTTGAACTCTTCCTTTTATTCTTTTTTTTTACAGCAGGTGTGGATAAAAGGCTGTAAACAAAGAATGCTTTTTTTTTTAGATCTCTACATCAACATTGCCTGTTTTTTTTTTTTTTTTTTTTTTTTTTTTTTTTTTTTGTAATTCATATTAAACATAAATGTGTGCCATGGCAAAAGTTAGTAACAGCAAGGACTGAATTGATTATGATTCATTTTGTTAATTAAAAATAATGTACAAATGCTTTAGTTTGTGTGCAAGCTTACAGTTATACATTTACTCTACTTCCTGGAAGAAACTAGTTTGTTTCCTCCTCTCACCAGAATTATGTCCAAATTGACTCTGGCTGATATGAACCTTCTGCTGTTCCGCTGTGATGCGGAGGAGAAAGAGGATGGAGGAGGCTGCTATAACATCCCTGGTTGGACAACCCTCAAATACAGTGGTCTGCAAGGTACGTTTTTCCTACATTTCTGGTTGTTTTAAAGAACGTATATAGCATTACATGTTGTTTTCCCACATTTACAGGTCTGTTGTCAGTGATGGCAGATATACGACCCAAAAATGATCTTGGTCATCCGTTCTGTGACAACCTAAGGCAAGGGGATTGGATGATGGAATACGTCTGCAATAGGTTAATCTCTCGTGGCGGGATGCTGGCAGAGGTAAATGAGTCAAGTGCTCAAATATCTCACGGTTTGAACTGTGGTTAGCAACTTTGATTTACAGAAGGTGTTGCTTGGGTTCTAGCCTCAAAGCTGTAGTTACGGTTGTTTCTGACTTATGCTTAGGTGGGTCAGTGGTTCCAGGCGATGTTTGCTTACCTGAAGCACATTCCTCGCTACCTCATCCCATGTTACTTTGATGCCATCCTTGTTGGAGGGTATACCACTGCCCTTGATGCATCTTTTAAACTGATGTCAAGGTTTGTCAAACTACATCTGCCGCTGTTTTTTGTTTGTTTTTTAATAAATGCTAAACATTTTTCAGTCTTCTGTTTCCCTTGATGTGTATGTTTTGTGCATTAGTTTTGTACAGAATGGCTCATCTTTTGTCAAGCTCTTGGCTCTGGGATCAGTCCAGATGTGCGGTGTTGGACGTTATCCAGCTCTTCCACCACTGTCACCAGCCCTGAGTGATGTGCCTGTGCGTTTTAATGATCTCACCAAACAAAAGGAGCAGTGTTGCGTCTCCCTAGCAGCAGGTGAGTGTATTAAGTGAAACTGGGCTATTTGTTGTTTCAGTGTACTTTCATTAGCTGGTCCGCTTACCCAGCATTAAGTTGTTTTAATGACATAGTTCTCTACTAATTTGTGTTGAATTTCTCATTTCATAGGCCTGCCTCATTTTTCGGCTGGTATCTTCCGGTGCTGGGGCAGGGACACTTTCATTGCCCTGCGAGGATTATTGCTGGTCACCGGGCGTCACCTGGAGGCCAGGTGCTAAATTATATTTGGTTTTTCTCAA
The DNA here is from genome assembly GCA_007224835.1 of Danionella cerebrum. NCBI lineage: Eukaryota > Metazoa > Chordata > Actinopteri > Cypriniformes > Danionidae > Danionella > Danionella cerebrum. The sequence goes on along the minus strand of SRMA01027258.1, from coordinate 450,571 downwards.
CTTTGGGAAATTAGAGAGGTGTTATCTTTACAAATTAGTCTTAGCGTGTATGGTTTCAACCTTCTAAGTCAGTTGTCCTCTGAATCCAGTAAAAGTAACAGTTTTAGAGCGGCATTTTCTGAGCACACCTGTAAAATAATTATGCTTGATGAGTCACACCTGTGAAGGGTATTGATTGCCTCTGGACTGGAGAAGTGATTTAGATCTAGACATAAATGTCAACCAAAAACCATCAATAGGTCGTACATTTGATACTTAATGGTCTTAACAAGGTGAAACCAGCAGAAAATCTGTTTGGTCCTTAAAGTCTTTGAATTCAGTCCCACAATGCTGACATAAGGCCTTGAAAAGTTAAAAATCTTCATTTCAAAATTGGACCTGTGTTGTGCTGAAAACCAGCAGCTGCAGGCTCACACAGTCCTGTTATTATTGGGTAAAGTACAGCAAGCAACAATCTATAGAGAAATATCCATGTCGTTCGTTAGCAGCTTCAAAATATATTTTTAATTCTTAGTCATTCAGCAAATCTTTTGTAATTGCTGTTTTAATCTTTTAAAGTTCATTCATGTTGCTCCAAATCTAGAGAGGGAGAAGGTGTCTATGCTTTCTAAGCCTTCGTTGAGGCTAACTAGATACTACATCCTTTTTTTTTTTTATTCTCACTGGGTTTAGGAAAATAAAAACACTGGTAGCCCCGAAACACTACTACACTTTGTAATTGACGTAAATTGGTCTCAATTCTACATTTTTTAATTCACATATTTCAAAACAGAATACTGGTAAATAAAAAGTTGTATGTTTTGAATTCAGCCAATCATGAATGTGAGCATGTACCAGTTTAAAGTATATACTTTTATTTCAGTAAAAAAAAGCCCCCAGCATTGTACAGTGCACATGTCCAGCCTTTTCAGTCAACCAAACATTTTAGCAATTAATGATGACAAAAAACATTAAACATGTTCCACAGTGTCTTTATTTTTATTTGTTTTCCCAGGAATATCATCCTCGGCTTTGCTGGTACGATGAGACATGGCTTGATCCCTAACCTGTTGGGAGAGGGTATTGGCGCCCGCTTCAATTGCCGTGATGCTGTGTGGTGGTGGCTGCAGTGCATTCAAGACTACTGTACTTTGGTTCCCAATGGCACTGATATCCTCCAGTGTCCCGTTTCCAGGATGTACCCCACTGATGATTCAAAACCACTGACAGCCGGCACTGTGGTAAGCACACTTCCAAGTGAAAGATTTCTAATAGTCCCTAAAGTATAAGTTCAGTATTTTACTGTTTTGATGATACACCAGGATCAACTGCTCTACGAGGTCATTCATGAGGCCATGGTGCGACACATGCAGGGCATCGAGTTCAGAGAGAGGAATGCTGGGGAACAGATTGATCGGAACATGAGAGATGAAGGTAAAGTGAACACCACTTTGAACTGAGTCATATCCCAAGGTACTTTAGGGATGGGAATGAGGTAGTCAGAGAAATTTCTTTTTCATTTTATTGAGTGTTTCAGTGAACGTCACCAGTATTCAAGTTTGCACATCCAGTAATGATTGTAGATTCTACCCTGCAAAGAGTTTAAAAAGAAGGACCAAATTACTTTTATTGTTAGAAAGGGCTACTTTATTGTCAGTTTCAGATTATTTGAATTTTTGCAGTCAATTACATATCGTTAACATGACAAAACATCGATATTTAAAAGCTTTTCTTCCTGATTTCACTGTCTCTAGAGTAACCCTACGCATGTGGTCTTGTGACAGTCTTATCTGTGCAATAATCTTAGATTTGCAAACTCTTGCTCCCTGCCTCAATCTCTGTCTGTCTGCTGATTAGAGCAAGCATGATAAACAAACCTCCCGATTTGATAGCAGAATGTTATGAAAATTGTAAAATATGACTTTATATTTTTCTCACTATAGCATTGATAAATGCATAGAAACGCTCAAGATCAATCCCTAATGGATGGAGCAGTTTGTCTCTGATTCATTCTGGTGAAAGTAAAAGTAAAGAGAATTTATTAGTAAAAATCTCAAGCCTTGTTTTCTCGGATATAATGGGAAAATGAAACTGAATGCACACTTTCACCAGGATTAGTTCATGACCAGAACAAATGTTGAGTTTTTGCACTGAGTATCTCCTGATAATCCTTTGAGCTGTCTTTAAGAACAGATTGAAGTATGATGAATATTGTATTGGATTCAGGACTTCCCTAAATACTGTCGTTTTATACCAAAGATAAACAGTGTTTATAAAATAGACCAATATTTTCCCAAGTGCAGTACGCAGGGAAATACACAAAAATAGCACAGATGTGTAGCACAAGATGCTCAGTGCTCAGTTCAAGGCTGAATCCTGTTTCCAGAAACCCGCTGAAGTCTTTTGAGAGTATTCGACTTTTATTGATCCATCATTGGTGATCTTGATGTCGTCAGACATGAGCGGTGAAAGGCGAACGGATCTAATCATTTGACCCGTTCACTTCTGGGAAGTAACAGCGATATCAGCTCCTCAAGGTGCGTGTGACATTCACGCTTTACGCTGTTTGATTGCAGAGAGCTGTGTCTCGCCATCAGGTGGTCAAGCCACCTGTGTCTTGTTTTTTTTTTTTTTTGGATGAGCGCATACAAGGCAGATTTCGGTAATGAATGGACAGCAGTAAGGGACGCCAGATAGGCCGCATTTTAAAAGCACATTTACTCTCTTCTTCATTCTGAATCGGAAACAATAACTATAACCGCTGTCATTTAAACCCAATGATAATCTCATTTCACTAATGAAAGAAAACATGGCAAAATGTTTGACAAAATCATGATTTAGAACACATTTTTGTGGCTGAAAAAAGTTTTAAAAAGTATGTAGTATTCATTTATTTGAGTATTTTTTTGCATGCTGTATCATAATCTGTTTATAAACAAATTTTGAGTCATGGTAGCTGGAGGTACGTGGCTGGAAAACCACCGGGAACCACTGAACTTGACCATTTCGGCTTGACTATTTTTATTAAATGAGTATCAGTAATTGCTATGAGTCTCCCAGTAATTAACTATAACAGCGGTTGACGTGTGAATTTAAGTCTTTCTTGCATTGTGACATTTCTCAGGCTTCAGCATAGAGGCCAAGGTGGACCTGGACACTGGTTTTGTTTATGGCGGAAACCGTTTCAACTGTGGAACATGGATGGACAAAATGGGAGAAAGCGAAAGAGCCCGAAACAAAGGAATACCAGCAACACCCAGGTATGCACGCAAGTCTCATATTTGTGTCTTTGTCACCATATCTTGTCTGTTCCTATGGTTTCTGTTGTAGAGATGGATCTGCGGTGGAAATTGTTGGTCTGTGCAAATCTACTCTGCGCTGGCTGGTGGAGCTGCATAAACAAGGGCTCTTTCCTTACAGTGCTGTGACCATACAGAGGAATGGTGAGCTCTCTCTGAGTGCAAATAGACAGCATTTCAAGGCAACGTGAATTCAGAATGTGATTGAATTTATTGGCAACTGTTTGTCTTCAAATGTGACCATTGCAAAAATATTGAGTTTAAATATATATGACTTTAAATTAAGAGATTGAAGAGACCCAAGTGAATTAAAAGGGCCTTTTTTCATCTGTACAGGCAAACAGCTTTCTGTGTCCTATGAAGAGTGGGACATGAAAGTCCAGAAGAACTTTGAGAAGATGTTCTATGTTTCCCATGACCCGAAAGACCCTCACGAGAAGCATCCTGAGCTGGTTCATAAGCGAGGGATTTATAAAGATAGCTGTGGAGCCTCTAGCCCCTGGTGTGACTACCAGCTGAGACCCAACTTTCCCATTGCCATGGTGGTGGTAAGAAGTCCTGCTAAAAGTTACTGTAGGTGTGATCAGAACAATTGTCATCAATTTATAGATTCTTTTTCTTGAATATACCCTTTACTCTGTTGTAGCTTATATAAAAAAAGTGTTCTGTGTGAGTAAATCTTGTATGTTGCATTAGAAAGGTTAAGATAGCGTCAAACTAAACACGTTGTAAACACTGGGATCATTGGGGCATCAAGCAGCTTAGTAGAGGAGTTGGTCGTCCTATAAGTGGAGGAGGTTTGATTCCCACAAGGTTCATTCTGCCATTGTAGCCTTGTGCAAGCCACTTCGCCTACATCGCCCTGGGGTGATGTCACTACTGGGATGTATTTGGTGGTGGGAAGGAGGCTGTAGATGCCAAATGGCTGCCACGTTCTGTCAGTCTGTCCCAGGCAAGCTGAGGGCTACTAAAGTGGAGCCTGGAAAAGCACCATGTAATTTGAGGGCATTATGATGCTTCTGTAATTGTCTTTTTAAAGAAATGTTTCTCTTTGTTTCTCTTTTCTCAGGCTCCAGAGCTGTTCACTGTCCAGCACGCATGGGATGCTCTGAACGTAGCTGAAGAGAAACTCCTCGGACCTCTGGGGATGAAGACGTTGGACCCAGAGTGAGAGGAATCCTTGTTTCTTTTCGAAGCATATCCGTGTTTCTTGTTTTTCTGTGATGTTCTGGCTGCAGACACGGTGCACAGTTCAATTTCTGCTGCATATGCACACTATTACAAATACAAATACATTGAAATACTGAAATAAAAGCACAATATGAGGAAAAATGCATAGGTTACACTACCTGAATAATATGAAACATTATTAATAAATAAAGATATTTTTTTTATTCCAAACAAGTCACTTTTCAGTCGCTGCCATAGACATAATAAATACAGTGAAGAAGCCAAATAAAATACCAAAACATATACGAGCATAAAAATAAAATATATAACAATTACAGATTATTAGTGGAAGGTGTGCTACATTTTTGCATTTTGAGAGAATGTGGAATGTTGTTGATCATAGCAATTTTAATATACTGCATACATTTAATTTATTGCATTTAGACACATGCTGTTTTAGTCTAAAATATTGTACACAGTTTTACATTACATTTTATTGAATTATTTTATGATATATTAGCTTGTTTATGATTTCTATATAAACGTAAATAATGAGGTTGGAGGACTTTGATGAACGCAGCCCTGCGTGTATGAATGAGTCCGTGTTGTGTTCCGTCTTTGCATGAGAAAATATTAAACATGATTTCATACCTATTCATTCATAATTCTGTTTTCCTTGATAATGCTTTGTTTGAATACCATAAAGACTATAAAAGTATAGCTTTAACATCTAATTTACAACCGTTTCTCCAGGCTCAACATATTTTAAGTATAGTTTTTACCACAGTTTACCACATTTTTTTAGATTCCATTTGTAAATGGTTTTAATTGAATTATTCTAGTTAAACTCTGATTACAGTGACATCTTCCTTCTCCGTAACCAGTACACGAGGAAGCATGTGTTAAAGTGTGCAGGTTTGTCTGACAGTGTCTTGTTTGATTCTCAGTGATATGGTTTACTGCGGCGTCTATGACAATTCTCTGGACAACGACAACTACAACACCGCTAAGGGCTTCAACTACCACCAAGGCCCTGTAAGATCCATATGTGATCTGTATTTGTCTAAAAATGATGTGTCGGATTTCAAAGATTTTATGTATATCGATATTTTTTTTTTTTTACCTTTGTCAGGAGTGGCTGTGGCCAATCGGATATTTCCTTCGTGCAAAGATCTACTTTGCAAAACAGCTGGGCAACGACACGTATGACAAGACTGTGCATTTGGTGAAGAATGTCCTCTCTCGTCACAATGTTCACTTGGAAAGGTAGATCACTACATGCCCTGTACACCCACAACTGCTAGTAAAATTACTTCTTCTTTTTTCATTATTTCATCAAGCATTTTGCCCAATCAATCCATGTATGTATGTCTTTTATACAGAAAACGCGCTGAGATTAGGGGCTTTTATCGTAAATGTACTGTATAAAAGATTAGGAATCAAACCAGTACCACACAGGAGGAGCTTATCAAAGATCCCAATACAGCTCGGACCATTGTCATCAAGAAAATAAATTGGTAACATTTTGGGATCAAATGAGACCCAAATGGCATCAACTTGACTTTTTGGCATCAATTATGTTTGTTTTGGAGAATGCTGTTTAATACAACCCCAAACACAATGGTGGAGTTTTATGCATTGCAAGTGTTTTTCTGTCAAGGGGAAAGAACAACTGAACTGCTTCAAGGGGATAGTGGATAGTCGGATAGTTCCCTGTTACGCCCCGTTAGGTGTTTTGGCTCACAGAGCGCACAGCGAGATATCAGCCAATAAAGTCTCTGGTCTTAATGTTTAGGAAAAACCAACCAACTATTTATTAACACTCAATTTATTGTGAAGGACTTCTTAACATAAAATATTTACAGTGCTAATAATAATAATAATTTAAACAAACAAATAAACAAACAAACACTTGTCTAAAACAAACAAACACTTGTCTATAGAATAATTCCTTTTTTTAAACAATCCAAAACAATAGTAATCAAAACTACTATAATGAAATTAATCAACCAAATTGTCTGGAGTACCGAATAAACTAAATAAACCGCTCTCTTGGTTACACGCACACACACGCACACGCACACACGCAAGCTCACAAACTCCCACAGTTCTAACTAAGACATATAGTCACTCAATAAACCACATTTCACAGTCAGACAGCGCTCAGGTTTCTAAATTGTGTTTCTTTGGAGGAAGAGAAGGACACAGACCACAGATCGTAGTCAACACAGGTTCACTTGAGAAGGCGTCTCTACTCAACAGGAGCATGCAACACGCGCATACACTGAGCCGGGAGCGAGCGTGGAGTGCGGGTGTAGAGCGGGGGGGCTGAGCAGAGCAAGTTGCGGTTTTATAGACCCGCCCCTAATTGTGATTGGCGGAGAGGTCCTCACACATCCACACGATCAGCCAACCATAACTCAGGTAACATAAAAACAAGGATGAGAAACAATCACTGAAAATTGAAACTTTCATGCAATAACGTAATTTAAATAACATAAACACATTACGTTTCACACAGAGACGTAACATCCCTCAAACAGAACATTGAAATAAAGGAAATGGATTGGTTTATCAGCATGACAATAACCCTGAACGCACGCCCAAGGCAACAAAAGAGTGATGTAACAAGCACATGAAGGAATCAGTCTCCAGACATGAATCTTTCAGGGAGCTGAAGGATCCAAAATCAGCCAGATATCGACTTCAGAGATTTAGAATTGGGGAACAAAACCAAATCAATTTTGAAATGTGGGCAAATTTGGCTGCCAGCTAAAAATGTGTTTGACCTCTGTGATTGCCAAAAAGAATTATTTCACTCTTATAAATAAAACTTTTCAACTTTTTTTTCTGGATATCTTAAAATTGACTGACAGACCATTTCTTTGTCTGTGAGCAAACTGTAAAATTCGTAGGGAGTCAATACTCCTTTCCCTCAGTAAATTATGGTGAAGTACTTGTGCTGCCATTACTCATTATTTAAATTCAATACAACACAAATAAACTCTGCTGAGCATTTCTATTTTTTTGCTGTTGACCAGTATACAAATTAACGGGTTATTTGACATGATGGGATTTAAGATATTTCCTCACATTTTTGTGCTGTAACCTTTCGTATAGAGGAAGAAATGCACCTTTTTTTGTTTTGACTGAGCCTCTGAGCTGTCATCTTTTACCAACTCACTACAAAACATCATCGTTTTATATCTCTTGAAGATATTTTTTTTCCTTTTCCCATTTATTTTCAATGGCCATATGGTAAATATTTAACCCCTTCTAGAGCCAGTGAAGTTTCTACAAGAATCTCAGTTTGAGTTACAATTTTACAAAGGTTGACCCCATGTTAAGACAGTGGAAAAATTCTCAGCTTTCACAGTGATTTTCCAGAATGCTTTTAGTCGCACCAGTTTGAAACGATATAGCAACTCGGGTCTTATCAGTTTGGATGTCTTTAGCTCAAATGGTCTACATCTGTCAGAAGCAAAACGCAAATATTTTACAAGCCACCATAATAATCCAGACACTTGTCCGTTTGTAACATTCAAGCAATTCGAGTAAATTTAAAAAGCAATCATATTTCGGCTAAGGCTGAACTCCTGTGTCGCAGCGTCTGCATATGTTTGTGTTTTGTGTTCAGGTCTGCCTGGAAGGGTCTGCCAGAGCTCACCAATGAGAACGGCCAGTTCTGTTCCTTCAGCTGCGAATCTCAGGCCTGGTCTCTTGCCACTGTACTGGAGGTTCTTCATGATCTGTGATGGAAACATGGCACGGCCTGGTCTTCCATGCAGTGTTCTCTTCAGCGCTGTGTTTGATCGCATGTGTTCTTCCCCAGGTAGCACGTATAGAGTGTAAAATAAAGCACAGCTTCCTGTACACCCTGAAGATTTCCTTGTTCCTGGTGTCCTCCTCCCAACTTCTGCGAAACACTGTGAGTAGAATATTATTAGGATGTGTGTTTTAGAATCCACCATCAACCTACTGTAGACATTTTGTGTTCTGTTTTGGTCACTTTTCTGTAGCAAACTGCTTGGTTTGCATGTTCAAAATGAAGCATTAGGAGAATTAAAGAATGTAATATATGGGTAATAAAAAGAATTTAAAAACAATAGTGTCTTGAAAAATGTGTTTGTTTTTAAGCATATTTAAACATTTTCTCATATTTATCATTTTATTGAAAATGTATAGTCCACCACTAACGTCACAATTGTATAAAATCAATTGATTTCAGTGACTAAAGGAATTTTTAATATTAACCCTAACGGAGCATGTGCCAACACAGACTGTTGTAAATATCTTTATAATCATTACCCACCATCTTAAAACTCTTAGGTGGAGGCATGTTTCTTTTTTTTCCCCTTGTATCACCAAGTGAACGTATTTTTCACTTCAGTGATTAATTAATAAGGAAGAAGATGGTAAATGCAATGATAAGCAATAAGGAAGCCAGATGAGTCAGATCCTTTTTTTTAGTTCCTATAGAACATGTGATTTGTTCTCTTGACCTGAAATTAACATCAAATATTGATTCTTTTCCTGGGGGGTATTCCAGAAAGCTTGGTTAACTTACCATATGATAAATCATAACCTCTGGGTTGATTTACCCTAAACAGGCATACCATGAGTATGTCGGTTCCAAAACACCTGAGAAGAGTAAGTTTAATCAACCTCCAACTGGTTACCCAGAGTTAATGCACGTGCATGGTGCATATATAAAGACATTTTCAATGGATCGCCGATTTCACGAGTCACCAGGGAAAGTCAAAGCGAAAAAAAGAGAGCGGCGTATTTCACAGAGGCGGAGTTGGAGGTTTTAATGCACGCTTATGAGGAGTTTAAGCCAATAATATTAAAAAGAAGCAATACAGCTGCATCAGCTAAAGCAAGAGAGTTGGCTTGGCAAAAAATAACGGACAGAGTAAATGCGTGAGTGTATTAAATTACAAATTTGGTATTGGCTCCCGTTTTATTATAATACAAAATAATGAAGTATGACTTATACAGCCTTTTGAATATGTTATATCACTACGAAAATAATTAATACATGTATAGATATACATAATATGACTAAATATTAAATATGCGTCATAGATTTTACTACAAAGGACAAACCTGCCATTCTGTGGAATTCGCCTTTAATAACAAGCAGAGGTTTATGGCCAGGGAACTGTACAAACGTGGGTAAGAACTGTGTAAGTGCCAGACATACTGTACGAACGGCTCTACACACAGTTGCCTTTCCCACATGCTCTGAATCGCTCACACTGTACAAAAAATGTCCAGACGCAAAAAACCTAAGTGCTATGCACAGAATGTTTTCTGTGCTAAGCGCGGAACCGCCGTTTGTCACATTCGCGATATGAGGTTTTAAAAGACGTGTTAAATAAACTAACGAATCTTTTGAAAAACGATAACGCTCTTTCAAATATTCATTAGGGTATGCAAACACATCAATACGTGGTCTTATAACCCTCTCCCGACGAAAAAAAAACCTCGTATAATTTGTGCTTCTACGTCCACAGGATCCTCATCAAAAGGGCACGCCATGCTCACCAACCTTCTGAAACGAAGTTACACTGAAACATAACCTGCTCCCGAGCAGGTTATCTTCAGAGAGTCAGTTGTTATGGTTACATACATACCCAGAATGTTACCTCCGTTTTTGGAACCGAAAGTTGAGGTTATCCACGAACTTATCCTTAAACATACCCAGGTATGTCACATAACCTGCTTTCTGGAATACCCCCCTGGAGTAGATTCTCACTCAACAATAAATAAGAGGTCTTGCATGTATGAAACAGAATTTCCACTTTACTCAGAGACTTAAGACATAAAGAACATAAAACTAGTGAATTAAGGAGCAGTTTAGTGTGGTAAAAACATAATAAGACAAGTGTTCTTGTCTAAACTAATTATTACTGTAAGGCTATATAAATAAATTTATACAAACAAACATGTGGGATAACACCCAGTCATGAATTGAAACAGACACTGCTGTGTAGGAGGCATAAAATTTGGCATGTAGTTCCTAACAATATTAGCTTTTGTTACTATTAACTTCATAGTTTTGTAAAAAATGGAAACGTTTCATTTTAAATTGAAACACTTCTGATTTAATAATTGATCTACGGGAAGCTTTGCTAACAATGCAATAGCCGTATCTGGTGAATGAATCGATTTGAAAATCGAAAACACTACATTTTAGGGAAATGGAGCATGAATCTGTAAAAGATGTGGAGTCCTTTTAGTTTATATTCAAAGTACTGTAATTTTGTACGTAAATAATAAACTGAAATTGTCTCTTAGTGGCAACGTTCACATTTACAGAAAGTAAATAAATGTGACCTAAAATTCTGTAAAAATCACATCACAAAATTCAAATTTAAATAAAAATTCACATTGATCTCGTTCCTTGTTTTGATATTTTTTCTGTGTGTCACTTTTTTGACGTTGATCCATTCTAAAAAAATAAGCAAAAGTTCTTATATATAAGCAAGTATTTGAATATAAACACGTAGGATGGAACTCAGTCATGAATTGAAACACACACAGCTGTGCAGGAGGCTTAATTTTGTCGAGCAACTGACAAAGTATGTGTACGTTATATATCAAAGTTGGTGTGTTAAGTTCAAATTAAAAAGGTTTATATGCAACTCTTTGAGTGGGAAACTCAAAAAAATTAAATCTCATCTAAAATTACTTTAATAGTCACAAATTGTATACAATGGAGCAAGTGTATCAAGTTCCTTTTGCACTTTTTTTTATTCACTTTATAAAAGTTTGTTAAAAGGTAAACAATACATTGTGCTGTACATTGGAATGTGGGCCACTGTTGGTTGGTAACCAAACTGATAAACCCTTAACTACAGCGAACATGTTCTAATAAATATAATGATTTTTACACAAGTGAAAGGAGGCCAAGAGTTTTTACAACAGATGAATCATGATCAGCCTGTACATCTTATCGTTTCAAGAAATTTGTTCAGTAAATCAAACATCGTGAATAATCTTTAACCCGTTCGGTCAATATCCGTAACAAATCTATCGTGTCATCTAACAATAGACACGACTGTTTCATTTGATCATTTTCCAAAGGCAATAAGGATATTTTTTTCTGCCATCTCATTGTTTACACTCCTGGTTTCATGGACGTATAAAACCGTGTCCTCCTGAAATTCACTAGTTAGTGTCATCTTCAGGAAAACCTCCGTAGGTAACGGTTAGTGTCTCTTTTCCTTCACATTTTAATAAACCTAAAGTCAGTTTTAAAGTTTTAATCTCTTGTTCTGTTTTAGATGCAGGTACATTTTGTTCTTGTGTTGGGGCTCACTCTTCAAGTTGCTTTCAGGGTTGTTCAAACAGAAGATGAATGCACATCTTTGGTTAACAGATTTGATCAGGTTAACCCTTCTATGTCAAACCCACCTTATGAAGTCAGCTCAGACGTCTTGCAATACAAAGATGGTCAGGTGATTACAGGTTAGTCAAGGTTTCGTCTTTACTGGAGACACAAACTGGAATTTTGCACAATACATTACATCCACCCTTTTTAACATTTAGACGCTAAAATGTTCTTCTGGATCACCAGTGACTCTGCAAGCAAACAACGCTGTATTCAGTGGCTTTTTTCTTGAGGCTTGGGACGAGATCGGTCCTGTGGGGACTTTCAGAGTCACAGGTGATGATGCTAAATTGCTCAACTGTGGATCTGAGGTAAGAGGCTTTTTTTTTTATTGGTTTTCAGAAAACCTTCTGAAGTTTGAGGGGGTTTGCACAGCCTTAAGTAATTTGACTAGACTGCCTTCACTGAAGGACTTACCGGTACATTTTTTAACGCCAAGACCAGATATTAACGTTTACAAATCTATCACGAAGTCAAAGCCCATGTATTATCAATTGCAAATAAATGTATTTTTAAATTTAAATAAAGTGGTGCATTTCTAGAATGTATTCCTTGGAATTTGAATGATCATTGCTTATAAATCCATTGACCAGTTGCGTGGTGTCACTGGTCAGTTGAGCAGCTGTGGGAGTGTGGGCAGTGGCCAGTTCCTGCTGAGAAATCTGCATCTCCATACAGCTAAAAAAAGGATGATGTGTTTTCTCGACTGCATACTTCAGAAAACCCAGTGGACCGACCCTAGAAGAACAACTGTCGAGTCAAGCAACATTGATTCTGTTCCTCTTTAATCTTCCTCCAGAATTCAAAACCTTTATTTCCAAATGAAATCTCAAATTTACTGAGATTTGAATCAAGCAATGCATCTGATGATTCACCTTTTCCATCCAAACATTTTCTTTCCATTCGAACCTTCGATGATCATGATTCTGTAACCAACCTGCTCTATGGTTGATCCTCCTTGTGGAAGGAGACAATGATCGTCTCCTGGACGTGTCAAGTAGGCAGACTTCCCCATGATTTTATAGCATTCATACTCAGACTGAGAGACTAAAGCAGGGATGTCGGGATCCGTTCCTCATGGACCAGAGCCCTGCAGAGTTTACTTCCAACCCTGCTCAGAGAGACCCAGACCTGAAGCTTACAATCAGCCTGGAGAACCTAACAAGCTGCATCAGGTGTTTAGTGGAGGCTTGAGCTAAACTGTAAAGGGCTGTGGCCCTCCAGGAACTGAGGCTGACACCCTTGATTTAAAGGCTAATGAAACATTCAAATTTTCATGTTTTTTTGTGCACCATAGACACAAAGATACATCTATAAACAAATACATCTATGTGGGTTTACCATCTAAAATTAGTGTTGGAATTATAAAACTCTTTCATGATTTTTATAGAGTTTGAGATGTGCCTGTAGTCTTTTCGTCAAGAACCAGAAAATCAGTCCTCCACTTCAGACAAAACTTCAAATTTGCTTTAAAAGCAATGTTTTTTTTTTTTTTGTTTTGTTTTTTTTTAACAAAATGTGTTCTTTGTTGTTTTTATGTGTTATTGCAGGGCTCTGCAGTAAGCAATGCTTCACAAGCAGAAAAATCAATTGTTGTGGTTCAGTGGAGCGCTCCGGTCAGTAACAACAGAGATTTTCGATTCAGGTAAATGACACATTGATCATCCTGTTTATGACCTACCGGTAATAGGTTTTTTTTGACGGTATAGTTAACAATATTTTTGTAATAACTGTTCTCATCAGTTACTTGTCTGATTTTAGCTTATTATTGATTATAAATGATACAAAAAGGGATACTTATGCTGTTTTTATTAGTTTTAATGTCAGAATTGGCATTTTGATAACAAAATTCAGGAGGAGCCAAGCTGTTAACTTTAGCTTCACTGATGTATCTGGCGGGGGATCTCTGGTCCGCTGGACAGCTCACCTGGTATGCATTCCTTGCTTGTCAAATACGCCTCTCGTCACTGGATTGTTTGCTGGCCTGGACTCTAATGAACTAGTGAACTCTAATTCCTGTGATGTAGTTATAAATATAGACTTGTATAAGTGTATCCTGCTCAGAGTTGTGAATTTCCTGTTCCACCTTGTTCCAAAAAACTCTTGATTGGACAGGTTTATGGTTTTGTGGATTAAAGTAAAGATTAAGACACCAAATGGCATACCCACAGTTCTTCCCATGAGACATTAAATATGAATATCAATGCTTTCATGCTGATTACCATATTCTAATGTTGCCGTAAACACTGATACCTATTGTTATTTATGATCACACTGATTTATTATTTTGTCATTTGGTTCCATTTAATCATGTTCAAGGACCTTTTAATTCATTTAAGCTTGTCATTTATCTGTGACGGCTGCCTTTTTACTAATGCATTAAATAAGGTTTTTTTTCCTCACAGAGCAACTGTTCTCCAGGATTTCTCTCATCTTTGGGTTGGAGTTGAAAGTTACCCTGTTAAATACTTGCCCAATCTTCTTCCAAATCTACGAATCCAAACCACCAAATTTGATACTGCTGGTTCTTTGCCCCCTGAGTTATCTTTTCTGCTCTTCAAGGAACTGTCCTTGCCCACTATAAGTGGTTCCGTCTCCAAGCCAAGCCCCACTGCATCCACGCCAAGCCCCTCTGCATCCACGCCAAGCCCCTCTGCATCCACGCCAAGCCCCTCTGCATCCACGCCAAGCCCCTCTGCATCCACGTCAAGCCCCTCTGCATCCACATCAAGCCCCTCTGCATCCACGTCAAGCCCCTCTGCATTCCCGTCAACCCCCTCTGCATCCACGCCAAGCCCCGCTGCATCCACGGCAACCTCCACTGCATTCACGCCAACCCCTACAGCTTCCATGTTTAGCTCAACTATTTCCACTCCCAATGAGACTCTTCCCACAGCAAACATCACAAATTCTCCACCCATCAGTACCACCACTGACAGCTCCAGTTCATCCACATCTCTCCCATTCTATCTTCTTCTCCTGCCACTTTTGGCAACTATTTAAAAACCAGTATCATCCCTTATCGAAACTTTGTATCCTCACTTTGTTTATTTAATGTTAAACTTTACATCTTTGTGTGTTCCACTTCTGTAAGTATAAATACAAAACATTGGTTCAATTCTTGTGAAACTGAAGGAACGATTCTTCCACGATCACAGAATATATTCCTCTATCAAGAATATAAAGGGTTGCATTCCAAAATGTGATTAAAAAAATGAGTTACCACTGAAATAAGCTTTACTTTTTGGCCTCCATCCAAATTCATGTAATTGATTTTTGACTTGATATCAGATGTGAATTCCTGTAATCATAATTAAAGTCATAAAACCCTTGTTGTAAATAATCATTAACCCGTTTTTTTCAATGCTTTAATAAAATGTTTAGACAATTTTAGCTCCTGAAGGTTTTAATAACTGATATAGTTTGTCTTTCAGCCCTTTCGTGTCCAGCCTTGACGTAAATATTTGATTCGTGTGACTTCGTTTTTAAAAGAAACAATGTAAACATCCATGTTTAGATTTTTGATTCAATCTACAATTATAAATCACTGTAAAAGCCACTGAAAGACTCAACTAGGCATGACCCGTTTAATTAATCTAATTACTATGTCATTTCTAACACCCACTCCACTCTCTTCACCGGGAAACGGTCCCCGCCCCTTTCTGCCTTTTTTTCATACGTTCATCACAGCCACTTCAGAGTGTACTCCCCACATGACTGATGTTTGTATGTCTTTGCATCTCTGTAGTACTTAGTATCCCTATAGTAGAGCCAGAAGGCTCAACCCCCTTCTATTCTCCAACCCCTGAGACTCCTATGTGGCAAAGTGGTGGAGGTAGGCTGCATTTTTTAAATGGTAAATAGAAAGAAGCTCACGGGAGATCTAAATATCTGGGGGAAGATGGAAGTAACTGTTGCATCGCTAATAGGTTTTTGTTAAAGTGAATTGGATGTGGGTCTTGCCAGCTATGGAAGTGTATCACTACTGGGCATCATTGGGAAAGGGTGCAGGAAGTGGAGGTACCTGAGTGGTGGAAAGTTCAATGCTGTGTATACATGTTAAAATAATGAGCAATAAAATATCCCTCCCCCCATCACATGGTTTTAACAAAGTTCTAAATTAATGTGTAGACTAAACTAAACTACTTTATCAACCAATTAAATCTTAGCCTAAAAATCTTCATGATCCCTGTCATTTATAGCACTTACAATTCATGTATCTAAATTTAATAAATAAAAAACTCCTCAAAATCCAAATCTAAAATCACTTCAATTTATTAATTGTAGCAAAAACACAAATAGAAAACTTTGTACACAAACCATAAGTTGCGTGTGAGGCAGCCGTACAGTACTTTTTGTATCGGCATTAAACCAATGGCCCTTCTTCTATCAAGTAACAGGAGCTGCCATGACAAGGTCCTCGAAGGGTCAGCAAGGGCCAGTACCCTTCTGATATAGCACCTTTTTTTCTGAATCGGGAGTTACACAGCACCATGACGAGGCGGGGCAGAGTTCTGGATTCAGTGTGTTTAGGAAGTGTTTGAGTCTCTTCACTGGCTCTTGATGCTGCAGGACAAGCAGCAGGCTTTTCTATAGTACCAGTGTGTGCAGAGCTTCACCCTCAGGACGAGGCCACAGTTAGCCGTCGCTTTATCCTGACAGTCTTCCTCGGCTGTGGGGAAATGAGAAGCAGCAAGAAATAAAGCTTGACTGTGGAGTTTCTAGATGAATGTGTGCAACAGAAAACAAAAGAAAAACATATTTGTGCTAAAACACACATCTAGTGTTTTTTTTTTGTGTGTGTGTGTACAAATGTCAAAAGAGCAACAATTCTTCTAGATATACGGTACTTGCACATGGTTTTGAGGAAACATCTAGGGAAACTGACTACAGATCTGTGGATATAGACTTTCTCGTATTCTTCTGTTGTTGAGATCAGGGCTGTGGTGGCTGTCATCACTTCCTGTTTTTCTTTTTGCTGAAGATGGTTCAGAAATAACCGGAGGCCTAACTAACTGAGGCCTCCCAAGTGATATTGCATTGAGAACACCTTTAATCCTGACCAAATATTCAACTCTATCTGCCCCAATGTTCACGGTGTCCTCCACCGTGCTTGACTGTTGCTTGCAGACTCTCCTTGAACTCAGAGTGGAAAACGCAACTCTCCGACTTTTAAAAAATTCACTCTTAGCCCCATGCAAATTCAACCCACTCTGCTCCTTCACTTCTTCTGCACCACTCACATTGACCGCTGGATGTCTTCAAACCTTGATGTCCATAGCTTCTCAAAGCTTTAAAATCCTTGTCTGGGAGAGTTCTCGTTGATGTCAAACTGTCTTGGTCCTCACCAAGATTTACAGAGCTGATGTTTCTTTTTTAGTTCATGACTGGATTTCAACCTATGTATGAGATTCACAGCTGTTTGGTATAATTAGATGATCATAACCCTACAAAATCCTTGACTGTGCAAGTGTACCTTATGATGCTGGACTAACAGGGTTTCTGCCGGTTTCACAATGTCAAATTCAAGACATTTAAAGACCATTAGGTTCAAATTTACAAACGTATTATTTTTTGTTTATTGATAATAAAACCTTTGTAAATGAAAAAAAATTACATTATTTGTGGTTGCTATGGCAGCCATCTTTGTTAAACAACCAAATGTGTGACTTTAATGAATAATGCATGCTGGGAAATCTGTCCCAAGTGTGTCGGAACATTAAGACCTTTGTAGAACAGTGAATATAAATATATTTAAAAACTTTTTAGGCCTCACCCCACAGAAACCCTGTGTGAAGGCAAAAGGTGGTAGCACTGAGTATCACTTTTGTTCGCTCGTGTACAAAAGTAAAAAAAGAAGCATTTTTTCCACACAGTACTGGAAATCTGTGAGCAGAAAAAAACACAAGGACTGGGTGTAAGGATGTATAGAGTGTTAACAGCAAGAAGATCCCATTGAGACCCCATGTGGAAGTGCCCAGAAACTACAGTCGGGAACAATGTTTGCTAAAGCACAATTAGAGCTCAAGAAATGTTCCGTACATAGCTCTCGAACATCTCAAAGTGCACATCTGTACCATGTTCAATTAAATCAAAAACCCTTTTGAACAAAATGAAAAACACAAATATGGCTGCCAAACAAACATGTATGATGCACCTGTTCTGCAAAGCTCAAGAACAAAGCCTTGTGTGCTTTGCGTTTCGCAGAAAAAAGCTTGTTGCAGAGATGGTTCCACATGTGCTTTCAATCGAACCCAGCATTATAACAAACTTGTTGCTGTGATTCATTAAAAAGCTTGTGTAAACTAAACACAAATAGCAGAAGCTAATCAAAGACATGGCTGGGTTGAACTGAGGTCATTGTGCACATGCAAACTCCGCCCAGACAGATGGTGTTTGCAGGTTTGAAGTCTTCGTATTGTACCTGGTGGATCAGTTGTACAGGGCTGGACTTCACAGCTCTGTCGAGCTTCGGGTCTCAGGGATAAATCACAGCTATGTCCCAGCTCTTCTCCCTGATAACACTTGACCTCTCGCACCCGCACACCAGTCCCACAGGTCTTACTGCACTGTATGACGTAAAAGACACAAATGTGAGTGACAAACATTTTAATGAGTCATTGGTGTATAAAACAAGGCGATCATAAAAATGGTCAAATTACGAGTTCACGCTTAAATAGAATTCATTTCATCCCAGAGTGATCAGAATGTGGCTTTTTGGCATAGAGGGGATTGTCGTTTAATCGTAAATGAGTATAAGCATGCAGGCTGATCGATTAAATTGGGCTAATTATGTGAAATGCTCCTCCTGAAACTTGTTAATAAAACATAATTGTGTTGTATTGTAAAAGCCAACATATTGTTATCTGTCTTGTTTCAGACAAAATATTCTACACACATCTCCTCTTAGACCAGGCTCTAGAAAGGGTTAAGTATTTACCATTGATTATACTGGCCATTGAAAAAATGAGAAACCGCTACGATTAAAAATCTTCAAGATGAAACAAAGAGAAATGGGGGTTTGTTATTGTTAATCATAGTAACATTTTTTATTATATCTCTGACAACTCCATGGCAGCCAAACTGCTTACTCTAGCAACCAATTTGCTAGATTTTATGTCAGCATTATATTTGGGGGTTGTTTTATGTTACTCATAGTGATATTGGGAAAATGTATTTTAAATGGCACTTTTACAAGCCAACATCAATATTTGTGTCACACTATTTATCCACTTAAATATGTTCTCTTTAATCTATTCAACACCATTTATTACCAAAATGATTTTTAACAGTTATCAAACACAAATTTATTGTAAAAGAATGCACTCTAAACACATTTGAAAAACATAAAATAAAATTCTAAAAACAAACATTTAACAATAGAAAAAAACATCAAATGAACAGAAAAATATACAAAAGAAATTGAACAGTTGAGCGTATAAAATATAGTTATAGAAAAACAAAAGGTAATGGTCATTTATGAAAAAAAAAACACTTTATAGTAATATAGGAACATCAGTTGAACATCTAACAAGTTCCTATGACTCAAAATAAAAGAGCCCATGATAATTAAAGGATTTTTGAACGGGATTAAATGAAAAGAAGGGCTTTTTCATCACTTCTAACCTGAGACCAAGATGTAGTGAACCACTTGGAGCACGGTCTCTCAAAGCAGGCAGAGCTGTCCGCGGGTCTAATGGTTCCATCACACATACTCTCAGGAAACTCCTTGAAAACACCAGCCTCCAGCCCTGCACACACCACCTGACGCTGCCTCACCCCGCGGCCACACGTGGCATTACACTGTACAAGGCAAAAAGCACTTTCTGACACAAACTATTCAACTTCCTTGTTTTGGAAACGGAATAGAATAAAATCCCTTCCCAAGGCTCTCCAGCTGTTTTAAAAGTTCCTTGACCAAGTGAAAGTAGATGCACTGAAAACCCAAATATGATTGGTTGATTTGTATTTTGGGGGTGTGGCCTAGACTATTATATGTGTATTCATTAAAAAGAAGCCTAGTTTAAATAGGCACAAATAGAACCCCGCCCATTTGTTCTCAGACCGTACATAATGAACATTCCTGTGTTCAGAAAGTGGTGCTTCAGCTGTAAACCGTCACATGAAACCGAAGATGGCTGTGTGGTGGTCAGTAGTCAAACATCAAACCTTCCTTTCATTCAATGATGAGAGGGTATTTGGGTAAAAAGAAGATTAGCCAGGGCACACGAAGATATCGTGGTTATGCCTTTGCCATGATATAACCTGCAAAGCTGTCCAAAGTTGGAAGCCTGAAGCCAAATTTCACATATTTAGTGTATATTTGGAGCTCACCTGTTCCCACTCCTGCTCCACCCAGTGAGCAGGGCAGTTCTTATCCCCGCAGGGATGCACCGCCAGCGGCTTGAGCTCAGGATCACACTGGCCATCAGAAATCACTTTTCCATTACTATTTTTACACACCACGTAGCGTCTCATCCTGCCGTCACCACACGCCCCTGAGCACTTGGAGAGGGAAATCAAAGACACATGATGACATGTTTGATTTATGATCAAATGCTTTGTGATCTTTAGATTGTTTTTTCAACCCACCGGCCCCCAGTCAGAGACAGTCCACCTACGGTCACACGGCGGCCCCTCACACTCTCTCTGGCTGACGGGTCTGCTGGATTCATTACAGAGTCTTGCCTCCATTGAGCAGCGCACTTCGCGACTTTTTACCCCATGACCCCCACACCGTGCTGAACACTGATAGAAGAAAAGCAGTAGTCTTTCTAGCATCTGACACATGAGTGGGGTTGTAGTATCTCTAATGTGTGGATGTCTGTAAAATTAAGCAAGACATTGAAAATAAACTACGCCCCAACATTTTTAAAGAATCCGATTGCGTTTGGCTACATATGAATGAATGGGTCAAATGCATAGGACCCATTTTGGAAATGGGACACCCATGCACCTTACTCTATAAGCTCACGCTTACTTCAGACCATTCAGAGATTTCCCACTGAGGGCCACAGCTCTTGCTCTTGCAGGCTTTCCTGGTAATAGGCTTCTGCAGATCCACACCCTGGCATAGCTCATCATAAACGGAGCTGTCAAACCCTGGTGCCATCATCTTCCAACAGCGAACAGTGCGAAACTGAAAGCCCTCGCCACATGTCCGTGAACACTCGCTCCAGCGACTGCTTTCCCACCTAACAAAAATTACACAAAATAAAAAGTATCTTATTTTATAAGATATTGGGGTTAATGTTGCTTTTCTAAACTCAAAAGAGGCAACTATAAAAAAGCACAAACAATAGTGACAGCGGCATAGCAATGGGTCTGGTGAAGGATCATGAGTGATATTTTGCGTTCCGATGGCTGTACTGCTTTTGCCAGTTGGTTTATGAAATGTTGAGAAGGAGGCAGTGGAAGTCATTAAATTAATTTATTGGTAGATCCATACGAAAGTTAGAACTTCCTGAATCTGCAAGCTGCTTGGGCCAATTTTGGTAAATGTTACACATGACTTATTGTTACCTGGAAGCTCCAGCAATTATTTGTAACTAAATTTGGTAGTTGGATGCACCTTAATCCATTGTGACAACATGTGATGGAATCTGTCACGAATCACCAAACACAAAGAATCAGTCTAGACAATTTGATGACATTAGTAGGAAATCCAGACATTAAATTTAAATCTATATTTAACCTTCTTGTGTTGGTTTGCTACCATCTGCTTCAATGAATCAGTTACAAAATACACTAAAACAATAAGCCATCATCCAAACTTGGATCTTTTGGGTACTCCACGTTGGTTGGTTATCCATGTTCTTATACCAATGTTGGTTGGTAATATTCATAGTGTGGCCCCTGTTTTTGTCAGAAGTTTTCACATGCGTTAATGATGTCCCCCAGACTCCTCCTGGGGACATCCACACAAATTCTATCCAAATGTATTAAAAATAAAGGTGTGAGAATCAAACCTGGGTAGGCACTCCTTCCCTGTACAAAACTCATGTGTGGGCTCTGGCCTTGTCAGAGCATCACAGTAACTCTCATCCACCTCTGACCCGTCATACTTCACACAAAGTGCATAAGATGTACTTATACCTACAGAGAGAATAAAGATGATCAGCTTCGATGGGTGTTTGCATTGCCATCAATGTGTCTGCGATTTCACCTGTGGTACATGTCGAGCTGCATGGTGCATACGCTGAGACCTTCCATCTGTACATGTCAGAAATACTGATGTCAGGATCCAGAGACTCCACATCAAACTCATTACTACCAAAAAAAGACATAAACAGAAAAATAAATGTCAACTTAAGTTAACAGAACCCCTGAAGACTGGGAAAACGAGCTCAAAATGAACAGTGTGTTCCCATGGCCAAACTATGTTATAGAGCTATATTGAAAGCCAAATGAAGTTTGGAAGCCAGTAGCAGTGCTATCTACAAAAAGTTGGTAACCTCGGCATAGTATTCACGTGATCTGGTGACATTATTCATTAATTTTATCACTGAACCACAGAATTCACCAAGCTCCTGAGAGCAGCCCATGCATTCACATTCTGCATGACTAAACTGATCTGACTGGTATTACTAAAGGTATTCTGGGAAATTGGAGAAAATTCTAGGATGTTTTCCATTGACTGGTGGAAAAAGTTTCTCAGTTTATTTAACAGTTTTCCATTGGAGTTAAATTTTGGAAAACTGTTAATTAAACTGAGGACCTCATAGAACCTTCAAAATCACCAAACTGGTGGAGGCTATCAGTCTGTGACAGAATATACCAACCACTGTGCAGATGTATTTCAACCCAAGGCTCAAGAACAGGTTAAACGGGATGTACTATTGGCCATTGAAAAGAAAGTGGAAAAGGCAACGAAATTGATAAAGAAATGGGGGTTAAGTCTTTGACATGCGCATTACATAGCAACTGCACTGTTTACCATAGCAACCAATTAGTATATATCTCACATTTGGGAAACAATAGAGGCATGAGGGTTGGTTTATATTACTCATAGTGAACGTAATATTTTGTCACTGACTCCTACATAGCAACTAAACACTTTACCCTAGCAACCAAATCAGCAGATCTATATCTCAGCCTCAGAAAATGCTAGGAACATAGGACTTGATATATATCACACGTGAGAAGGGAATGTTTTAACGACATCGTTGGTTTCTCCCTAGCAACCAGATTGTTTAGCCCCACAACACGTTTTAAAAATCTATAGCTCAGCTCAAGAAAAGTTTCTATGACTCCAAGTCACAACAGCCACATTTTATAAAATGGTTTTAACGGCATTTTAGCCAACATCAAAAAAAAACTCTGAAAACTTTAACCATCTAGTTGTATGTGTAATGCATACTGCTGGTGATATAGTAGAGTTGACTATGTTTTGGTCAGTATATATGAATAAAAATGTTTTCAAGTGGTTTTATGAACAATAGGAGACTTGTTTTAAAACTGTGTCTAATGTCCTCTCAGCTATCTATTAGAACTTAGTTGTTTACTTTGAAGGGATCTGGTATTTGAGTTATGAGCCAGTCAACCTCAACTAAAGTATACCTCATAGCGTTTCAAAAATAATGTTCTTATATATATATTTTCTCTTGGCAAATTCTCTCCTTTGTGTCCTTCTTTATTTAACCGTCCAATCAACCAGTGCCAGATTGTTTAAAGAATGACCATAAACTAATCTGATTTTCACAATACACATCTGATCACAATTCAAACTTGTCACAACCTGTAGGTTCTACTTTTGTATTATGTGTTTCAAAAATCTGTGCCAGAATTAGATTCCTTTAAGCATACTACCATTAATAAACTAAACGCAACACAAAACCTTGAATCCACTGAGTTCCTGAATATGCTGTAAATTTCCTCTAGTTTTTCAAATTTCATATGAATGTCCCCTTTGGGAATGAAAAAGCTTTCTACCCAAAAAAATTATCTTTGGAAAGACCATAGTGATGAAGGATCCCTGAAAATTTCTATTCATAACAACCAGAATGAACAACCAGACTCTGGCTACAAATATTTCAGAGCATTCACAAAGTCTTGGTTCTCCAGCTGACCTCTCAGTGTGGGGGGTCTGCACAGGCTCCACGTTTTGGAGCTGGAGAATGTTCATTTGGTGCTGTACAGAGTCATTGGTACTGGCCTCCACATCAGAACTATGTAGATCCAGGCTGCCCGGGAAGATCTCCAGTGTCAGGCTGTTATCCAGTGAAGAGCTTGAGTTGAGCTGGAGGATGGCACAGCCTGAGAGTTTGGATGGTTCTTTACAGGGATGTCTGGAGCTGGATGCCCAGGACACCTCTTCATAGAAGAGATCCTTCAGAGTTGGGATGGAGGTCTGATTGGAGTCACTGGAACTAGACGAATCACCATCAATCAGGTTGGAATCAGGGCCTAGACAACATCAAAGCTTGTTTAAATAGAAATTCTGTCTTTATTGTCTTGGGCATGTTCACCAAGATTAGCTTTTCTCTATGATCATATACTGTTCAGAGCAATTAGCATTCATTGCTCAGCATAAATGAGTACATCCCCCTAACTTTGTGAGAAAACTTACCAAAATGGCCTTGTACCTCCAGGTGGTGCATTTCATCCTCAAGTTCGTTCTGTAGGACCTCACTAACAGGCAGAGAAACCAAGTCGAGAGTGTGTTGCTCGCTCAGATTGACCGAGGTCTGCAGATCCCTCAAAAGCTCTTCATGCAGAGCCATGTGGTCTTGAACTACTAAAGTGCTCTTGTTTGTTTTCTTTTCAAGGTCCTTAAGGGCCTGGATTTCATTATGAGTGGCAGCGTGCTCTGAAGAAGATGTATTTGGTTCTGCCCCTGGAGGGTCTCTGGAGATCTTTGACATCAGGTTACTTATCTGAGGTTGCTCTGGTGTAGAGCTCATTGGAGAAACTAGCCTCAGCTCCAAGACTCGGGGAACTGTGTACTCGTATGTAATGTGAGGCACCTTTCCATTCAGATTGTAGTACTGCACATAAAGAAAAGCAAAAGATATGATTCATTTATTAAGAACAAGCTATTTAATAAAGCTGAGTTCGATTATCTGCCATAACGTTGTTTATACCCTATTAAAAATAGTATGTGATTGTTAGAAGTGGAACTTCCTGTGGACAAGGGATCCGCCCATGGTTTATCTTTAACTTACATCCAAAAATAGCTTGATTTATGGACCAAAAGACACCATGACCAATTAGAATCAGCGAGGATTCATTAATCCTGGATTAAAAAGCATGTTATGTATATGTTATGTAAACATAACTACCCTGTATATTGTAAAATTAGGATAAAGCATAAATTAAAGGAATAAAATCAGCAATTTAATTGGCTAGAAAAAAGATGGTTCTGTTATTCTGTTAATAGCTGAAAACTGACCTCCATGCAAAGGTGAATCCAATCATGAGAAAGTATTTAAAGGAGGACACTATAAATGTTTTTCCCCTATGAATTTAAACCTCAAAACCTTGATTGTTGAACACCATGGTTTAGGGGAAGGATGCAGAAAGCCTTCTTTAAGCTCTCCGTTTCAACTATGATGAATTGGAAGACCAAAGGCACAGTTTTAGTTAAGGCCCGAAGTGTCAGACCAAGAAAAATCTCTGATAAGGTGCGGGATCGTGAGAACAGTCACAGTCAACCTACAACATGCTGTAGAACACATGTGTCGGACTCAAGGCCATTATGTGGCCCGCCATGTAATCTAATGTGGCCCGTGAGAGCTTAAAAGTTTTGAGCATCTAAAAAAATAAAAAATGAAAACCTGAAAAAAACTACATTTCCCACAATAGCTTATGCGGAAAGCACAGCTTCCGCATCCATACTCACGAATGAAACTGCAGAGCTGCCGTTTCTCACACATTGAACGCAAGACTCAAGTATTTGAGTGATCTCTCACGCAACACCTCTGATTTCTCACACTAAAATAAAGTTCAAGATGTGAAATGGGCACAGCTAATAGTTATCTGTGATCTGTTTCTTGAGCCTGATGATAAAAGATGATGATCGATATGCATCGTCTTCAGTCTGTGAGGGTTTTTTTTTCACTAAACAAATGACAAAAATGCTATTTTTCTTTATTCACTTGGACAGTTTGATCCTTCATTAATGGAGTTATGTGGGTTTTCATAAGCTGACAAAAATCAAATGGATTTATATTAGAACAACAAGCATACAATTGTTTCTATGCAACTGAATTGTCAGTTGAATAAGTTATAAATAATGAGTTATTTAACTTTAAGGAGTAGTTACATTTATTTTACATTACATTCGATTACAGTGTTTTACATTTATAAGTTACATCTGGCCCTTTAAGCAAAGCCATTATGCTAATGTGGCCCTCGGTGAAAATGAGTTTGACACCCCTGCTGTAGAGGGTGTCACTGTGCATCATTCAACTATTAAGCACACTTTACACAAGGAGTTGCACCAGAAAAGCCCTTTCTCTGCACATGCCACAAATGGTGTCTCCTGAGGTAAGCTAAAGCAAATTTGGGGTGCTTTGGAGTGATTGAAATAAAATAGCACTATTTGGGCAAAATTAGGGAGACATGCAGAAAAACAAAAGCAAAAAATGCAAGTACAACATTCTGGAGTGGGCATCTGTTCCCAAATAATTGAAAATTTGTGGTGTGATTTAAAGCTGGCTGTTTATGCTCGGGAGTTTTGTAAAAAAAAATGGTCCAGAGAAATGGTCCTAGAATCCAAACTCTAATCTGAAGCTATAGAAAGCATTTAGAGGCTGTTATTTCTGAAACAAATATTGAGTTCATTTTTCTTTTGTGGTGACTAAAGAATTTTTCAAACATGGTGCTGAATAATTGACATACCTATATACCTACCATGACATTCAGGGCCTGTTGTGTGGGACCCTGAGCCATGATGTACTCAAACCCATCAGAGAAGAGGTTAACTGGTCTCCTGTACTTAAACACAGTGCCAGCAACATGGAAGTTTTGTGGATTGTCAATCATGCTGTTCCCGTTGAAAAAGAAGTGACCAGCTTCATCAGACAGAGCTAGAAGAAGAACAATGCTTTTTTTAATCTTAAGTCTGGAGCAAACATAACTGAGAAGCTCGATAAAGTCTCACCTAATATATTTTCTGTTTTCCTCCTCTCAATGATTTGAATGTCAGTAGCACCAAAAGGTATATTGGTTATGAAAATATAACCTGAAACATAGAGACATCCATGAGACAATAAATTGTTTAAAGGTCATTACTGCCTCAATTTAAAAAATATTCAATTTTGGAAACAAATAATCATGACAATAATACAAAAAAATGAATTTATGAGCCCAATTTCCAATAAGAGAAATGATTTTTTAGAAACTATTTCAGCTAATAAAAGGTATACCTAACTGTGCGATCCCTTTCCGGTAAGTTCCAGAGACACGATAACAAGAGCCTCCGTTTCCACCACATACTCCACATTTGTCTATCGTCCTACTGGAATACAGTTTTCCATCACACCCTACAACCTGCAACCAAGAAAAACAGTTCAAATTAAGGTAGATTTGTTAGCTGCACATCCATTATGCGAATGTCCCGTTCCACCTCATCCCAAAGGTGCTCTATTAGATTGAGATCTGGTGAGTACAGTGAACTCATTGCCATGTTCAAGAAACCTGTCTAAGATACATCACCCATTATCACCAGTCCTCTGACTTGTGGCCTCAAGAAGGCATTTGCCTCCACAGAACTTTCACAAACCATTCCCTGTAAACCCCCCCAAAAAATCCCAGAAGATCAGCGGTTTCTGAGTCATTCAGTCACTTAAATCACGCCCATTCTGATGCTAGGTTTGAACGGCAGCAGATCGTCTGGACCAAGTTTATTTCTGCCATGTGATTGGCTGATTAGAAATGTGCATTAGCGAGCAGTTGCAGAGGTGTACCTAATAAAGTGGCCGGTGAGTGTACATCAGTATGGAATTGGAATGGACTTGCACACCTGACACTGGCCCTCAATGCACACCCCCTGGTGGAGCCTGTCCCGGCAGAATGTCCCGTCATGTGCGGGAACCAGCAGCTGCCTCTCTCCTGAAGTTGTCGTGCACTGGAGGTCACATGGTTTATTGGAGATGTTGATGTAATCATCTGAGCAGGAGGTGACATCAGGAAAACATCATTACTCTCAAGGCTTTGGAGATAAAACTGTTGCTCTTTATTATGACATTGAGATGCCTAGGGAACATTAAACTGAGGTTAAAATCCTAAAGAGGTATCCGTGAGATATAACAGAGCTGGCTATGGGCCAAGACAAAAGCGCAGAAGAGCCTAAAACACTGAAGGACTACAAAAAACCAAGAGTAAATGAACTCTGATTTTGAATGGAAAAACAGATACAGATGATTTACCCGGATAAAGGGGAACCCACTCATAGTGCTTCCTGCCGAAAGCTTTGGCATTGAATTGCGAGCACTGGTGCTGTTTGAAGCTGATTCTGCTGCTTGGGCATGGCTAGGCAAACATCCAGACAACAAGAAAGACACAACTCGTGAGTCAAACTGCTTCAAGCCAACATGTGTAAAAATGCACTGTTCTGCCAGCTGGCTTGGATGAAGTGTTCCACCCAGAAACGAAGACATTATTATGAGTTGGCTTAAAATTATACAGAAACATCTTTAGGAAGAGCTCATAAACTCTTTACCTGGTTTGTACACAGCTGATACTGTTTGGAAGGTCCCGTGCAGAAGGAACTGTTGATGTTTTGGGTGGACATCAGTCTGAAAAAAAATCAACATCTTTATTTACGTTTATCTTTCTGAAACAGTCAATCCCTAAATTTACCCTATATAACGTTTGGCACCTCATGCACACAGATAAAACTGTCCTGGAACCAATCGAACATTTCTGGCTAATGCTACTCCTTGTCAAATAAGTATTCAACCATTTTTCAAGATTTCCCTCTTACAAAGAATGGAAAGATGTGTATTTGTCATCGTAAACTCACAACTGCAAGAGATTTAATGAAAAACAACAAGTCAATTGTATAATTTTAAATATTCATACAATAGAACTAGCCACTCGATGTCATGCTTGAAGACCCGGTCTCCATATGTCTTCCATTTGCCCAACAAATCCCAACACATGGCCCTATCCACCTTCCCATTTATACCGTTTGCAGGAAAGCAATGTTTCCACCCCATTATGGTGGCATGATTTGTTTTCTCTTTCTTCTACAAAATATGGCAAGTGGAGTTTATAACCAAAAGGTAAATAATGGTTTCATCTGACCATTTGTCTCTTCTGAATCTTCCAGATGGGCTGCAGCTAGTAGTGCAGCGTGTTACTGATGGTAACCATTAAGCTTTTGTTCCCAGTTCTCTTCTAGTTCTAGACTGATCCTATATTGGTCCTTCTGGTTCTACACTTGTCTTTGGACCATTTCGTCTCCAGGAGGCAAGATCTTCCATGGAATCCAAGTTTGAGAGAGATTGCCAGTTTCCCAGCCATGTGCAGACCTACAGTATTTTCCCTGGTGTACGTATATATACAACAGGTACAGGTACCAAACTGGTGCAAGTAGTCAAGGTAATGAGTGCAGGATATAAAGCTTATTAAAGGGGCTTCTATAAAGGGAAATAGCTTCAAAGAGCAATTTTAGTTTGGTTCAACTTTTCAAGCTCATATGTTGTTATTTTTCAGCCCAATTTGGTCTTGGTTCACTTTTCATTCAAACTGTTCCTTTTGAATCAGTCCTAAATAACAAAATTGAAGAAACTTAATACAAATTAGAAGGGACCTAGGACAACTTTTGTACAGTACTTTGTTTATTGTAGCATTTATTTTGTCATTTTTAATTTGTAAAAGAAACAGTATGTGTTCTTTAAGCAAACTTGGAACAATTTACCTTAATAAAGAATCACGTCAAAAAAAAAAAAACACTTGCTACATTCACTTGTTACCTGTTACCTCAAAGCTCTACGATACTTGATTCTCCTCATCTTTGTGACTCCCTCCCCCACAACACACCTCTCTTTCTGGCTCCACTGTACTGAGAAGTGCTAATGGGAGCCAGCTGGAATGGCTCAGCTTGAGCCTTTATCTGCAGCCCAATCTCCCCCAAATCTCAGCCCATTTGCTCTAAAAGCCACTTTATAAATATGTTCGTCATGTATTCGCTGTATCCTTCGAGTTGCTGGATAGATGTTCATTCCACATGACATTCCACTGGGTGCTCTGGAGGACATTAGTCAAGGGGTGTTTGCTCCTACACCCCCAACTCACTCCCTTAGTCCTCGACCGACGGTTTTCTTGGTTAGTCTGCGTTCCAGTTTTCACTTTTAGTGTAAGGGATAACAATGAAGGAACAATTTCAGTAAATTGCTTATAATCACAAAGATGTATTGAGGCTAATAATTTCCAATGATTATAGTTATTTTAATATTAAATAATTTCACCCAAAAATGCTTTAGGTATTTGAATACACTGTGCTTCCTTAAGAATGGTGAGAACACTTGGGCCACCTATGGATTGTTTGGTTTGAAATTAAAGTAATAATCCTGGACTGTGAGCATGTTCACCTGCTCTGGATTGAGTTTCAGCTGGTGACATGTCCGCACTTTCACTTTGATGACACAAAAAATGCACATATTGTAGCACCAGTATAACCGTATAACTTACCGTTTTAAAACTGTGTTTTTTTTTTCAAACGGCGGTAAACCTTGAAACCGGTTACCATCCCATGAATACTCTAGAGTCATTTGTTTGTGAACAGATTGTGATCAAAACCAACGGGAACTAAAAATGAGCTTAAATGCTAAAGATAATTAACATTTTGAACTACATTTTCGTCTTAAGTTATTCATACAACTATATAACAATCCTCCAGAAAGTTAAACCAGATCATGTATAGGAGCCATTCCACCAAATGGGTGCCATTTGCTTGTTGTAACTTTTCAAAATAATTTTTTTACTTGATTTCTAAACAAATGGGGATCTTAAGTAAATGATTCAAATGTTGTTTTAGATTTATAATCACAATGTTACTAATACTAACCCTTTTGTTATTCTTTAAATAAGTAACAGAAGAATAAACAAGTACGTGCTAAACAGCAACATAGTATCCCAAATATTAAATCTCTGTTAATTTCAGTTTTAAAGCCAGTTAGAAAAGCTTCTTTTCTTATTTTACAAACACAAATCATGTTACTTCGAAATATGCAAATAAACGCTTAATTGGGTGTAGTCTGAATTCTATCTTTTAAAAATCTATGAAAAAGCTTTAAGAAGGCAGAGCATGAATTCAGTGACAAAAAATCCCACTAAATGAATTCTGTGACGTACAGGCTGATCGTGAGTGACATCACCTGGTGTGAAAAGGGGGTTCAGACCGGGGTCAAAATGCTTGCTCAAAGCACCAGCCTTGTCACCTCTCCTTAGGACACAATCAGAGAATGCGTGGGATCTGTATGAAGTTACTGTTACCTCTGCTGCAGACAATGGCGCTCCTGAGAGCGTACTCCACCGCCACAGGTTCGGGAACAGGTCGACCAACTGCTCCATTCCCCCCACCACTGCGCTACCTCATCCTGCTGCTGCTGGAGGTCCTCCCTCACCTCACTGCTGTCCTAGCAGAGACACACACACATGCTTCACTGCTGCATAGATGACACACACCTTTCAAAACAAAGCATTTGCCTTGTTAATATGGCCCAAATATTTGAAACAGAATATTGTAAAACAGAGCTAGTCAAAATGTGGATAAACATGATTTGTTGCATTCTAAACAAAACGGAAATTTAGAAATTTTAATCATTTGGAATTACATAACAATTTTATAACATAATATTGCTGTATTTTTTTAATTGTGTGAACATGACTAAGATTTGTCATAAACTAACATGATTTTTGTTTTTACAAAAACAAATGACATGAAAAATAGACACTTAGAAAGCAAAAAAAAATAAAAATTAAATGCTCCATAAGTGAAAATACTTTTATTTTTAAAAACCATTTTTATTATCTAGAGATCACTGTGGTTTAGGAAGAAAATGACAGTGTATCATGCCATTTTTGTGGTGATAAAGTTTTATGTAAAAATTGGTACATCTATAAAACTGGACATAGGGATCCAGTTAATCATGATGACCCCTTTATTATAAATATAAATACTACTTTAAACCAGATTCGATTATTGTCACTTAATTTGACAACCTTTTTTCTCAATAAAGCAATAGCAGTGGGAAAAAAGTGCTTAAAAGGTCAAAAAAGAAGTGATAACCTTTGGAAGTACAAGACCTGTGACATGGCTTGTTTTTTTTTATTTATTTAT
The DNA here is from genome assembly GCA_007224835.1 of Danionella cerebrum. NCBI lineage: Eukaryota > Metazoa > Chordata > Actinopteri > Cypriniformes > Danionidae > Danionella > Danionella cerebrum. Next base: position 418,434 of record SRMA01027258.1, on the reverse strand, counting down.
TTATTTTTATTATTATTATTATTCTTTTAATTCTGGCCCAAAAAAGCACTATGGCACAAAAACTGTTCAAAGTTTGTAATGTTTAGGAAAGGTTTGCCTATTTTTTTATACAATTTTAACATTGTTTTGACCTTGTCTTTGCTTTTTGGGGGGAACATCACAACTGTTTGTTCAATTTTGAGTTTTTATCAATGTGTAAACAAACTGTATTTTCTGTTTAATGTCAGGTATGTTGTGGACAAATAATTAGTACAGTAATGAAAAAAAGCAAATTGAGCAAATTGTAAGGTTGAAAAAAAAACACTCAAAAGGCCCCAACCTTCTAAGTGTTAATAGAAAACCATGTTAGTTGGACACAATGACCATTTGGAACCGTTGTACAGAATACAATCAGGTAAATTCAAAGGAATATTTTACTTCAGTGTAACAGCACAGATGAAAGGCCCAGTGAACGTAGGCAAATTAAGCAGCCTCCTGTTGTCTAGACGGCAGGTTAATCGGACCTTTTCAAACTCTGCATCAGTGAACTTTAATACAACACAGGCATGACTGCATGGAAAATCTTGTGAAGCTCCAAGTGAAGAGCCCCTCAACACGGTTGATTTCAAACCTGCTTTAATGCTCAGCGTTTAGAGTTTGAGATGAAGAGGCAGATTTACACAAAGGCCATTTTCTTCCCCAGGCTTGGTGCACCTAATGACCTTTCCTCAACTGTGCTATGTGTAGTTCACACTTAATTTTTGGAAATTAACCAAATTTGTTTTTGTTTTGTCCAAATCCGAATCTCTGTAGAGCTCATAAGTACTGTAATAGACAAACATATTGGTATATTAACAACATGAGATTTTAATCGGGGCTTTGGCAGTCTCCTTACAAACCCAAACAACTTGACTATTTCTCTCCAGGGCACCCCCCTATCCCAAACAAAGCAGAATTTAAGTGGATCTTATCCAAACAAGACCCTGCATGCCCATGTGTTTTTTATCTGAGTGCCCTCTGGATGTTTGGATTCTAAATAGACAATAGGCTTTCCCCAACTCCCTAATGTTGCCCTGTTTTAGAAACCCCATTGGAAGAGCATATTGGCCCCAGTATAGATACGTATGGTTGTTGTTCTTTTAAACCACTTTATGATTTTGCCTATATTGAAAACATGTTTGAATGAAGTCTTTAACAATTGGAATGAATCAGCAGTTCCCTGCTCCATTCCAAGGGGCTCATTCCAAATACTGTTGAAGAGTATTGCTTCCACTGAAAACTATTTCTTGGAACAGACTTGTCATCAGAATCACAAATTAACTTTGCACAAGGACCACAGGAACTACAAAAAGTGCCCATCCCCTAACACAGAAGAGGACAATTTGGGGAATATTTGTTGCAATAATTATTCTGGTGTAAAAGGGAATAAGCGAGTTGAAAAATGAATGAATTAATGAGTTATCTCAGCTTAGGAAAATGCTGAAGACATGGAAGTTGGATTATAATACTCATGGTGACATGGGGGAACTATATTAATTCTCTAACCCCTCCATAGCAGCCAGACTGTTTACCATAGCAGCCAGTTAGACATAATATCACCTCAGCTTAGGAAAATGCTATAGACATTTGGTTGATTTATTGTACTCATGGTGACATGGGGAACGTTGTTATATTACTTTTCAATCATCAAATGCAACCAAATAGTGTTGCATTTATTTATAACACTTGAGTCTAATTTTTTTTTACTTTACACCGTGACTAGACGTGCAACCTTTACCCAATTTTGATTACATGCTTGCGCTTGATTTAATATATATATTATTTTTTTTTATATTATCGATATATATAAATATATATAATTTCATTATTTATACAAATAAAGATGTGCTCAAATTTTGACCATTACATTAAACGTCTGTGGCATGACTGGAAGTTCTTGTGACAATTTCAGAAAAAAAAAATACTAGATTAACTTTTATAACAAGTTTGAAACTTTCATTATCCCCAAGTTTAGGTTTCTGTCACAAAAAATTTCTGTATTTCAAACACACCGAGTTCGGTTCGAAAGAATCGACTCACCTAATCAGCCCATCGCTAGATTCACCACGATTCAACTCACTACTGACTCAAACATGAAACAAATCAAAGCTTTGTAACCTGAAAGAAGTCGCTAATGTACCTGAAACTTTATGCTTACATGTACATGTGTTTACATCACGCTGGTAAATGATCAACACGTGCGTACGGTTTGGAAAATCGCAACCAAATTCGCAAATTTTGTTACTGTGTTCCGCTTATAACCCTAACAACGTGAATATAGACATAATATAACAATACCGAGTTCGAAACCGTGCTCTTGCGTAAACGTTTGAACTCGTTCATTACCTTCCGTACTGTAACCGGCGTTTGTAACTGATCATTTATTCAATCCAGCGTTGGTCAAGAAGCTTACCGCTAGAACTCCAACGCCTTTTTCGTCACAGGAACGAATGTGAAGTAAATAAAAACGCAATTTACCTTAATATTTGCACCTGCTGCCTCGTGGATGATCCATAAGGGTAAAACAATGTTAAGCAGAGAGTGTCCGAATCTTGCAGTCCAGAGCCAGTACATGGTTCATTTGAGAAGAAGCAGACCTCGCCCCCCTGATCTCCAGCTAAGACTACAGAGAGAGAGAGGGGCTCGTACTTTGAGGAAACCCCTCATGCATTGATGGCTTTACAACCTGCTGGAAGAAAAGAACAGAACAAAAAGGAGGGCTGGTCAAAGCCACAAAGAATGAATTTTCAAAGTCGAGCATCAGTAAGGAGCCACAACCTTGTGAATGGCCTGAGTGAACTTGTACTAATGACAGGACATGACAATGACACACAAAGGCAGTTACTATCTTAGAATCAACACCTGGGATTTTGCTAACTGATCCTAAATGGCCTGTTGATGCTTTGCAGTATGGATAATTCCTGTACATGTAAAAATTACAATGCATTGTCTGCGCCAGAGGTAAAGGATATAAATCCAGAAGCCTGGGTTAAAGGTTGGCCTTCATTCCTGCAGGCCTCGCTCTCACCACCTCTCTCTCTACACAATTAAATAAATAGACCTGATAAACCTGCGTCATAGACACTTGCAAAAATACAAAAACAAAGAAGTTGGTAAAGTAGAATTTATTTATATCTGGGTAAAAAGAATATTGTTGAATTGAGATTAATGACATTCATTCCTGTTGCTGCCCACTTTTTCCTTTTCAGGGTCACTGGGGTATGCTGGTGCCTCTCTCCAGCTCACATCGGGCGAGAGGAGGGGGTACACCCTGGAAAGGTTGCCAGTCCATCGCAGGACAACACACACACACACACACCTTAGGGAAATTCAATTAACTAAGTCGGCTAAGATCCCGCCCACACAACAGAGTAATTTCAAAGATAAACTCACAATATAACTTGTCTAAATTTAATCTCTAATGTACTTTAAAGCAACACCAATGTCCTAAAATGTACTGACTTGACCTCGCCAAGGAGGTGACTCAAATCGCATCAGTGACGCAATATCACACGACAAAGTTCCTTCAGCTCGCGCTTTTGCATTGCCGCATACGATCCCATTCAAGTCATAAAGTAGTTGTTGTCATAGTGTGACCGGGCAGTTAGGCTAAGCGAAAAGGTGAGAACCAATAAGATGACACGTGGGCGGGACTTCCTGATCAGTGGGTGGGGCTTCTCTTATTGTTGTTTTGTTAGTCATTATAGCAAAAAAACCATCACCTCTAATGACTTTGGTCAAAATGTTGGGATCTCTATTTTTTAAGTCCTGGCTCAAATTCAGTCGTGAGGAACAAATTTAGCAGAAACATGTCTCATTAGCAAATCCTCTGTCAACACTATGAAGAATCCTGATTCTGATCTCACAATATGTGCATTTTTATCATAGATCAGATCTATAAAAAAATTTAATTGGATCACATTCAACCAGGCAGAGTTAATGGGACCTAAGTGTAAAATAACGACCTGCAGATCTAACAAAGACAAGAAGTTAAAGGCATTAGTGTTGTTTATTGAGAGAAAATGCTAAAAGCTACAGACCTTCCTATCTTAGAGGATCCAATCCAGCTTGATCATTATGGAGGTTGTGCGAAACAACTATGACATTATTACGCAGGAGATCCATGCTGTAAAGAGCAGTACTGGAACAACATTTCCATGTGCTGGAAAAGCACCAATGGCTTGCTATGTTGACTCTCAACTTTATTTCTCCTTTCAATCAGAAGAATCATTCATTTCAACCTGTTCAACATATTCCCATTCAGCCGGAGTCCTCAACAATCACCCCTTTGGCTTTAGTCCAGAAACTTAGGGGGATTTTTGAGAAACAATACAAGTTCAACTAGCAAAGCATTGCACAACATAGAAAGATCATACCCCGCCCCCAACAGAGTATTCAAGGCCATATCTAGACTAAATTAGTGTAAAGCTCTTATTGTGCAGTGACAGCTCAACACATAGTAGAAAAAATGCAGCTTGACTGGTTTTCTTGGAACCCAAAGGAGCTCTTCTCTTCATCTCCATTTACTAACTCAATATTGCAGCTGGTGTTGATTTCACAACACCAATTCACCAATATACAGTCACGAGTCCTCCTTAATAAACCTCCAATCCTCCTCTCATTCCACCAGTTTCACAGATGAAATACTCTGGTTTAGACCTCCAAAGCAAGAGCATTCTGAGAACACTGTGATAAACATTCGTTTTTGCCTACATCAACAGTACATCTTGCTATTTCCTCTAAACGTATGGTCATTTAATAATTTTCTTCGCTTTTTCGCGAGTCATTCGAAGGTTACGGTAAAATTTTTAGGGCAGTGAGACGTTGCGCTGAATAGTGCTGCCAGCAGAGGGCGACAGAACTCCACCCAAGATTTAGTTTATATAGGTCCGTTCCAAATGGCAAACTACCGACTCGTGGACTTCACCGTTAAATACAGACTTCACTGTTAAATTGTACATTCTAATACTAGAAACTGGGCATGTATTGATGTATTAGGGTGCCATTTGCTTGTAGTAAATAAGGTGATTCCAATCGCATACATACTGTAACAATAAATGTTTAATATGGTGTTTAGCCAGTGTTGTAGCACGGACCTTTTTGAGAGTAACACTGTAAGCATGTGGAGTTTTGAGTTAAGTGTCCAGTAAAGTGAAGAGACACTGAAACTGATTGTTGTCTGAGTTCATTTATTCACTGAATAGAAGAAAGTGAAACACATACTTAAGTATTCTAAATGGGTATTGGTCCATCTTATTTAAATGTTATATTAGATGTGTCCCCAAAAGATCCAAGTAATGGAACTTCCTGCTGAGAAACTAAGGTGTTCAAGGAGAGGGATGTGTTAGGGCAACAGGAATGAGTAAAAAACTGGGGAGATGACAAAATGTATACTAATAATACATTCCTTCATTTTCTAACCCGCTTATTCTCTTTTTCTCCAGCGCACATTGGGCGAGAGGCAGGGGGGAACACCCTCGACAGGTCTCCAGTCCATCGCAGGGCAACATTCACACACATTCATATCTACAGGGAATTTAGATTCCAATTAATTTAACCGCATGTTTTGGGGATTGTAGGGGAAATCAGAGTACCCGGAGGAAACCCACGCAAGCACGGGGAGAACATGCCGCCCACAAATAATACAAATAAATCAAATACAAATAATGTACATTTTCATATCAATTAAAAAGAAAGTTTTGTTTTTTTAAAAGATCGTAATCATTACATTTTAAGGTGAAGTCTTACAGCAGAGACGGGACAAGCAATAAATGCTATTTTTCAGCCTTTAATGTGGACATTATCAAAATTTGAAATCTTTAAATTGCATTAAGAATGGTATGTAGTACACTTTGCTCAGTAATAAAATGTATTTAGGAAGCAATGAGTCATGAAGTCAAGTCATGAACTCCAAGGGACAGAAATGGCACCCATTAGGTGGAATGGCTCATTAGCGTTTATTTTTTTATGAAATAAAAAACAAAAAGATACAAGTTTTTCTGCACACATAAAAGTATTCGTTTTGAAGTATTAACAATAAAAAGTAAAAAATCTTGGAAGGTTTTCTCATCAATGGAATTCTCTAAACAATAACTTAATCGCATAAGAGTTTACATATGCTGTTTTTACATATGTTTTATTCATGTGCTGTGGCTGCAAGTGAGGCACATGTTTCTGAAAGCACAGAAGGTTGTGTGTGTGGCTGATGTGCTGAACCCCCGCCCCTTCTCCCCTCTCCAAACCGTGGTCTGTGCTCTTTAGTTCTGTCCTGACTCCTTCAAGCAGCACAACCTTCTCATCTTCAACACTTTCTTGCTCTTCCTTCTTTCTCTGCATGCCTAAAGTAAGTTTTATTATACTTACCACTCTGTAGATGTCACCAAGGAACCTTTTTTATAAACGTGGAGAATTAATTGGCAGGTTAATGAGAATAGAGTAAAAAATTTTATTTTTGTATATTTTTATTTTGTTTAGCTGACAAAACAAATCTTTGCACTGACTCGGAGATCTTCTCAATCATGGGATCATTATTGTGGATTTTTTGCTCTGTGTGTTTGACACAAATAAGTGTAAAGTCTCTGGAACACAAATCAGCTGACAATGCAGATTTTCGAGAAATACTTGAAGAGGAAAGAGACAACCAAGGAAACATATTAACACAGGTAACTGTTTATTCTATGATTCCATAATATATAGTTTTTTTTAAATTCATACACTTACAGTTGAAAGCAAAATTCTTAGCCGTAGCCTTTGTTGGGGTTTTTTTTTTTCAATAACAGAGAGGACAGTAGAGAGAGACAGGATGCAAGGTGGATAGAGAGAGAGAGGTGGGATGGGAAAGACGACAGGCTTGGGACTCGAACCTGCGCATACGTGTCCTGCATTGGATATTGCAATTGAATATTTTCCAAATGTTTAACAGAGCAAAGGAATGATTTAATTGTATTTCCTCTCAATTTAGCGAAAGCCTGATTTCTATTAGTTGAATATTTTAAATGACTTTAAAAATAAATAAAATGGTTACATTTGATAAGTAATAATCACATTGTTTGGCTCCAGAATAAACCACTGTTGCCCAATGACTTGCTAATTGAACCTAATTTGCATGATTAACCTAATTAACTTTAACGTCAAGCTGTAAAATAGCAAAGATTAATTTCTTGCAAAGCAACAAATACAATAACATGTACCGTCATCACGAAAGAATTGTTCATTTTCATTAAGATGGAGAAGGAATCAGGATACAAACATTCTCCATCACTAACTGCACTGAGAAGCATTGTTAAGAAGTTTAAAGAGACTGACACAGTGGAGAAAAAGACGACAGACACAGGAAGCAAAAACTTTACAAGGGAAACTAGTGAGAGAGCCAAAGACTGCAAAAGACACTTGTGATTGGCCAAGTCTGGAACTGATAGAGTAAGGTTTCCAATAAAGAACGACTCAATTTCAGAAGAAGGGACACCTCCAAATTAAAATGAAGACTACTTGGGGAAAAGTGATGCATACCTAAAGAATGGTGGAGGCTGTCATGTAGTGTGATATTCTCCGAGGGTTTGAGCCGAAGCAACCCTATGCTAACTAACAGCCGATCAGGGCAGTACCATTCAGAATCGTATTATAGTCCAGCTAATCCAAAAGAAGACTCTTTCTCTCAGTCTTTTTCTTGAGCTCTAAATTTACAGAGCTCTGGTATGGCTTCACCATGCTCACCGCCCCTCTCTTTTGTACAGACGAATGGCAGCCATTTTATACCCTTCCTATTATTAGGTGAAACCAACAATGGGGTTACTTGATTAAACAGCTACAAGCAACATAAACATAGCACACAATCAAAACAATCCTCTACTGGGTAAAAAGTCATACACAGTTACACATCAATAAATTAATATCATGGAATGCCACAATCATCATGATAAACTGCAAATACACACACGTTGCCTTTTACTGATGCAAATGTCCCCTTTTCCCTGGAAAGTGGACTGATCCTGGGGAGCCAATCAAGTTACACCACATCTACAAATCTTACACAAAAACTTACACATTACAACACATACAAAATCTAAAATAGCGCATACACAATTCACATATCATACAAAACAGACATAAAATACAAGATTCTGTTTATAAACTAAAATAACAGAACAATGATTGGCTCAGGGGATGATGAGGTACAAGAGGTGGAATGTCTACATCATCACAGAGGCGTTTAACCCAAAGTAAAGCATTTCCACAGTAAAACATGGTGGTGAGAGTATGATGCTGTGGGGATGGTTCAATATGTTTGGTACTGGGAATCTCATCAGGGAAGAAGAAATTTTCCTAAAGGTCCCAGAGGACACACATATCTGAAGAAGCTTAAGAGTTCTGCTCAGGAAGAATGGGGTATTAGTCCTCAGGAAACATGCTTGAGACTCATTGAGACCTACAGCAAATGTCTACTCACTATTGAACAAGTTCAAAATGTGTTGATAAAATTGTCTTTCTGTTATAGATCACTTGGGAACTATTTTATTTAAATGTGTAATTTCACAGGGGGCAAATACTTTTGTCTTTAACTGTATATTGCTGCTGCATGGCACTAAAACAGCCTTGTGAACTGAAAATGTGTAGTTTTAATTATAAAACGATGCTGAAATAAACGTGTGACCTGTCCAAGGTGTACCCAGCCATAGTAATCTTAAAAATAACAGCCTTTGAATGTATTAATGTTGACGCTGTATGTGGGATTTTGTACAAAGTGGGAAATCTATATTGTACAAATCATTATTAATTATTCAATTGAAATGAGGTCCAGGGATTATTACTTTCAGCCAATGAGAGGCTGCTATTAGAATTAAGCAAGTAAGAAGTAGAATGGGTCAATTAATTTCCATTATTCATTAAACTACATCAGTCCTATTAATATTAATGTCAAATTACTGTAAAAAAAAGTTTAGTTGACCACTTTCCAATATGCATCAAATTTTAACATTTATGTTTTACAAATAAAATGGTTGTGACTGCTCGCAGCTGATTGGAGATTATGACAAAGTGAAGACTGTCTCCGAGGGCTCAGACTGTCAGTGTAAGTGTGTGGTCCGGCCTCTGAGCAGAAGTGCATGCCAGCGCATCGAGGACGGTCAGGCCAGGACTGAGGACTTCTACACTGTGGAGACGGTCACGGCTGGACCTGAGTGCAGAAAGTGCATCTGCATCGCTCCCCCATCTGCCCTCAATCCCTGCGAGGGGGACTTTAGGTTCAAGAAGCTACAAGAGGCTTCTAGGGATGATATCAAGGTACAATAAAGAAAGCAGGAAAACTGTAAAACTTTATATTTTGTTTTTGTTGAGTAGCTTTCTTTATGAATATAATCCTCAGCTTTCAGCCATCATGGATCTGCTTGAGGGATCGTTGTATGGGATGGACTTGTTGAAGCTTCATTCGATCACAACCAAACTTCTGGAACGTGTTGATAATATGGAAAAGGTGAGTGGAGAACCAACAGAAGAAATAATATAAAGACATTTTAATCTAATTGATTAGATAATGCTCAAAGACAAATACAACACAAATGTTTCATTTGTCTGCATAATATTGCACAATTTTATGACAAGATTATATCTTTCTTTTTGAACTAATTACAGTGTCAAATACGCATTAGATAACTTGAGTCAAAAGCGTTAGTATTTGGTACAGAAGCCTTTATTAACAATTACAGAGGTCAAGTGGTTCCTGTAGTTCAAAGCACGAGGTATTTTGGCCCAATCTTCCGATGAACATTGACAATCATCATTAGCCTCTTCCATTTTTGGCACTTGCTCCAAAAGTTGTTCTTTTTTCCCCAAGGTGCTTGGCAATTGCCCCGTAGCCCTTTCCAGCTTTGTGAAGGTCTACAATTTTGTCCCTTGTGTTCTTTTTCCTGCTCTTTGGTTTTGTCCTTGTCGCTGCTTAGACTTTTGATTTATTGTGAGGTGCACTGGTGTCTTTATGGCAGCTGGACTCTTTGAGGGTAATTTCTGAATTTTTATTTTTAGAATCTGTCTCGCTGTGGACATGCACCTATGCTGAAAATTCTATGTATGCATATGTGATATATTTGTTTGTATTTATATGATGTACTACTTTTACACTGAAGAACAAACAAGGTTTGAATGAATTTGAAGGGGGGTGGGGAGTTCTGCAAATTGAAGAAATTACAGGTTTATAGGGCGGAACTGCCACCAACTGATTTGTATTTTTTTCATTACAGTCGTATTACGGAAACTCGACAAAGGATAAAATGAGCCTGAAAAGTGAGAGGGGGCAGGGGAAGGGGTCTCGCTACTACCAGCGGCAGGAGAAGAAGAAACGCCTGAGTTCCCTGCAGAGAAATGTAGATGGCCCTTTTACCCACTCTGAGGTACTAACACTGTCAACTTGTCAGAAATGAGGGTCTTGTTTTACTTAAGCCCTCATGTGCTAAAGTGAAAAAGGCAAAATAGTAAAGGAAAAAGCTGAAAATATCCACCAAACCATGGCCAGTGGAACCACCGGTTAAATCTAATGTGGCGGAGTGTTTCCCCTGCATGCCAAAGCCATTACTGAGCTACACCCCCCCCGCCCTCACCCCATTTCATGCTTACCAGATTTACAAAAGCCACCAAGTGGATACACTAGGAAACAAGTTATTCTGCTAACTTACGTTTGTAATTATGCTAATTTAACTGACAATGTATTCTTGCTCAGAGGAAAAATGAAGAGAGGTTTACTGGGAATCCTGATCCTAGCGAGCCTGTGCTGAAGAAAAGGAGACCTCAGAGTGAGGTGGAGTCACACAAACCTGTGAAGACCAAAACAAGTGGGATGAGCATCAGAACCATGACCTTCTACAAAGCCAACCCAAAGGAGGACAGAGAGGAGGAAGAGCACGGTGAGAGTTTTGTGTAATTTACATCGAACAGTTTTTTTTCCACAATTGTTTGGATTTTTCTTTTAAATCAAGAATTGTGTGTTTTCGATTGTAGCACATGAAACAATGAACGCAGATGGTTCAGTAGATTTGCTCATTAAGGAACAGCTCCAGAAGCAAGAACTGTCTGCACCTGCAACCCTTCCGGCTCCCACATTAAACCTCAACACACAAAATGGAGAAGGGACAACAAAAATCACAATTACTACAACAGCAAGGACCATGCAACCAACTTCAGCAAGCTTAACCACTCCACTGAACACCACAACAAACATCACAGCTCCACTTGCAGAGCCCAAATGGCTGGCCAGTGGTGCATCACCGATGAAGAAGTCTAAACTCAGCTGGGACGAGGTTACAACTCAAACAAGCACAACGTTTCCAAAAGCCAAAGGTGAGGGTGATTCTAATCCAGTTCCTATTTAGAAGAATAGAAACTTATAGAAGAGTTACATTATGTGCTTTGTAAAGCCCCTGATCCTGTTCACAGGAATTTGCAAGGACACGCTGGCAAGCATTGCTGACCCTGTTACGCACAACACTTATGGGAAAAATGAAGGTGCCTGGATGAAAGACCCAAAAGGCAATGGAAAGGTTATTTATGTGACTGACTACTACTATGGGAACCAGCTCCTTGAGTTCCGTGACATGGACACGTTCAAGCAAGGTACAGTACATGTGATGCAAGAAACTACTGTATATGGCCAGAATTTATTCCGTTGCAAAAATATTTGATAAAAGGCCCATCACCAACAAAAAAAAACTTGAGTGAACTTTGAGTGGTCTTTTTGTGAGCCAGTTCCTTAACTGCTCTTAACGTATTTAAGCTGCGCTGCCCCGTCAGTGAGGAATCGTTTACCGCGTGTGATTCAAAGCAGCTGTGATGAAGTGTTCTAAATCAAAATTGAAGACTTTTATGTTCAGGGAGGCGTAACTTCATAAACTTTAATCTTCATTTTAGTGCTATTATGTATTGTGTTCATGCAAAGTAGCTTAAAAGTCAGTAATATATATTATTATTATGGTGGCTTCTCCTACTAGACAGTTCGAGCTGTAGCTACCAAACGTAACCAGGATATGCAAACTGCTTTGACTCAATTTTGACTTTAATCATTATACATTAGGAAGGAACCTTGTTGGAAAAGAACCACAACCATTCATCACCTTCGTTTCCATTTTGTCTTTCCTCTCAGGTACATTTAGCAACTCCTACAAGCTCCCCTACAACTGGATTGGCACCGGACACGTTGTCTACGGTGGCTCTTTTTTCTACAACAGAGCATTTTCTCGAGACATAATTAGGTTTGATCTTCGTCTACGCAATGTAGCAGCCTGGACCACCCTTCATGATACAATATTACAGGAGGACGAGAGAGGTCATACGGACCTTGATTTCGGTGTGGATGAGAGCGGGTTATGGTTGGTGTACCCCGCTCTGGATGAAGAGGGATTTCAACCAGAAGTGTTTATCCTGAGCAAACTCCGGGCCTCAGATTTACAAAAGGAGAAGAGTTGGAGGACTGGCCTGAGAAGGAACTACTATGGAAACTGCTTTGTCATCTGTGGTGTTCTATATGCTGTTGATAGTTTCCAGCAAACGCATGCCAATATTTCCTATGCATTTGATACCCATACGCATACCCAGATGGTTCCCCAACTTCCTTTTCTAAATAACTATACCTACAACACACAAATCGACTACAACCCTAAGGAACGCATGCTTTATGCATGGGACAATGGCCATCAGGTGACCTATGATGTAATATTTGCATATTAACATTAATGTAAAACGGTTTTTAAAGCACTGCAACCCTTTCTGTGTTAAGTGGAAAACTGAAAAACTGTTTTTTTTTTTAATTAGATCTAGAAAATAATCTTAATGCTTACTTTTTCTCAAATATCGTCAATTGCATAGATTTGTAAAATCTCCCAGATGTTTGTAAAAATGAACTGCGATTTTCCAGACAAGGTTATAACTGCTGACTTTTTCTGTATAAAGTATCTAAAATGAACGTTAGTAAAGCTTTTGTAAAACTTTGGAGCGTATCCATACATTACATTTATGTTACACTTTGAAAGTCGTTAAACTCATTATTGTTAAAAACAAAAGCTCAGCTTCCTTTTGTTGAATGTTGTTATTTTTACGCCAAGTTCCAACCACTTCACAGTTTTAAGTGACTCAATATATAGTAAATGTACATTTTTCAGACATCAGTTTTGTTATTAAGTGGATTGATGAGCGTAATGGTGAATTGTGAAACACAATCTTATGCACGGGCTCATAATGGAGGCATCGGTTGTGGTGATATTTGCATGTTGAAATAAGTGTATTGAAACGTTGATGTCATACCCAAACTTATTGTTGAACTGATCCGAAAAGAGATTTGCTCTTTTACGTCCTAGTCATGTCATCAAAAGAGCACGCTTTCATTGGTCGTTCGCTTTGTGAACAACTAATCCGAAACTTATTTTTGTTTGCATCACTCATTCGGACAGGTGTGAGATGTTCTGTCGGTGCCCATGGTTTTCTACCGAGTCACCAATCAAAGCAGCACTTCAGTTCAAAAAAAGAATTTATTTTTTTTACTTTTTGCAAGCATTACATTGCAATTCCATACATTTTGCTGTCCCTATGTTTATAAAAGACTACAGTACAGTATAGTAAGTAAGAAAGGAAATTATTTTGAAAAAAAAACACTTTATGATGCCACATGAAGAGAAAATGGTAAGTATAGGCCTTTAACCAAGATAATACTGGTTTTCACAAAATGTAAACACTTCAGGTACTCAGTTCATCTGAAGTTATTGTGTTTTCGCACAAATTACTTAGAGCACAGCATATGAATACAATCTTGTCTACCGGGCTGTCCTCCACTTTGCCATTTTGTTTTAACCCAATAAGGCTCATAGGCAGAGTTGCGGCCAGAATTGTGTACTTCTGCCTCACCATTCCAATCAATTTTTTTACATGGGTTCTCACCGTGGAATATTCAGGTACAATTTCAATCTCTTTTGGGCTAAGCTGCTTTTTCTCTTGTGTAAATGGAAGGGTTTCCAGTTCTGCACAAAACAAGCCAGAACAATCCTCCAAAGTGAACCCCCGGTCAGCAAGCACTGCATCCCCAGGCAGGAGTTTATCAAGGAATCCAGAGTGTTCAATGAGGTGTTTGTTTGCGACATGTCCACCCCAACCCTTAGACACAAAGGATATGCTTCCTTTTGGCGTCATTGAAATCAGGAACTTAATCGTGTTGTGTTGTTTGTTGTTACTCCACGTTTCAGCCCGAGCCTGTAAATCCGAAGGGCGCTCAATAAGCACCTCAAAGAAGTCAATGATGCTTACAACATTTCTAAAAACTGACTGATAACACATTGGTAAACTCAGTTGTAAGTCTTCTCTTTCCGGCCACAATATTAGAGGAGTAAGCCTTTCCGCAAGGACATGAATCCAACGATGGAATATCCTCGACACTGTTGACTGATGAATCCTGAAGAGATACCCTATGAATTCCCTAGAAATATTGAGACGCAGCTTCATTAGTGTGAGAAGAAGCTCTTGTGTAGGCTTTAGCGACTGTTTTGCATTTGCGCCCAAAACCGATGACACAAAACTGAACACCAACATAAATGTTTGAACGTTGGGTAATCCAGTGAAAAATTTCATTTTGTTATCGTCAAACTCGGTGGGGTCTAGCGTATGGCCTAACTTGCTTTCTAACTCATAAACTTTGTTCCTCAGTGACTGACATTCACAGTTTAAGGATTTAATTTGTTGATGTAATGACTCAATGTCACTTGACGTCTCCTCAGTCTGTACCTCAGTGCTCTGGAGTTCAGCTTTAACTTCTGGTTCTGATGCTTGATGCAGGTTTAGGAGAGCAGTGGCAGCTTGCTCTCTCCATATACTTTCACATTTATCCTCAATCTCCTCATGAGACTGTAAGTATCTGTGAAGATTGTCGACCGCCTGAGCTTTATCAGTGATGGATGTGAATGAGAACAAACAAGGTGTGTAGTCTGGGTGCAGAGGATCATCACTTTTTTTCCCTGAAACAGAGTAGTAACATTCTTTTATTAACTTGTGAAGGAACATACAGGCAGGTTTTAGAAGTCTTTAATGAAGGTTAAAACTAAATGACACACCAAGAAAAATACAGCGCACTGGTGTGTTTGCCAATCACAACGGCTGTTTTGAATTCAGTAGGAATGATGCAACCCACCTATTGTTTATTTTTTATTTCAAATATAATGTGCAGGTTTCAAAAAGGTAATTATTTGATGTGGTTTTTTTCAATCCTCTTTTGGTTTCATTTTCCAAGGGATAATCCTGGGAAGTACAAGACCTCACACAAAAAAGCACAATGGCACAAAAGGTGCTTGGAACAATGTATAAGGTTTAGGAAATGTTGAATTTATATATATATAAAATATGTAATATATATATAATTTTGACTTTTTTTGACCTCATTCATTTTTATTTTGTCTCAACACTTCTGATTTTTGTTATAAAACACCAAAAAGGCTCATTCTCAATTTTTCTGATAGAAAAATGACAAAATGTCCTACTTTGATTTTTTTTGTACTTTAGTTTGTTGTAAAATTGTTGTGTTATTTAATGGAAAAAAAGAAGCTGGGATTGTACTGAAAATGAATTCCAGCAATACTGTTTTAAAGGTCATTTATTAGAACAAATTGTATAGAAAAAACGCCCCAAAAGGACCAGGAGTTCTATGGGTTAATACTTTTTTTAAATCATCCATGGCACAAAAAATGGCCAAACACATTTCATTTTTTAAAAGTTACGTGTTAATTACAAACTTAGAAATTAGACAGCTAACGGGGTGGCTTTCAGAGCCATGTTTAGCTTACAACTATGTAGCCTTAAAAATTAATTTTCACATAAGAAAGATGGCACACATTTAACTAAGTGACAAATAAATTTACAATAGTAAGACAAAAGTCCGACGTACCAGACACGAAATGGTGACTACAAATCCATGTTTCAGCTCCTGGTTGCCAGTTGCTTCTTCGAATAGCAGCAATCCATTTACTTCTTCTTTCTTTGCATTTGGGCAGTCGGTAGAAAGATATCCCTGAGTTCTTTAAAAATCTGTTTGTGCAGTTAATTGCACAACAGCTTTTCCCCATTCTAAATGTTTTAGGAGCACAAGACTCACTACTACGGCTTGAACAGTCCTTTGCCACTCAACACAGAGCTTCCGGGTACCGCGAAGCAATCACGTGATTAAGCTGACGCGTGATATTTTGGCATGGGAATCAGAAACCATTTAATTCCGCGTTTTCAAAAATCGGACTTCACAAGGTATAGCAAATGCATTGAATACTGGTGTATAGGATGAAACACAAATAAAAGCAACAAAAAAGTCACGAATATGAAATAATATTTAGAACAATAGAGGGTGCTTTTGTGGTTTAGTTAATGTTTAAAATGAAAGATTCAAAGAAAAAAAAATTCAGGTTGTATCTACTCAACAAAGCAGATGAATGCATTCAAAACTATATGTATGTTGGACGGATTGGTACCAGTGAATGTTTGTTTTGTGCTTTGCATGTCCTGTAGCTAAACCACTCTTTACTGTTTAACATGGTGGAAAAGTGCATGCTGTCACAGATGCATCACAGCGAAGATTTATGGATTATGGAAGACCCTAAATTACTTAAGCATAAACATATAAATAAAAATAGGAAAAATGCATGAAGAAATTAATAAAATAAGGAATAAATGAAAACAATTAAATAAATCAATAATGATTTATTTTCAAACATTTTATTTCTGTGTTCATATGCTAATTATGTGGGTGCTTCAAACTGTAGACGGTCCAGTTTAATGTGACTTTTACATTATAGATGCTATTTTCTGACACCAATTTCATTTACCTTCTATGGGGAAGTTATTTTGTCCTCACTGGCACTGTATTTGTTTAAGAGAAAAGTGGAAAATGAAAAAAGCTCCAAAGAAATGAAAAACCTCCATCATAATGCTTAAATTGTATGTGCCAAAGCCAGTGTTTTATTCTGCTTTCCTTATGTTCTTTTTAAAACAACAGGATCAAACCCATGATGTACTCAGACTGGTATGACAATTTTTTGAAAACGCTCTCTAATATAGGGCAAAAGGTATATAATGGTGCATATTTGTTGATGCCCCCCCCCCACCACCACCACCACCTACCTGCACCACACCCAGCACGAGGTGATAGTTTCAATTGCTACATCTTGGATTACATTTTGTATTTAAGATGTTTTCAAATGTTCTGTTTCTCAGTGGTGATTGCATCAAGGAGACTCATATCATGATTGAACCAATAGTCCACAAACCTGGTTTTCAACCGGACTTCCCTTTCCTTGTATTTTACCATTATTAACTTAGTTTGTACATATACTAGAGTTAAGTACTCAATTGTTCTGAGTCTTTTTTCCTTAAACAGAAAACCCTTTAAAGCTTTGAAAAATGGACTTCACATATATTTGGCCGGCAGGGTTGTGAGTAATAATTTAACCACCATATTTTAAGTCCCTAGGTGATGTCCACATCTGCAGAGTTTTGGAGATGTATGACTGGAATACTCAAAGGTCTCCACGGAGTCTTTACTTTGGCCAGACCTAGTGTCTGTCTGGGTGAGCAAATGTTGTCACGCTCAACAGATATCATGTGTTTGCTCACCTTTTTTATTTTTGTTTAGTTTTTTAGCATTGTCTTGAGGTTATTTGAGCATCGTTCCGCTGATACAGAATGTTCAGGGAGCATTGAGGTTATTTTTCATAAATAGTTCTTTTTAATATGTTCTTGTTAATTCAAAAAAGAAAACTGAGAATCAAAATTCTCTTAAGTTCAAAAGAGACTGAATTTAAAATTTTGAAAGAAACTGAATTCGGAGACTGAACACAGAGAAATAGGAACATCCTTAAAAGCTTTAGAGGTGAGCCTTCAAATGTGAGCGGAGGGAGGGGACCTCATCATGCAACCAATAGTAACAACCATTCTGATAAGGTACATCTGAATTTTTTCTAAAGATAACTGGAGGTGAATCTCTAGAGAAAACAATGCAGGGGCTACAGAACAAACATGATGACCCGGAGGCAGTAATTCTCCAGCTCACAACATTTGATCTCTAAACTACTGAGGTGAAGTGGCAGGCAGAAAAACAATGAAAGATGTTAGAGGAGGTCAGAAAACTGGCCCTTGCGTCATAAACAGCTAGAAACACTGGGGATTACGGCTGGTTTCTACTATGGGCCTCCACAAAAACTTGTTTTATGGACTTTCCAGCAGTCTGTTCTAAATTAATATTCTCTCCAAATATAAAACACGTATTTAGGGCTTGAGCCCCGAAGGTGCGTAGAACCCTATTGTAATTGCTCAGAGAATTATTGTTTTGCAGCTTTCTATGCATTTTGAGGGCCTAAATGCTCTCTAAAACTTACTATATTTCACAAACAAAATGGCTCTATAGCGCCACTTACCTCTTTTCAGCTTTTGATGTCATAGGCAAATTAAATTCAACTCACATGTGTACAGTACCAAGACTTAAAAATAAGTAATATAAATTGCATTTCGACTATTTCGCAAAAACTTGACCATTTTTGCTTATGCCGTACTTAAACAAACTCTTCTTAGAGATTTCCTCTGTTCATCTCCAAACTCTCTAAGTCTTTTCCAAAGATTTGTTGGATGTTAAATTGTGAAGAAAGTAGAACTTTTGCCATATACAAGAAGTTGTTAACACAGCAATACAATGTCTTATTGGTCCCAAATATACAGACTTAACATCTGAGCACATCTACGACATACTCTTTGGTTATAGTGCTACCAGGTGGCCACAGGAAATAAAACATTTAATTCTGAAAAGACTCTTGATTTTACCCATTCACAGTGCCACCTAGAGGTCATGACACATTATGATTTATTTGTCATTAATTCATTTGCCTGTATTGTTCAGTAGTTTTGACTATTCTCTCTCGCCTAGGGCGCCCGAAGTGCGAGAGCCCTTTGATTGCTGCTTGCACATTTAATTTGTAAAGTATTTCAAACAGTTTGTCAGAGATTTTACGGAAAAGGTAACAACGCGGTAGACAAATTGCTGCTCCCTAACCTTTACCTTTGAGTGAACAAGGCATCTCTCAAAAAGTCTTACTTTTGTTTCAAGAGGTAGAATGGGGTTTGGGTTTTTAGGCATTTCATCAGACAGAAACACATTTGCCTAGTCGTCTAGTAATCATCAGCTTGAAAAAGCACAGAAAATCATGTCTGAACCTTCAGAGGACTTGACTGAATAGGATTATTTGTGAGGCTTTTTCCTCTGCAAGACAGAACTGAGATTCATCTGATTAGCATCAATAGAATGCTTTCACTGAACCTCAGTGGACTGTTAAGGCAGCCAAACACATGGCGTTACTGGAGACTTTTCAAAAAGGGCAGCCAGCACTCTATATCTCTATTAGATCACGCATTACAGGTTATTATTTGGAGTAAATGTTATGTTAATTTGGGAGAAAAGTCAGGCATTCTTGTAGCGCTGGTCATAGAACCGCCTTGTGAAAGTGAATTATGAACTGACCTTTATTTAGAATTTCTGCTGTGCCTTTAACTCATCCAAGAGCACACATGTAATGAACACACACCCGGAGCAGTGGACAGCCTTACTCAATGCACCCCATCATTATAGGTAGGAGTTGTGATAACTCACCCCAACTTCATCAAGGTCCAAAGAGCAAAAATGAATTTGTAGTAAAAGCTATTTTACCTTTTATAATTTTTTCAGACAAACATTTTTTCCTTTGTTTCTGCAAAAATTCTACTAAAAAGACTTTATTTCTCCCCAAATCAGAAAGCTGCCAAATACATTCACATTTATGAATTTTGCAGATGCTTTTATCCAAAACAACTTACAGTTCGGGAGTAAACATAAGCAGTTTGTTACAAGGTTGGATTAATCATAAGACAAGTACATAGGAGACGTTTGAGCTGATACAGAAAATAAATTCAGTGCTTCAGTAGTTGGTTAAGTTAGTAAGTGCTCTTAAAAGAATAGAGTTTTTCGTTGATTTTTAAAGGTTGAAAGAGACTCATCTTTCCGGATTGGGACAGCAAGAGAATTCCACCAGCAAGGAACTGTGAAGGTGAAAGTCTACCAGACCCTGTTCAATCCTTGAACGGAAGCATCTGGAGGGGACATAGGACTGCAGAAGTTTGTGGAGGTATGATGGAGCGGAGCCTGTAACTGTTCTGCCAGTGGAGAGAGATGAGGAGAGGTGCTCGCCAAGGTTTCATGAAGTCCAGCGAGAAGAGCATTGCAGTAGTCGAGTCTTGATATGACTAGTGCTTGGACTAGAAGTTGACTTGAATGTTCTGTAAGGAGGTGTCTGATCTGTCTGATGTTACACAGAGCAAATCTCCATGCTCGAGTGGTATAGTAGCTCTACAGATGAAAACAGAAAGACAGTAGAGGCTGAACAGGAAAAGGTCTGCGATGGTCTCCAAAGGCGCCTCGCTGTTTCCGTCAGATTTACTGTATATAGCATGGTACCACAAGAGAGTAATACAAAATCATATTTGCATAGAAAACCATCCGGATATGTGCACAGAGAATTTCTAAAATATTTAAAATTGCAAAAATGAAAATGTTTACAATTTTGTAAAAATCACAGCAAAATCACAGAACTAAACTTTGACATTCACACACGAAGTTGTTGTACATCCAAAACTGAGTTAATGTAACCAACAGTTTTACCATTTTAAACACAATTTTACTTTACTTTACTTTACTTTCATAAATGTTACATTATGACACAATCTCTGAAAGCATACTGTAACACATATTTGAATATATATTTACTTTTTTTGTTTTTGATTTGTTTGTTATCAAATCTTTTAATGGTACCAGTGTAGGTGTAGATTCAAATTATTCAAACAGCAAACAAAAAAAAAAACCTCCAAACTAAAATAGGTTTGGGTTTATGGTAAGCATTTAGTAGCAAAAGAACCATATAGTAAAGTGAATTACATGAAATGTTACCATTAAGGTTGGCCAGTGTTACCATTGGATGATAAGGAGCATCCGGTAGGTTGTCTAAGCACCTGTTAGACTGTGGCAATAGAATGATCTGATAACTTCTGAAACACCCTCTGTATATGGAAACAGCTGAATTAACAGATCGATGATGAATTATAGAAATCACATCAATTTCAGGATTCCCACTTAAATTGAATGATCCCTGGTCGTCCATTTTCGAGTGAACTATTAATGAGAGGCACACAGACGTAGAGGAACTCAGACTTTCTAGAGAACTAAAGGGGATAATCTGGTTAAAAATGAGCCTTCTTCAACTTGCCAGCAGTGAAAGGGTACTGCTCCAGCTGTGTGACATCAGAAATTTCCTGAATGCATGACTTTGCAATAGATTACTGTTACGCGCTTGTTGGGGCTCAAGAGTGTTTTTCAAAACCCGTCGGGGATTAAAAGAAACATGTGTAGCTTTTTTGTTCTTACAGCTTCTGTGTCCTTGCTGAGGAAAAATGTTCTCAGCTTTGCTGATCTTCATGTAGCCCTCACACTTTTGTTTAAAGAAATTAATTCCTTTCTCAGATTTTGTGACATTTGTCATCCATGGGGAGCCATTGCTGATAGCATGAAATGGGAAGATCTTTTCTTTACTGTTGTGGGATGTTCATGAATTGTGAGCACTGTATATAAACAAAAGAATAATGCAACAAATAAGAAGTTATTTAAGCGTTAAATGCGTTTAACATGACACTTTTTTATCCTCCAGGATTTTGTTAGTAAAGAATGATCCCAATATGTAGCATAGCCCAGCAAAGGTACTGGATATTTTTCCCAATGTATTTAAAAGTGTCTGAACACACATGACATCAAGGGTTTGTGTAGTTGCATTATTTCTAAATACAAGTGCGCTTGCTTTACTGAACTGTCTTCAGCTGACATTTAGTCTAAACCAGTCATGCAGGCACTTTCCAGTAAAACAGAAAAAGTGCTGCATCAGCAGAAGTGCGCACACCCTTGTGAGGGGAAAGAAATACACTAGAACCTTTGTGAGTCACAGACTGACAGATTGGTCCACTGGATGCAAAACTGAGCAAAGATGATGCAAGAGATTCAACCCTTTCCTCCTAGACACTTTACGTAACCAGTTCAAAATCAGCTCTCTGCTAGCATTACTGGCACTGGACCCTGGAAATTTCAAATCTGCTATACACTTTTTCTATGCCCCTCGAGACTCTGAGCAAACTATGGGTGGAACATCAAGAATGACAAAAACAGGGGTCTGTTGCTGTGATTATCACGACAATTACACACAGATTATAAAGACAATCATTATAATCAAAATTACAGATAATAAAATCTCAATGAATTTCCTAACTAAATAATTTCATACTACTTTGAATAGTTCTTTAGTTTAAACTCATGTTAATTTTACACAACATGAACGTTTGGAAGTAATCTACACAATAAAGACAACTAAGTTCATTCACTTTTTTTCACTGTAGTCTGAATTTATTACAGATCATTAGTCATAAATCCTTATAGAAAATGGAAAATACTACACAATGCAATATTTAAGTGCAATCAAGGCTAAATGCAAGATTATTGTTTAAAATAAAGATTGTATTACTGTGTATTTTCATCCTAGATGAAAATATTTTGTCTATTAAAAAAGGGATAGAAAGGGGGGAACTCAAAGAGGGATTTCTCCAGAGGTGGGCCAGGAAATGGAAAAGCCAGAAAGAAGAGATTACATAACTCTTTTAGAGGAAGTTGAATTAAGTCCTTGCTTTTGCTTGGACCTTAAATCTAACCATTTAGCCAAGAACCATTCATAATAATAATAATAATAACAAACCCACGGTTTACAGTGTGTAGGGGGCTTTTTTAATGTGTTTGATTTAAATACAGTTGAAGCAATTGGTTTATCTTTGTACAAAAAAGCAACTGTGTAATATCCCCCTTACAACAGCATATGGGTTCAGAGATTTGCTAGCGTAATTTCACATTTAATTACTTAAGAACTCCTTCTTGATGCTCTACTTCAATCAGTTAATCTTCCGACTGGTTCTGGTAGCAGTTCTAATAACTCAAAGCTTTGAAGAGTTTAGGTTCCAACCACAATGTTGTATTTGGTTTCTGAAGAAACCTTTTCAAATCTGGGAGAAAGGCCACATGTGTTTTCTGGAACTGGAAAAAAAGGAATGATGTGTCTGCTTGGGAAAAAAAATAATCTTGCCCAGCAAAAAAACATATAGGCTAAGGAGAGAAAATTAAAATCAAAATGCTTCCGTTAAAATACATCGCAACACAGCAGGGTCCAACAGCAGAATTTTTGGCGCTTGTTTTTTTGAGGTTGGAACCGATTTCCTGTTAGTTTAGATCTTTTGCTGAAAACACCTAATATTTATTGTGTATGTAACAATATAATGTCACACAAATGGCTTAATGGAGTTACTGGAATAAATCGTCTGGAGCTGAGTGTATTTACTAGAGTGTGATGGTGATTCCAGTCACTTCTGAAACTTCTTTAAGTTGTTTTTGTGTTTCATTTCATATTTCTTACTTATATTTCACAGAGAAACAAGAAGAACGTTATAAAATTAGCCTAGACTACATTTAGATCTTTACGGAAATCGCATCATGTGCAGCAACTGTGTCCCTACCTTTTCAATATGTACCAAACTCTCTGAGTTATGTTTCTAGTACCTTGTTCAAGTTATGCCATGAAAGATTAAGGCAGTTCTGAAGGAAAAGGAGGTCCAGCGTGGTACTAGCAAGGTGTACCTAATAAAGTGGCCTGTGACTGTAGAACCATGCAATTCAGAGTGGAAGATCAGATCAGATCTCAATCTCTGAACATAAATTTTATTTAGAAAAGAAATAATTGCCATACATTAGTTTTAAACTAAACAAACATACAGTCATTAAACTGTTCATTTAATTTGCAGATACATGTACCTATACAGAAATAAGCATCTTAAGTATTATAATGAATAAGTAACTGAATGTGTTTCATGCAAAAAAAAAAAACATTTGGTAAATAGATACAGTAATGTTTGATCATTGTTATGTTAAAACAGCTTGCCATCACATAAGTCAAACAGCAAACTTCAACAGTATATACCAACCCAATTCGTTTTCCAACCCGCTTATTCCCTTTAGGGGTCACTGCTGGTGATCTCACACAAGGCGAGAGGTGGGGGTACACCCTGGACAGGTCTTCAGTCCATCAAGGGCAACATTCACGCACACATTCACTCCTAACGGGGAATTTAGATTATTCAATTAACATAACCACAGGTTTTTGGGGGAAACCGGAGGAATCCCACACAAGCACGGGGAGAACATGCAAACTCCTTCCAGAAAGGTCAAAGGTGAGCCTCGAACCGACAACCTTCTAACCAGAAGGCCACAGTGCTTCCCACCGCAACACCACTTCTTCACACTTCACAGTTCAGGCTGTTATACGCAGATAAAACACAACAGGTTCTTAGAATTGAAAGCCATAACCACACAAAGGGTCTTTCCTTTCGACAGTAAACATCTCTAAACTGGGTGTTGGAAAAACTGATCAAATCTGCATTCATTTTACATTGATGTGTCCATTTATAGATAATGTGACATTTTTATTGTTTATTTTATTTGCTTTTATGTACTGTAAGCACAGAGTACTTAGTTTGACACAAAGGTACAATTGCTGAGGTAAATTAATAATATATTAAAAACATTTACCACTCAAATAAGTTTTTGTAGCATTTTTTTTTAAATCTGCGATAAAACAGTAAACAATGGAAACCACAGAACCTTAATTTCATCAATTTACTCCCAACAGAAAACAACAAAAGTGGGAAAAGCTCACCATCAACTATTTGTTGCCACCTACAGGATTGAAACAGTTCTACAACACATGCATGTGTAATACATTTATTCTAACATAGAACGAATGTAGAATAACTTAATTCAAATGAAACATCAGTTTCTGACATTAATCTATGACACCGATAAAGGACCTAACATCACCATTCATTCCTCTGTACCATCCATGGAATATTAGGAAAGAAAAATACTATGCATAAAAAAAACAATTTGTTTGAAGACTTTATGCATCTTTTTTTATTTAGTATTTCAACTCCAACGGTTATACAGCTGTTTACTTTTTGACTCATTTGATAGCAGACAAAGAAATGGGCTTGATTTCGTCCACTCTGTTCTTGTGCATCTGGAAAGCAGGGGTAACCCAGCGTCCGCAAGAGCACTGCTCCCCATACCAGTTAAAAGAGCCCAACTTTGAGCAGCACTTGGGACACAGAAGCTACAAGAGAAATGTTGAACAGGTTTTACCATCGACTATTTTTTGACAGCACCAAGCAGCCATTGAAAGGTCAGTAATGCGACTATGTCCTTCTATGTGGAGTTTTCAGATTATACCTGTCCATCCATGACACCAAGTAAGGCCTGCTCCATCCACTGGACGGGCTCTATAAAGTAGGATGTGCAGAGTGTCAGATCATTAGATGCAGTGCTCGGTATTCTTTGCTTTTTTTGAGAGAAGGCAGATGCTCCACTTCCCACACAGTGACTGAGAATGCTGGAGTGACGGAAGAGTGTGCGTCTGTTGACGGTAAAGTAAACAGCAACATAATGTTTGTTAAGAGTTATCTTTCTTTTTTCACTTCGATAGAAACTGTTAAAACAGACATTACCTGCACTTTCTACATCTGTATACGGCTTCTGTATTCTGCATCTGCGCAGGATCAACAGCAAACACCTCTTTGGGTACATTCTGGAGCTCTGATAACAGAATTTATGGCTAATAAGTCATATTAAGTCATATTTAATGTGCATTAAATAAACCTGTAGTAAATGTCGAAAGAAGATAAGATACCTGGATATTTCTCTGTTAGTTTTTTCAATCTAAATTGTTTATATAAGGGATTTGTGGTGTCCACTTCAAAGTTCATTAGTTCATAAAGTCCCAGTTGCTCTAGAAACTCTTCATTCATTCTGTAAAAAAAAGAGGAATGCTAATTATTGGTTATAATCTTTGTTAAATAGGATTATCAAATGTTAAACTCACTTTACATCTGGTTTGGAGTTTTGAAGTTTGGAATATGCATCTTGTAAAGTGAGCTGTTGTGTCTTCATCAGGTACGCGGTCACCACTGCTGCACTTCTACTTTGACCGACATGGCTGGAAACATAGAATGTACTTTAAAAATAAAGGAATTCTTCAAAAAAGAATATAAGTTAGACGAATCAGTAGTTTTCTATAACAGCAAACACATACATACACGCATTATTGTAATAAAAAAATTCAAGCAACCTACCAATGCACAAGAACTCCTGCAGACTGAGACTCGGTTTTTGCTCTGAGAGCATCAGATATGAACTTAACACAGTCGTCAAGTCTGCTCAGCAAATCTGTGGAGGCATCATCCAACGCACGGATGAATTTTGTGTCAAATCCATCGACAGCAGGTTCCTCTGAGTCCACCGTGAGAATATGTGTAATACCAGCAGCTCTCAGACTCTCTGCCTCCTTAAGATCAGACACTGACCCGATGTGGAGTCCAGACTCCACTTCGATCATGGTGGGTTAGGTTAACTCAAGTTTACTTCTTTTAAGCAATACACTAAAAGAAAAGAAATAATTTAACACGCTTAACAAAGAGAAATGGCATATTTAAAATTGACAGGGATATAATTAATCTAATTTTTATTGAAAGGAAAATTATGGCTTAGTTATAAACCATTTTAGGTAATTTTATAAATTGTTGTTGATTCTATAAGTTATAAAGGTAACTAGCTACAACGCTCACGTGCAGTTCCCTGTCAAAACAGAGGTTCTGCAAAATGTAATCGTCCGTAAGAAACAACGTGAACTTGTTGGTTCCGGGTAGTATTTACCTTCAAGCACCTGCAGAGGGAGACAATGTCAAGTGAGTGCTTGTGTAAACTTAAACTGGGTTTTAGAATTTTGTTTTTATCTAGAAATTGTTTTTAATGCTGTGTTTTTAAGTATTTACATTAGTCTAAATTTTTTGACATCGACATAAAACTACAGCCAGACATAGACCAAACTAATTTTTACACAACTCTTTTTAATTTTCCTAAGTCAGTTAATTCATAAGTGACGTTATTTAATCTGAACTTAGATTTAGAAACCAGAAAAACAGAAATCTTCAGCTGTTTAGATGCTTTTAGCTGGTTTGAACTTTAGGACCAGCTTTGTTCTCTAACCAGCTTTAACCACATGTCCATTTTAATTCATGGGCACATTTAGTGATGTGTTCAGATACAGACTACATTTTTAGTCACAAATGTAGTCAAGAAACTCTTACAAAGTCAAAACGGGCCTGCTATACAGTTTTCTGTACATAATCTGCCCAGTGATTAAAAAATAACACATTACTTCTCAACAGCTTTACATTTAAATTAGGTAAATTAAGTTTCAATCAATAAAAATGACATATTGCCGTTGTTACACCAATAATATAGCATGTAACTACTGGTAGCATGGAAGAAATGTGCATTCAATTTCTGTAATTGTTTGTATTAACATAAAATAAGTTATGTAAGACATTAACTGCCTAATTTCCTGTTCAGTATTAAGTAGTAAATTATTAACATGTTTGACATTGACTGACAAATGATTGTAAATTTGAGGGAATACAAGGCATATGTGTTCAAGGTGGATGATGGTACACTTGCATGATTAACACATAAACAAACCCTTCCAAAGCAGGTGCCAGTGCTTTAATCTGACTGGTCCTCTCAGGGCAAGTCCAACTTAACCTTGCTTGGTCCCTCAGAATCCCTTGCAAACCTGCTAGGTACACATCTTTCCTGGGATGCAAAGCTTTTGCCCATTAACTCAAGAAATCCTGATCAGCAAAGACACCCGTTCATCTGGTTTTCTTTTGTCTTCAGCTGCCATGTGCTTAACTCTTGTCATGTGATGAGTATTAGAGTTATTGATTTTGGTAGGAACACTGTAAGCGTGCACTGGAACCTCAATTTGTCTAGGCTCATGATGGCAGATTTACAATAGGATTAAGAGCTTAAGCTATAATGATGCTTCCTAGAAATTAACATCTGCTTGGACCTCAAAATGCTTGAAGCTGTGCTTCGGCACACTTCTTGGCTGCTTGTGACATTAAAGGTAACAAAAGTTCATTTGGTCTTGCAACAGGACATAGAAAGGAAATTAAAAGTGTGGTTTTCCTTGACTCAGTATTTTCGTGGAGAAAATTTCATCTGGTTCAAACGATTTTACAATCTTATTTAATTGAAAAATATTAGAGACATAAATTACAGTAGGTTTACTTTTATATACATAATTGTGACCTGATCAGTTTTAGAGGGAATACATTGAAGTATGTGAAAGATTGTGAAGTCCATTAAAACAATAAATTGATCTTGTTTCTTTCACAACTTTTAGATTTAGACTTTTAGATTCCCCAGTATATCACCAGCTTCTCATCATGTCTCATCTTAATCTTAGCTGTGCTTTGTCCTTTGGTGTTGCTTTGTGGACAGTGCACAACTTAGCAATTAGGCTTTTCACGTCGAGCTTTGAAGAAACCTTTGACTCGTGTGACGTTGTCAATGGTGTAAATAAAGCCTGTTTTTAAAAGAAACAAACTAGTTTTTTGGTCTGAAATGTCCATGTTTCACTTTTTGACTCAATCTACTCTTTTAAATTACTATAAAAGGCTCAACATGTCATGACAACATGGTAAAATAAAGACCTCTCATGTCGCATCTGGGTCCATTTCCTCAGACTTGCTGGGTACAGGTTGATGGTCAACCTGATGCACCTCCCCTGGTGCCTTGTGAGGATGTACTCATAGCAACACGTTTCTGGGTTTGTATGGGTCATCAGCAGGGGACCATCAGTCCCTTTTTTAACCCCAGTACAAAGGGATTTCTCACTGCCACACCCTGTGTTATCAAGCCCCCAACCCATGTGCTTCCACCTCAGCCACAGCCCAAAGCTTCCAGTTCTTTAATGGTTTTTCAGCACCCAGCTCCTGTGCTGCCCATGTCACGGATTAGCCAGATCGTTGATGACCCATAGAAGCCCCTACAACCAGGATGCGTGATTGCTTTCCCGCCAGCTTCACTGCAGTCTTCTGCCAAGTCTGCATACTTCTCACGCTTCCACTCGAGGACAACCTCCATGTTCTGGGACAGTTAGTTCTACAAGAAAAATAGTTTTGCATGGCTCTGACCACATGATCAGGCCTGGTCGCACCAATGTTTCCACACAATATCCTGGGAAATTGGAACTGCCAGGTTTCACCAGCCCTTCCAAACAGAATGGGATCTCTCATTGGCTCGGGTGGTTTGCTATTGGTCCCCTGTCTGCAAGACTCTGTCCCCTTAGCTAGCTTCATCAGCACTAAATTCTTAAACAATGGCATTCCAATTAAAATTACAACAGCTTTGCAAATTGCAACATGACCCAAAAAAAACATCTTTGTGGTTGAAGCCAAAAGCCTTCGTTTGATGCCCAAAGACCCATGCTTCGGGTAGACATGAAGCTGTCACTGACATTATTAAAGGAACCACAGAATGCTTCCCATCTGTAGCTAAAGCTCTCTAAAGGATCTTGTTTTGTTTGGTGGGCAAGAGGCTCAAGACATTCTTCTTGCAAATCATAGATTTCTTTTTATTTCATCCAGGTAAATAAACAAATAGTAATTAAAATCCTGGATGTGGTTATTGTTTATTTATGTAATATTTTTCGAAATTCTCTTTTATCCATTGACACATTTTCCCTAAACACTTTTGCACTGCACGTTTGCAGGGCACTATAGATGCTGCACTGTTGCTTCCTCTTTAAAGTTCGCTCGGGGTAGCCCTACTTCTGCTGTTTCTATTTCAGTCCATCAAGAACTGAGCACTCCATTGCCAAGTCTGTTCCTGTATTCGCCTACACTGATAAAATAATCCATTGTGTAGTGTATTTTCGATCCTCTGGTTCTTTCCCCTTTTCTATTTATATGCCCATGTATTCCTGTTTTCCTGACTCTGAGAAAGTGTCCCATGATCATGATGACAGAAATATACTCAAACCTTCACATTCCATTCTGCTTGATTATGATACCAAACAGCTTCATTTCTGTAAATATCTATACTCATTATATTGACTTGTTTCATTTTTACAAAAAAAAAAAAGTATAATTGATCATGTGCAATTAGAAATTATTGTCTCGTGAGCTGCAAGATCGATGTCTCCTGGTGTAATAAAATCACATAAAATTTCATAGCATTTCTTTTCTAGGGTGTTTTGTGACCGTGGAGTTTTGATAGTGAGGAAATAAAGTTGCAACTGAGGACATTAGTTTGAGTTCTGTTTTCTGCTTCCGATGATTTAGCATCTTTTTTTTGTACGACTTCTTTCTAATCACATCACATGAACTGGTAATAGTGTAGAGCCTGGCAACACTTTCTTTTTGTTACTTTTGGACGTGAAACAAGCTTTTCCTAGATCTTGGTCTAGTGGTTAAAAACATTTCACAATTTTATGCCAAGACAACAATTTTCTTTTTTTAATGAAAGTAAACATGTTTAAGTAACTCACCAGTGGTCAGTTACAAATTTGGAAAGCACATTTGACTGCAAAACTGTGGTCGGTTTTGTTTTTAATGGTTTCAATACACTAAATAACGTATTAAATAGACTTCCTGTAGTATATTTGATAGTTTGTCCAGGTCTGCATTCTTCTTTAAGTTTAGAGCTCCCTTGTTGTCATGGGTTGTGTCCCATGAGCTTGTCTGTCATCGCTCTTGAGTAAGATTCATGATTCACTTCCTCTGGAGAAAGAATCCCAAGCCTGCACACTTGCGGTGATCCTACAGTTCAGCAAAAGCAATTACTCACCCAAGTCTGTCTCTTGCTTGGTTTGCTGTGGAATTTTAACTATTCTGCTCAAGCTAAGTGTATAGTTGTGCTGAAATACATTCCTCTTAAAGAGACTTCACAGTTGGCACAATGCAGTCAGAAGCACACAATGGAGAAAACCGGATTTTTACTGTATAAGTGGCGGTTGGTTTATTATGCTCAAAGTTATGCAGTGATGCTTTTTGTTTCTGTCCAATCAATGAGCTGAACAACCGAGTTCAAGCGGTGTCAGGACGTGTCGGCTTTCTTTCCAATCAGTGAAAAGTATCACCTTGGCCTGACTTAAGGCCTCTATACACACTGATACGATTCGCACAAATCTTCAAATTGCTTCTCAGTCGAGGAAATATGGATATAATAATAACGCTCCCTGCATGAAGATGGTGGGAGGAGTGAAATAATAGCGTTCGCCAGAATATTATACGGGAGGCGCATGATGACTGCATAAATTGTTCCGCGGGACAAAATAGACCCAACACACTGTTGCTATTCGAAGCTAAATACTAAAAAAATATAGAATATAGAATAATAGTACTCACCTCTTGATAGTAAAAAAATAAAATAAATTAAAATGCTGATCACAAAAACACTCTCTCTCTCTCTCTCTCTCTCTCTCTCTCTCTCTCTCTCCCTCTCTCAAAAGTTTCAGTTTTGAAATAATTTATTGAATGTAATGTACTTATTCCATTATAATTTCTAGAATTCTGTGAAATGACACACTTACCTGCCATTTTTTTATGTTTTTCCAAATCTGGAGTAGCTAATTCAAATGTATTAACACTTACCATTATAGATAAACTATACAAGTGTGGCATTTGAGTTAGCAGATTGTTATCTGTTGACACAGTCTGGACAGAAAAGGATTTCCCACCCAAAAACTACAGCATGTTTGCTTTTGTGCTAAGAGTTTAATGAGCTGTGAGATTGATGATGCATGGCGTGGTTGAAGTGAGGTGTTTGCATGCATGTGCGTGTTTGTGTGTGCTTGCAAGACTGGCTGCATGTGGTGTGCTAGGCTTTTGAATGAGGACTGATTAAAATGTAATGGGGGGTAGGGGATTGTTAATAAATGTTTGACAGATGGGCAACCACACCCCATCCTCACACACCCACACACCTTCTTGCCACAATCAGTCAAGCATAGAGGACAGTTTTACTCAAAACAGGTTTTAACTTCACATGATCAGATAAAATCAGTTTGCAGGGAACAGCATGTACAGAAAGTGCAACACTATTCAACAAGTAAAGAATATGTCGCATAGAAATATGCTACATATTCTAATGATGTGTATTTGTCTATGAACTTTACATAAGAACTGCAGTTGTGTGGCATCCTGAGCTTGGTAAAACATGCGCTGTGTTTACCCTCTGCTTTTGAGACTTTAGGTAGATATTGAGGATATATTTACAGTTCATTTGCCTAATCGTTTTTAACGCACACTTTCGCTGTGCGAGCCATGTGGTAATAGGGAGCAAAACCTGTCTTTAGCAAAAGAAAACAAATCAAATAAAAAAAGTGCTACTAACATTATTGACGTTACACCAAAAGAAAATCTGTTGTAGTATTAATCTGAATATGAATATGTTAGTGATAAATCTGGAACAAACTCCCTGATAATCTGTGTAGTTTAGATTCACTCTAACAGTTTCAATCAAGATTTAAAATGCATCTCTTCAACAAAGCTTCTGATTAAAATGTTAAAGTACACAAAACCTCTAATTGGTGATCAGCTTGTCAGGAATCTCCATAATCAAGCGAGTCACATAGATATAAAGGGACTAGCAATAAGTTTACCTGGATTGATTCCGCCTGCAAGGAATTTGCCACACTGGCGACGCATCTTTGGGTGTAGTAACATGCAGCTTTTGCGTGTAGCTCACCCTTGGATTTGCTAGTGTGGGTTTTTCCTTTGGGAGCTCCGGTTCACCCATCTAAAGCATGCTAATTAAATATTCTAAAACTTTTAATTGAATTACAAAATTGTGATCATTATTAAATATATTTTCTGTATTTCATGCATGGCCAAAAAACGCATAGCCATTCTTTTCCATAAAACACGCTCATGTTTTAGGTCATCCTTCTGTATATCTACTTTGATGCATATGCATTAAAAGCGCTATATAAAAAATAACAAATGACAAATATGGTTATAGGAGAGAATATTTTAAAATGCACTGTAAACTTGGAAAGGTTCATATAGTTCTCAAAATGATTGTGACAGCTGATTACTGCAAAACATTTCACTCAACAAACATTAATTTAAAAAATAAAAGGTCCTCAAAAATTCAACAGAAAAACAATGTAACAAATGATGTAATTTGTGGACTTTTGCTGGTTATTCATCCAGGATGTACCCCACTTTTTTCAAATGTGAGCTGTTAATAGGCACCAGCTGAACCCCATGACCTGATTAAGTGTGTTAATAAAATGTATGAATGTCAGCTCCAGTGAAATACCAGATTTAAAATGTACTGGTGTCTCAAAGCATTTATGATGACATGCTCCCTAACAAGGTTCCTAGGGCCTCTGGAAGAGAAACAGCCCCACAGCATCACCGATCCTACCCCATACTTCACAGTGGGCAAGAAGTGATTGTCTGCATACTCATCTTTTGTGTTCCGCCATGCCCACTTTGAGTGTTTTGTTGCCAAGCTCTATCTTGGTGTTACCTTGAGTTTGTTAAGGTCCCGCTTAGCAAACTCTAAACCTTTACATTTATGTTTTTTTTGCCTTGCATGCCTCCAAAGAGCTTGTTGGCATAGATGGTTGCTTTGGAGACTTTGTGAGCCCAAGAGGCTATCATTTGTTGCACTTCTTTAACAATGAGCTTTGAAGAATTTTTTATTTCTCTTACCATTCTCCTACCTTGCGTGGATTCCAGTCAAAATAAATAGTCAAGCAACTGCATTTTAAATGCTTTGACCTCACAAAATTTCAAAGTACTCAAAATAATCTTATTATAATCTTGTTGATTTTCTTTCAGTGGGTATTACATTGATATGACAGGAAGTACACGGGAGAGTTATTTGTCCGTGAGATCATCGTCTTCAATTTTAGCATTCATCCACTGTACCATCAAATGATTTTGCATTTATAAACCACTTTTCCACTTCTCACACATCTATCAGGCAACTGCTTTCTCTTCTCTCAGTGCGTCTGCCACATGTTTCCCCCAAACACGAGCTGTTGC
Source organism: Danionella cerebrum (assembly GCA_007224835.1). Taxonomy (NCBI): domain Eukaryota; kingdom Metazoa; phylum Chordata; class Actinopteri; order Cypriniformes; family Danionidae; genus Danionella; species Danionella cerebrum. The sequence continues at coordinate 384,360 of SRMA01027258.1, read as the reverse complement.
CTGAGACAGAAATGCTGGTTTCTGTGGCTGGTCTCAAAGTCCCAACTGTTAGATTAAGGGGTTGGGACATGTTTCTTTTAACTGGTGATCGATGATGGCAAGGGTGAGCCCTCAAACGCTCTCCCATTCAATACTCTGTTAGCGGCCATTGTTGTGAACAAACAGCACAAGATAATCCCGCAAGCCTTCCTTCAAATCTGCAGTGATTTAGAGCTTTGCTGGTTCTGATTTTCTCTCGGTTAGATCTGTATATGTTTTACAAAAATCAGATTTTTGCTTTGTGCTGCAAGCTCTACTTTTCAATGTGTCGATGCAATATATCATTTGTGTTTGCAGTGAAATCTAATCCTCATTCTTGTTAGCGCATATACAGCTCAGGCCAATTGTAACCCTCTAGAACATGTGGCTCCATTAGGGGGATAAAAGAGAGCTTGATGAATTGCCCCTTTAGTCTTCTTCTTTGACTCCACAAATTTACATTATCTAACAGGGAACAAATGAAAAGGGCCTGATTGTGTGGAATGGGTTGGAAGAGAAGCCATTCGTCTTTGTTAGCGTCCCCCTGTGTTCTTTTATGTTCTGTTTTTACAAGGATGGGAGCCAGTGTGATTCTCCCATTGGACGGTCCAGCTCACGGACTGAACGAGTGCTCACTGAGGCTCTCCCTCTCTCTCTCTCTGTGTGTCCCTGTGTCGCCTCCAACACTCTGAATGCTCCTGACTTTTGAATAACCTCCTGAGGTAGTGGGAGCTCACCCTTAAATGACCCCTCACTCTGAAGAGTTCTTGGGGGGTATTGAGGGGTCTTCAGACCCACTGCTTGCCTTGTGGACTGGGTGTTTGGAATTTGGAGAATTCTTTATTTTTTCACCCCCGCTCTTCAACATCTCAAAGGCCACGGTCAGTAGCACTTGCACTAAGCAGGTTGTGTGTAAGGAGAATAAAACTATGCTAAAACTAATAAAAAGCATGCTTCTATATTCATGTTTTAATATTTTTGTTTATTTACTTTTAGACATCCAAAGAATCCATGTTTATTGAAGAAGGAAAAATTACATTCTGTAACCAAATCACTGTCTTTCTTGATTTTAAAACCCACGAGGGACCAAGACTAATACCTTTCAAGCACATTGGAATATTTCTTTGCATGAATGATAAAGAAAAGTAATATTTGAAATGTTGAGTTTTAATATAACATAAATAATGACTATGTTTATCTGAATATTCATTATTTTAGTCAACTTTAGTTTGTGCAAAATTTAAAAACTTGAATCAGAACCCAGAACTTTTGTAATAAAGGCTTGCCATAAAGCACAGAGGAAGTTTCCATCAAATTTCTGAGAGATCACCCCAGTGGGGGTGGAATTTTATCTTATTATCTTAAATATATAGTAGGACTTTTTTGTCAGATTCTTTTGTTATTGTTACTATTCATACAAATTTAAGTAGCATTTTCCTGGAGAACATATGTGTACAATGTCAAACTTATTGCAGAGCTTGAACTGGAAGTGTATAAATATATAAAAATGTTTATTTTTTTATATAGTCTTTTTTTGCAACAATATATGTTGCAATTTAATATATGTATATATTAAACAGTATGTTGCTGTAAACATTTCTGGGTAAATTCACAGGAATATTCATTTTAAGTTTATTTATTATTCAGAAGCACTGAATAAAATTAATTTAAAATTTTAATTTTAATTAATTCTAGAAAATTGTAGACTAATTAATTGTAGACTAAAAAAATATTGTATTGTCTTGAGAAAATATTGTATTGTCTAAAGAAAGTACTTGTGTGATTACACAGTTTTTATAGCTTTTAAGTGACTAGCTGTGAAATACATTCACTGTCTTTGATAGATTTATAGTGTCTTAAATTGTGTTTATTTGAGTTGTTTGTGTTGAGTTGTTTTTAAAAATTGTGCTACATTTTTTCAGCAGTTTTTTGTACAGATTTTCTCAACACTTATGTGATATTTACTTTGCAGTAAATTGTGTTCCTTTAATAAGCATTGTCTTATTGTTTGTGTCACCACTTATTGTAAAATGTAAAAAAACCCTAATTTTTTAAACTCTGTAATTTATTTAATTTTAGAATTGCGCATAATATTACAAAATATGTAATAGGAAAATATTAAATTACCCTTGCCTTGGTTGATGACGGACTTTCTCAATATTATATTCAAAGTCTTGAAAGACTTGTAGTGTTTCAAGACTTGTAGTGTTTAAAGACATAAATCTTTATATATGCGTTAGCTTTTGTGGCTTTTAGTTGAGTAAATAAGTAAAAATGCAGTTTAAGAACTTAATCATTAAATATTATATATTACTTAATAATATCGAGTCAAGCCATTTGTCTGCTTTTAATTTAAGTGTAATATTATACGAGTATATTAAGTGAAAACAAGTGAGTGATTTGTTGAATCTTCCAGTCAGTAGGTTGTCGCTTGTAGAGTCCTAGCCCTCGCCTCCCCCTCGGTGGGGCCCCAGCAGCGCGTAGCGAATCCTCAGTCAGATCGCGAGACGCGGACAGCAGCGGGGAGATGCTGCCGCCGTCCAGAGCGGCGAGACGAGCCACTTTACTGCAAAACTGGACAGTTCTTTCATATTCGTCCTAAGATGGACAATAACGACACATATCTCCATCTTAGTAAGTGCTTCGTTGTTTTATGCCTTGTTTGTGCATTCCCGGAAGTGAGCGTTGTGTGCGTTTCCCTGCCGCGATGTTTACTCCCCCGTGCCGTCCGAGTGTTTTTCAAGTACGCCGGATTCTTCTGACGGACTTTGTACGATATGCTCATAAATTGTACGTGCCAGAGTTATCGGCGCGGTCGTGTCATGTGTATTGACTTGGAACCGGTGCCAATGTTAAAATCAGGTGATAAAGATTGTGCCTCTCAGTCAGGGTCAGGGGTTGGCACTTTAATTGCGGTTATGTAATTTATAGCTTTCTAGAGCGCCTCTTGTTAAACTGTTTGCTGTCAGGCAGTTATTAATGGCTCTCGGTTGGTTTCTGGGCTGCAGTTTGTCTTGGGTTGTTTATTTGGGGATGTTTTTTCAGCAACTGTTTCGACTCTCAGAAGTTGAAGGCAATAAACAAGAGATGCCGCTGAAACGGGGTCATCCGTTCAAGAGACCGGGGGATCAGATCTGGAACAAATGGAAGATGTGTTTCTGTCTCAAACTCTTCTTGACCTTGAGTTGTACATAAGAACAAGCGGTTGGAGCTAAACAAGAGCTTCAGATTCAGGCTCATCCAGTTTGCAGCTGTGTAATCTCTTATCTTTCATTTTTGTGCTTGTGGAGTTTATGGTTTGATTGATTTTTTTTTCACTATTCTGTCAGAATTCCTACATTATTTAATATAATTTCAAATCTAAGTTAACTTGAATTGGACAGCTTTTCCAATTTCCAGTTTATCTCTTATGGGATTAAACTGGTGAAACGGGGTCTTGTTACCTGTGTTTGTCATTCAGGCTTCTGATGCTTCTGTACATTTCTGAGGCCCGAAGAGCTCTACTACGTGTCACATCATATTAAATTCCACCCTGAGACATTTTCTTGCCTTCATTAACACCCCCTTGTTGTGTTTATGAATCTCACCCTTGATTATTACAAGAGAAATTGGGGTGAAGTCTATTTTAAGAATCTTCTGCTTTCATGCTTTTGTAATGTCAATCATTGCCTCAAGCTGTTTTACTTGTGTTACTTGTTGTAGGGTCAATAACAAGTGGCTTTTTCAGGTTACTTTGTGTAGAATATGAATTGTTAAGTTCTAGTTTATGATCTTGTAATTACGCAAGCAGTGCTTTAACTACAGTTTCACAGTAGGAAAGCGATTGACTCACGATCCACGTTGACACTGATGAGGGAGCCGATGCATGCCAGGGCTTTACAGTCACGTCTGGCAACTAAATTGGATATTTTCTAAACCTGGCTGGTGATCTGATGTGGATTCTGATCACATGAGAGGCGGGGTGTGATATTAAAGTTAGTTTCCATTGCTACGTTCAACACTGAGCAGCATTATAAACTAAAAAAAGAAAACAACAAAAACAGACACAAACAGTAAATATGTATATTGTATATGTTGGTGTGTTAACAGGCAGCTATTGTTCCATGACTGAATAGGGCTGGAGGTTGATGGTTACCTCCCAATTTCGGCACTTGGAGTTGAATGGAAAGTTGTTCTACTTCAAAGTTGACATGATGTTCATTTAGCAATATCTTCAAATGAAGAGTTTAGTTTCAAAATGCATAAATGGCATTTAAAAGAAGTGTATTTTTTTCATTTGAAAAAACCATGATCAATTTTACAAAATGCACAATACTTGCCGTGTAATGCAGTCTTGGTTTGTGTGGTTTTTTTGTTTCAAACAGTGATAAATGCCAGTTTGTTTGTTTTTTTTTTGTTTTTTTTTTCACAAAATGCCATAACTCCATTAAACCAAGCACAGCGCAAAGAAGATGAGGTGCTGAGGGGGTGGGGAAATCTTCGAATTGTTTTTTAATCATTTCATAAACAGGAAAAGAATCAGGCCATTTTCCAGCTGGTCACAGTCAATAAAGTAACATTTATATTGATGCCTTGGATTTATGGCATTTTGTGAAAGAATGCACCATGGAGTTAGCACATTTTGGGAAAATATTACTTTTGTAAAGCAAAATCTTTAAATATAACAATCTGGATTTGAAAGTTTATTATGACTTTGAGGTGCTTTATGAACAGCTTTTGTGCTAAAGGAAGCTTTATGGGCTTTTTGAAACATTTCAATTCAATAAATATTACAAAATAATAGAGCTGTGACTGATTTTATGGAAGCAGCTGATTTCTTTTTGTTTTTTGTATTTGTATTGACAATATTTTTCATTTTTGTTAGACACAGTTTGCACACAGTGTGGCTCTTGTTTAGGGCAGTTGAACCCTTGACTTTAAAAAGGCCAAAATATGACTATTGTATTTCATTTGACGCAAAGGAAGTGCCAAAAGTAAGGTCTTTGTGTTCGTGGTTTGGACCTGGTGCAGTGTTTCAATGTATATCAATTTCAAAACTGCAATTTATGGTTTCAAAATAAGTGCTTCATGTGAATGGCACATATTAAAAAACTAAATATATCTTCAGTAAGAAGAGGAAAAAAGGTAATGTACTCAAAATCATCATCAAGTTATACCAGTTAAAACTTAACAAACACATATTTTTCCACACATATAAATCTGGGGACATTTTTGTAATTTAAAGCGTCATCACAAACGATTCTTCCGAAGAAACAATGGAACTGATGCTGGGTTAATTATGACTACTTCAGTGTGGAAGGGATTCATTTAATTTGACATTTCGCCTCTCTTATCAACTTCAAGATATGATATCATAAGAAAATAATTTCAACATGACATTTGAGAAGCCCAAAAATTCAATTACATTTTTAGAAATCGAAACCCTGTAATAGAATGATATGATCACTGTTTTTTACAATGTGATTATTGGAATCGTGAAAAACGTCTACAAGCGAGTGTGAAGAATATAATACAAAAATGTAAAATGAACACAGTAGGATCTGATGAGTATTGGGTCTGTTTAACCTGAGAAGGTAAGGCCTTGGCAGAGCCTTTAGTTGTGTTGTACTGTGTCTTTTGCTCTTGTTCCAGTGTTCGCTGAGCGCAATGAACACATACAAGGCCAGTGTTGTGTCTTGGCTGTTTAAAGGCCATCTTCTTCCTTGCGTTTGAGGTGCTTTCTGTAGATAAAGCCTACTGTATCAATTTCTACTCTTTTTTTGTGCTGGGAAGCAACCTGGCAACCTTAGTTAAACCAGCCATACATTTGTGGATGAAAAAGAGTGAGTTAATTCAATTCCCAATTGGTTTCTATTATACAATCAAACCCTGAAGCATCAGATGAATTCTTTCAGCACTTTTTCTGTTGCTGGAACCTTCACAGACGTCTCATTCTTTACATCTAGACTGTAGCTATTCTAGTCTTACCAAACAGTGGGACACATGATCCATTAGATAACATTCAGTCTGTGCCCCCCCTTACATCAGTTGTGAGTACCTTCCACACAAACCGGGTTGTTATTCAGCCTGCTAATCTAATTGATGATTTTTCTGCCCCAGTTATGACAGTCTCTCTCAAGGACAGTCTCAGAGAAATACCATGATCCAGATCTCTCATGCCCTTGATCCTGGATTGCCATTTTTGTTTCATGGCCTTTCTAAGCTTTATCCTGCAGAATCTTCCTTATGCTCACATTTTAATATCCTTCTATCCTTTTCATGTATCTTCTTTATTTAACAAATAACCAAAGTTCAATTACATATTTACATTTAGAAATTACCTTTACTTAAACCATATGATACATACACTCTGTGGAAAGATGTTTTGAGTCATCATCACACATCTAATATTTGCTGGTATGAGCTGATGGGGTAGAAAAGCCAATAAAAAACTGCAGAACGCAAATACTTATTTTATTAAAGGGTTTGTTGTAGCCAGCTCCATGAAAAGTGTAATTTAGTGATGTAAGCTCTTATAGCGTTAGCACTGCTACTTAAGCTTCTAAAGATGTCTTTACTGATCATAAAGAGATGCTCTGTGCCCGGACATCAAAGGGTCTGGAACAAGTAGTCGGGAATATAGGATCAGGAACTATACACAAGGATTTATTTACAATATATACACAGAAGAATAATAATATATTCTTAATAATAATAATATTTTTTTGAAGGGAATGGAACTCAGCGTGCTAAGACTAGAGTGTAGGTGAGTAGCAGTAGAGTATATCACTGGAGATGTATAGAGGATTGAAACCAGAAGAGACAGAGAAAAACATGCACGGAGATCCAAGAAGACTAAGAGCTATAATGGAGAGTCAGGTTACATGAACCGTAGATCTGACAACTAGAGAGGTGCATGGATGAGCCTTTTAACAGGAGATGAATTGGCAGAATGTTCTGATTGGGTGGGGTGATTTTCTTCAGGTGGATTCATGGAAGTGATCGTGATTGCTGGCTGTTTCTCTTCTGTGGACACTGGATCATTGACACAAAACATTTGCATATGAATCCCACAGGGAAACTTTTAACATTAACATTGACGAGTTGCTCCTTTACACTAATTATGACGTGCAAGAAAAAAATAGTTTAACACAATAAAAGAACAAGATTCATTCTTGTTTATAGCGCCACCTGGTGGTAATGACATTTATTATTGTTATTCAAGTTATTTAATTAACTAGCCCCAATTTTTCAGAAATTTTACCACCTCTTTCTCAAATATATCTTGTAAATTAGGATTGGTCATATATTATAGTGAGGGCGCTGGAGGTGCTTGAGCCTGTTGATCGCTGCTTGCAGTTTTAATTGTTTTACTGTCATTTTATACCAAAATACTTTATGCTGATACAATGAATATATGGTATTTTTAAACTCTTCGATTGATTGCACTTTATGGAAAATTAAAAACTGTTTAGTGTTAATCTTTTAGAGTTTGAAACCAATGTAATTTAGAAAAACAAAGCATTAAAAAAACACCTTTTCTAGACACCTGACAAAAGATGATATGCATAGCATTCATTTCCACTTCATACGTTACATTTTTTTGAATTGATACAATTTGATTGTGAAATTTGATTAATTTTATGGTTAAACTTTACAGAAAAAGAACTATATTTAAACTAAGATCAGGCCCAATGTAAAAGGATTAGCATAGATATCAGAAATGGCTTTCTTTTTAAAGGAATTGTCTGATTTTTATTGGTTATTTGGTTTATTTCTCATATTAGTTCCTTTCTCTGGGTTACATTAAGAATTATAAAAACCATCACTTGCCAAATAAATCAAATTGATACGTTTATTTACAGATAAAATATTAGAATATTTGCCAAATCAGCACGCACTCCATTCCTGACATTTACCTTATTACCAGATTTCTGGCATGTATCAATAAGACAGTTCCCCTTCTAATCTCTTTAATCTGAGTTGGTAATCCAGCACGGGTTCACCACACACCCCCAGGGGGATTGTCTTGTCCAGCCTCACCCCCTTCAGTAGCTGGACAGCGGACACTTCAGGATCCAGCTCAGTCTATCTGTCTTCCCTAACAGATAAACAAACACATTAACTAGCTGCAGATTGTCCAAATTACACAGCAGGTCATGCAGGGGACAACATACAAAAAGTCAAACATTTTTGGTGTCAAGAGTACGATTTTCTGGGATCTGTGTGATTCATGGGAAATTGTCAGCTTTTATAATAAATGCATCGTTTTTACTGTTTATGCTTTATGTTTAAAACTGTGGTATGTTTAAAACTCAGGGTATTTGCCAAAAGGTGCTGGTTAAAAGAGTAGATAATCTCTATCTCTTCCATTTATTTAACCTCTTTCTTTATATTATTAATAATGTTATATTCATTTTGACATCATTAAACCACATTTTAGTTTTACTTGTCAAAATGCACTCTCTGGATCTTTCCAACTGCTGAGGATTTATGCTGTTCTATCTCATTCGTCAAGCTTAATGATTTTTGGAAGATTGAGTGTCTGTATTGATCTTTTATTATCTCCATTTGAAGCCATGATTTGCTCAATGACTAATGTCTCTCTGCTATTTGGTAATATCAGGCAACATGTTAAAATATTGTTCATCTCATAGTATTCCAGGAAACGTTTGTTGTGTTGCATTTTGTGATTAAAAGTCTTTTGTCTGTTCCTCTGATGTTTTTATAACTGAATAGTAACTGTGTTCACGCTCAAAAATAAATTTCAATAAAACTAATTCAAATTCAATAAATCAATGAGCATTTGATTCAATATCAACTTTATGGAAGTCTCTAAATGAAGAGGATAGTATATGGGATTACCGTATATTGAATTGAAATAAATTTGATTTTTTAGCAATTTTTTGACCTTTAATATGTATAGCAGATGTTTTAAAGGGAAAAATGTGACCCCTAGTCCATACTTTGAACTCAATACATAAAAACACTGAGAGAAATAAAAGAGGGTATGTATTTGTTTTACTTTACACCTGGGCTACGCCCCCTTCAGGAAGTTTGAGTGGCAAAACGAGGCTGTGTTTGACACAGAAAGTGCTAAAACTCAAGCTATTATGATGCTAAGTAAAAACAAATTGGATCCCCACTACCTACCAGGTGACCAGCTTTCTGTGGCATCATATTTGAACAGAAAATTGGATTTCCTGCCATTTATATTTTCCTGATTTTAACATCAAGAATACACACAAAACGAACTTTAAATGTGTTCAAAGCCGTATAATACTTTCAAGCCAGATTTGTGGGGGATATCTATAAACATTATAGTTAGTTAAAAGATGTTTGCTAGTCCTGTACTTTATGACTTTACATATTTGTGCAGGTTACTACCTCATATTATTAGCACCATAAACAATAGCTGACAGCTTCATATTCTTATCATCGACACAAAATAATGCGGCAAATAACATTTGATTTGTTAGATTTGATGGCTACTTATAGGCTATAGAGAGAAACATTGTCCATCTTGTTTAAATCATGTTATGTGATGAGCAAATATAATGATTTAGTCAAAAGTCTGACTTACCAGATACAAAATGGTGACCACAAATCCAAGTTTCAGCTCTTGGATTCCACTTTTTTCTTCAAATTGCATCAATCTGTTTGCTTCTTTTTTGTCTTTGAAATTAGCAATTGCTTTCCCCCATTTTCTTTCTTACAATGTTCTTTCTTATATTGATTCATTTGCTCATACGATTTTTCTTCTGTTAAACTCAAAACATTTTTGTCAATTATATTTTTGTTCTGACTGTGGACTGTAATTGGTCATACTCAGGACATGACAACTTTTTTTGGTTTGGTTTTTTTGTTATTTTTTGCCTTTTCAACAAATAGGACAGTATGTCAGTCAGAGGGGGACGGTGGGGAAATGACACAGAGGTCAGGAATTGAAAACAGGTCCCATTGCGTAACAGCGTCCAGTATCTGTCAATGCTCACTGTCCTCTGGTGACCAACATAAAGTTTAAAGTATATGCGCAACAGTTATACATGTAACCTCAGATAGCTGCAGCCAAATGCAGGTTAGTGCATTTCAAATAATTGTTTAGAGACACATATTTTAACCAGTTTGGAATAGTTTGGCTTTTGACTTTAGCTATGTATTTATTACTTGTCTGATAGTAGCATGGTTTGCACAGCTAAGCTACTGAGCTACACAAAGTAAAATTATCAAGAGATTGTCAGACACAGAAAGATTCATGTTCATTCGCAAAGACAAAAATTGTGCGATCCATTTGTTTACTTCCTGTTTGAAACCACATGCAAAAAATTGTTGCCAGGCAGCACCATTTTTAGTTTTACAGGATTGTACTGTAAATTTGTAAGTTTTTTATTTCTAATTCACATATTTTTGATGCTAAAAAACATTTATACTTGTACAATTCAAGGATTTAAAATAGCATCTTTTATACACTCTAGAACGGTCTCATTTCTGTTTATTACATTTATTACAACTCAGAACCTTTTTATTTTAAAGGCTTGTGTTGTCATGGTAAGCAGTGTTTGCCTAAACTTTTTACTGTAAATACTACAGTTATCACTTTTTTTGTGAAATACAGCCTTTTTCTGTAGCATTTATACAGTATTTTGCTGTTAAATTTACAGATATTTTTAATAGTATACATGCTTTCCACTAAAATTCGCGCAACAGTGATCAGCAGGCGATTACTGAACCACCTCTTAATTCATGGATAGTGGGTAACACAGAATTAATACAAATGCCACATAACACATAAAGAAGCTACAAGAATTTGTCCCAGGGGGGAAGAGTGTGCCCATGTTTAAACTGAAAATGTGATTTCTTGATTGCCCTGAAGACCAGAATCAAAATCAAAATATATACGGAAAAATGCAGAAATGTTTATGATTTTAATTAATCAGTTGGTCATGTAGGGACAATTCTCTGTACAAATCCAATGATTTTTTTTAAGTTATTTACACTTTTAAACAGCACCGTAGCGAGAAGTTATGAAGAAAAATAATCAAGATGAAGCTAATGAGTTATTTCAAATCAGACTGTATTACCATAAGATTTGTTTCAAACCAATAGAAACATGTTAAAATACAATGGAATATTTCTCTTGAATTTTTAAAACAAAGAAGTGACCAAGAAGATAATACATAATGACTATGATTGAGAAAAGGAAGTGGCCTTATGCTAGCTATGGTTTATTAATTTAAAACACATCTGCTTGAGTTTGATTACAAGAGGTAAGTAGATTCTGAGTATTGATTTGGAATCTTTTGACTCATAGAGAACCATAGAGGCCACTGATGTAACCTTTAAAGTTCAACTGTCAGAGAATAAAGAATGAGCATGGCTAATGCTCTTTATTTTAAAATTTCCATCTTATCTCTCACTTAATCAATGTTTCTGAGGTTCTACTCTCTGACACTTTTATTACACTTCTATCTGGAAGTGTTTTATATTGGATTTTAATTGGATATCGTATCTCAAACAGCTTCTGATCTCATTGCCAGCAGGAGCAAGAGTGCCACAGTTGTGCTTTTGAACATACTCGCCCAGTCATTCTAAGGATAGATGTTCCTTCTGATCAGAATGTGACATTTAGAGGTCACGAATACCTTAAGAAGCTAGCCAAGACTCTAAGACCAGTTTAGCATAGCTTTTCTAACTAGTCATTCAGAGCATTAGTTTGTCGGCCTGTGCCAGTGCTCAGAGAAGAGCAGAAGGCACCAGATGCACAGCTATAGAGCGGATGCCTTACAATGCCTGTAAATTATGGTGAGAATTTTCTTTTGGGAGAGATTTGTTTTAATCAGTTTGGACTCTGAGTAAGTGTGAGCATGTGGTTGATTGTTAAATGAATAAGAAGACTCAAGGAGTGTGTCTCCTTTTCTAAAAGCCAAGTTATCTTAATATATAGACAAATAACAAAATATTAATTGCTATTTTGTGGCAGCAACTATGGAATAACCCATCATTAAGGCTAACAAATTAGTGGTCCACTGAAATGTACTTTAATATAGAACCCCTTACTTGGTGTTTATGTGAAAATTATTGTGTTTTCCCAAACCTTGCAGAAGATTATAATTTGAAAATTGGGGTTGTGCTCTGCTTTTTCCTCATCAATTGAATGTTTAATTGACATAATCTCCTTTATCTTTGTAAGTCAATTGGCTTAACTATGGGAACTCATTTAAGGGCAACCAATGTCTTCCAAGCACTTTCAATGGGCCAGTGAAAGCTCTTTACTGTCCAGTGTGAAATTAACATGCCAAACCTGTTGGATACAAATAGCAGGTGACTTGTTCTTATTCTTGGTGTCGCACAACAATCCACATCTTCTGCAAAGAGCTTTTGGAATAATTACTGCTGAAAACTCGCTGCTTTTCAGTACTGTCTCACTGAGCCCAGATCTGTGAGCTGCTGTACCACCCCAGCAAAGAAGAGAGACTCATCAGTGCTGAAGTGACCGTAGTGAAAGATTAAACTATCTTTGTAAATATGTCTTAAGCATGATTCAAGTTTGTTTCTGCTCTGGATGCTGTTGATTCATAAGATTGAAGGTGCATTTGCGTTTCCAGCCTGTCAATGTGTCTCGCGTAGTGCATGGATTGCTATGCTCTACCCCAGCACACACCGAGATATAGATGGTCCTTCTTTAATGCTGATACCGAGTGCACTCCATCTTGAGCGCCCTACTGCTTCCACCTGGTCACCTTTGAAGAATTTGCCCTCTGCTTCCGCCTCAAACAACCCAAGAGTGTCCAACTAGAAGAGAAGTTTCTTGGGGAGCTTAGAGTTACCCACAGTGGAAATACAGAACAATCTTTCTGGGTTATGTTTTTAGAGCCAAACATCCTCAATCTAAATCCTGTTCACTGATGGTGAGGAGCTCTAAGTAGAGCTGCTGCTGCTCCTCCACATAATTTCCTCCTGTGTGAGTCCCTTGAGAGGTGTTCCAGGTGTGTCCCTCTGGGAAGAGGCCTGTTGAAGACCTAGGATACGCTGGAGAGACTACGTCTCCTTGATGGCCCGTAATTACCTCTGTGTGCTACCAGATGAGCTGGAGGAGGTCCCAGGAGAGATGGATGTTGGGGCATTCCTCCTTAAACTGCTCTCCATGTGACCCTGGTCTTGGATAAGCAGATGAAGAAGTTCTGAAGCCTCATTTCATGTGTCACACCACAAATTTCTAGTTTAATTTTCATCTATCCGTGTTACAGCTATGTAAGTAAGGTTTGCCCCATCGTGGGCTTTTGTGCTGATCATTATGGTGCATTACTCTCAAATTATCGCCTTTGGCTGCCAAGCATTTGGGTTATGTTACAAAACCTGATAACTAGGGATGTCCTAGTGGGACTGAGACATGCATAATTTATCTTCTACCTTAACAAAATGCAATTAATCCAGTTAAGCAACCTTGCTTGGGATGTAATAAAGTGTATGCTTGGACACTTTTTAGTAGGTAAGACATAGCAGGAGTATGTTTGAATTCAAAGTATGTATATAAAAATGACCTACAGCTTCCATCCAAGTGTGGATTTGATCTACACTCCTCAATCCGAAATAAATTCTCAATGGGAGAAACGAGAGGAAACTGAAGCAAGTTGATCACATGATGGTGACAATGTGTCTGGGACAGATCTGACATTTGATGTGTGCCTGAAATCTAACGTGTGCTTATCCATTAGTGCTTCCAGTCACTGCTAGTCACCCCTAAGACCTCTATGAGTGTGCAAATGTCACTGGCCATTACCCCATCACTAACTCGACCTCACATTTCACAACACTTTCCGAGATGAAAATGCCAAACTGTCACTATTTCTTTGTGTGCTGTGTAGTCAATCGGCAAGTGACACAAACAAGTCAAGCATTTATTTGGCACATTATTAACTTTTCCACATGATTGCACCATGTCACAAGAAAATCACAAAGACACCGTAGCACATGTTGATATTACTCATTTGAATCACTTTTTTTGGTCTTAGGTTCATCTTTACAGGTAACACACAGTCACCTGAGCTCTCCGCCATCACAGAATCACCTCAATTCCATGGTGGCTCACCATCATTCGTCCATCATCAACGGTGTAGGGTCTCCTTATTCTGTGATTACGTCATCTTCGCTAGGCTCTCCTCCAACCTCCATGCCCACCACCTCCAGCATGAACTATGGATCCCTCAACAGTCCACAGGTAACCATTCCTTTCGAAATCATAACATGTGCTGTTAATCCTTAGATGTCTCTGCATGCACCGGTGCTGCTTTGAATTAAGCTGGAATGACACTGACCACGTATTGTTTAATTTTGATTTCAGATATAATGTGTATGTTTCAAAAACTATTTTTGGTTTTAAACAAGAGTTATGACAGGTAATTCAGATTAAGGTAATTCAGATTAAAATGTAAGAAAACATGCGTTTTTCTTTCAGTTTAATTTTACAGACCCAAAATCTGTGCTGTCTAGTTGTGAAAAGAAGGGATAACCCTTGGAAGTACAAGACCTGTGAAATGGCTTGTGATTTACAAAGTTCTGAAACAAAAAAGTATGAAAAGTGCTTAGAATAATGTTTAAGCTTCAGGAAAGTTTCAACTGTTTTTAAATAAAATTTTCACATTCGACCTTTTCTTTTTTGACCTTGTTTTTGCTTTTTGGGGGGATTTATGAATTTTTGTCTAAACACTTTTGATTTTTGTTATAAAACATAAATGCTGTTTGTTCTCAAACAACTCTGAATTGTATTTTTTGTGAAATTTCAGGTTCACTGTCAAATTATCTTGTCATGTAATGAAAAAGTATTAAAAAAAGAAGCTGGGGTTGTGCTAAAAAATAATATCCAGCATTACCACAGAAACTGTCTTTAAAATAATGTATTAAGGCAATTTGTAAAGTAGCAACTCTCTAAAAGGCCCCATATTTCAAAGGGTTAAACATCTTAAATTACGTTTATACATATTCATATACATCTTATGTTTAATGTTAGTTAAAAAGGATTTGATCACAGCATTGAGCATTCATTCACTTGCACACTGGAGTACATTCTTCACGAAAGGATACATATCCTCTCTGAAAGAACACAACTCCCACCCACCAAGCCGTATAACAGGGCACATCCTTTCCTTTTCCTTTCTGTGGATCATTTGTGCCATTTCACGGAAGAGCTAGTGAGACACCCAGGCTTACGATCAGAGAAAGTTTAGCAGCGAGGTAATTGCAGAGTTCCCTTTTAGTTTTATTGCATCTCTCCTTTCCTCTGCGGGGCCTCCCTGTAGCCCAGTCAGTTTAGTCTAGTCTAAAAAGAGCTAATGTAGCGTAACGGACAGCCCCGGTGTAACCTTGGCTCACAGAGAGAGATATCATTGCATTGATGCTGCGCTACATCGACCACAATATGCAACACTTCAAGAAGCTGTGGAGAGCTGCCATACTATTATACTGTAAATAGCATCGGACTGTAGAGGAGGGTTCCCCGTGTCCCGAACGAGCCCCTGCAAGCTCTGAATAATGCATGCTCTATATGCAGCAGATTAAACAGAGTTCATGATGAGTATCACCTACTGAACAACCAGAAAAGAACAGGACAATTGCCATTTTTAGAGTTACAGGTTTTATTTGTTTGGGTCAAAAATGTCTTGTTAAGATTTTTACTATGAAATAGTAGAGTCCAACAAAAGAAAAGACTGTTGAGTTCAGGAAAACAATAACTTTTTGTTTTGATTGCAGCTTTAAAACCTTAAGCGAGAGTTTGTGCTCTATTTCCATTCCTTGACCTTTCTAGCCATCTGGAGTCGTGTGACTTAATTCTAAATCAGCTGTTTGAGATGATCGCAATCTCTTGTCACTCATAAAGCTGTGTGGAGAATGACTGTTTACTGCCCCCTACTGGTTCAGACAGTTTATGCCGTTCCTTTGTGTCCTGCATGTATAATTAAGTGATTTGGTGTGTATATAAACTCACCCAATGCCCGGCTTCCCCAGTTTGTTGATTTTCCAAATTTTTCTCGCAGATGAACTCTCTGAACAGTGTTAGCAGCTCAGAAGACATTAAACCTCCTCCAGGCCTTGCAGGACTCGGGAATTACCACTGCACCAGCCCAGGGTCCCTTTCCAAACACATCTGTGCCATCTGTGGAGACAGATCCTCAGGTACCCACCATCATATGGCACCCACATCCTATACTGTATGAATGATTTTCATAGAAATAATTTCCAGACGTTTTATTGAAGTTACAAATGGCTGGGTTAAGCTGGTTCACACCCTGGCCTTCTGTTTGGTTGCCCCCCCTTTTTGCTGTTCCTCACAAGTATATGCAACAAATTGTAACCAAAAAAAAGAACACTTTTCTCTCAGATATTTCCTTCCCTCCAGAATCTAAAATTTAGGAACACATGTAAGTGAGATTTAATGACAGTTATTATTTTCACCCACTATTTGTTTAAGCAGAATTAATTTCAAACACTGCGATGGACTGGCGAACTGTCCAGGGTGTACCCCCGCCTCTCGCCCAATGTGTGCCGGAGATAGGCACCGGCAGACCCCCGTGACCCCGAAAGGGAATAAGCGGGAATGGAAAATGAATGAATGAATGAATGAATAATTTCAAACAGTGTTGAAGTGTTGCAAACCATGGCTAGTAGGAAACGTGTGAAACGTAATCTATCGCATGGTGGGCTGGTGGTGAGCATAGAGCATATCAGAAGTAAAAATGGTTTCTGGAAAAATCATGAAGAAAAAAAACGTAGAAGGTATTATATTATTAAACAATATACCATTGAAATCAATTACGATTTCATCCTGAAATCCAACAAAATGCAACTCTATATCCGTTTGGCCTTTTTTTTTTGGCACAGAAGATGGTTAAACACTTGACCGCTTTGTCAATTCCTTTTCCAGGTGAATTTCTTGTCACTCCTTGTTGCTTAGAGTGACCAATAGTTCAGGGGTTTTTTTCCAAATGTAGCCGTGTTTCCAGAATTCCAGAATTAAGTTTAGGCACAAAATTGGGATATTGCATCAAATATTTGTGAATAAAGCACGTCCAATCCAATG
This sequence comes from Danionella cerebrum, assembly GCA_007224835.1. Taxonomy (NCBI): domain Eukaryota; kingdom Metazoa; phylum Chordata; class Actinopteri; order Cypriniformes; family Danionidae; genus Danionella; species Danionella cerebrum. The sequence continues at coordinate 367,289 of SRMA01027258.1, read as the reverse complement.
AGTCCAAGAGAACAAATTCATGGTACTTCCTGGTAAACTGAAAAATGGAAGTTGTTGCATTAGGAGAAGGCTTTTTTCATATACTTACTTACATCTTAGAACATGTAGACGAAACACAATATGCGCAGTCATGTCATCTTGCTTTTGGAGGTGGTAGACTGCTCTTTGCAATGCAGCCAGTAAAGACAGTTCTGGGAGGTGGTAATCCCATGACACTTCGCTGACACACTGTGGCTAAGGAAATTTTTCAATGACCAAAATAACATTTCAGATGTTGTCCAATGAAATCTGCCCATTGGTTTGTCCATAAATGCTGCCCCTTCAGCCCCCAATTCCTACAGAAAATTCCACTGCATTTCATTGGAGTTTATTCTGTAAATGCGTTTCCATCATAGTTTATGCTCATTTTTCTTATCGTTCACTAAACAGAACTACTTTTTGAACAATTCGTTCTTTTCAATCATCCATAAATATTTTTTCTTTAATTCCCTGACAAGATTTCTTGCAAACCTCAAAACGAAGCCAAACACAATAATAAGGGAAATTAAAGTAACTTGCCTAAAGTAGTTTACCAAACTAAACACATCTGATACTTCCGAAACATCAAGATTGGGTCTTTTGTTTGAGTAAAATCCATAATGTGTCTTCCATGTGGCGTGAAACATTATCCTTTTGTATTTATTTAGGCAATACATGAGAAAAGTCACCACAATACCAAGTGTAATACCATCCCCCGCTCTGCGTTCTTTAAAGAATTGTGAATGATATGAACGACTTGGAAGAACTGCTCTTTTCTATATCTGGCTCTGGGTGGGGGAGCAAGAGTAGAGCAGTTCTTCACTATTCACTATACAGATTCATTCTTTTTGAATAATTCGTTCACGGGCGACACATGACTCATCAAGTACAGCACAGGGAAACCGGAGTTTCAAACTCTGCATTATTTTTTGATATTTTTTCTAAAAAAAATTTCCTATTGCTTCTTAATTAAAGGCAAAAAAATACAAATATAACCGTTAAAAACCCTAAAGTGGCCCGAATCTATTTAAAACGAAACGGCTCATTCCTAGATCTAATATGGAATGATTCTGTATTTTAAGGGATGGGTTGCAAATCTGTCTGTATCTGTAGAAATCAGAAATGTGACTATATCTAAATAACATCTTCAGTTCTTTCAGTCCACAAAAAGTTTGGAATTTAAGGTTCATCATGTGCCAGGCCTTTGTAATAACCCCAGACAGGTGTAAGAACTGATCTGTGCTTATTGAAGCATGAGAAAAGTTATTTAATGCAATAAACTCACGTTTTTCTATCACACATTTAGGAAATGTATGGTCACATACAAAACAGATGTTTAGAAATAGGGATTATATTTGAAATGTAGTGGTATTACAGTTGCCTTAAAACTTTTAGCTTCGAGGGCTGACACATACTCTACTGTTAGCTTATGCTAACGTTAGCATGTTTGAGCTAAGAGAAGAGATAAAGTAAAAGAACACTAAAGCGCAAATACAAATATCTTTGTTCTTCTGGATGTTACAAGTTCTGAGGGGCTGACTCAACTCTTTTTGGTTTTGAACTGAATAAAATAATCTCACACTTAAGCGTCTTAAGATGTCTGCTTTATTTATTAAACAAACTTCATGCTCACAGCTGTGCAAAAGTTTTAGGCAGGTGTAAAAAGGCTGCAAACTAAGAACTTTTAGAAATAAGTAATGTACATTTGTTAATTTTATAAAAGTGCACAAAAGGAAAATCTAAATCAAACCAATATTTGGTGTTGCTATCGTTGGCAACTATTCCTGTAGGTACACTGTCTGGAATGTTGAAGGATTATAGTCCGGTTGATGTTCATCCAGTTATAGCAAACAGATGCTTATGATCATCAGCGTCACACATTGAAGGTTGAACCCAGTTATGAACTGAAATAGAAACAGCTGTGTTGGAGGTTTAAAACTAAAAAAACTTTTATATTACAGAAAACTGAACAATTTACCAGTGTGACTGAATAAGTTGTCAGTTAAATGTAAAGGTTTATAACAAGTGCTTCTGTAGTAATTGATCTTGTTCTGTGTGTAGGGAAACATTATGGTGTCTACAGCTGTGAAGGCTGCAAGGGCTTTTTCAAGAGAACCATTCGGAAAGACCTAACATACACTTGTCGAGACAATAAGGACTGTCAGATAGACAAGCGTCAGAGGAACCGCTGTCAGTATTGTCGCTATCAGAAGTGTCTAGCCATGGGCATGAAGAGAGAAGGTGAGTGGCAGCTGCTGACACTCATTCTGTGGCTCGTGTAAATCTTGTGTTATTTCTTTTTGGTGAATTGTGTGAATTTCGCTTCATTCCAGCGGTGCAGGAAGAGAGGCAACGCGGCCGAGAGAAGAGTGATAGTGAGGTGGACTCCAGCGGCTGCTTTAATGAGGAGATGCCAGTGGAAAAGATCCTGGATGCTGAGCTGGCTGTGGAGCCCAAGACTGAAGCCTACCTGGAGTCTAGCATCAATAACTCGGTCAGATAGCACTTGATCATATTGACACATAAGAAATAGAAAAAAGATTGCGCACAACTTTATATCTAATGTACGAAAAAGGTGAAAGCGAAAAAGTGAAAATTTTTAGGAGCTGGGATGTAGAAAAATGGCAGCAGGTGCTCTGGACTGACAGTTTGTTCTTAAAAAGGCTGTGGAGCAAAAATTTAACATCTGCAAATTAAAGTGAAACATGGTGGAGGATGCTTGAATGTGTGGGGAGTATATCTGCCAATGGAGATGAAGATTTGGTCAGGGTTAATTTCTCCTGAATTTATTATTTTCTATTTCAGCAGAACAATGATCACAAACATGCAGCCAAAGTCATCTTTAGCGTAGTTCTTGTGCAAGTGTATGTATGAGAATTCCTGCTGCTCTAAAGCCAAAGATTTGATTTCTCTTTCCTGCATTTTGTTCAAAAACAATGATTAATGTTTCCATTTTTTTCACACACCTAAAAGATTTGCACAATATTGTACATAGAAGATTTACATGATTTGCTGGGTTGTAAATGAAGGGTGTTTTAAACAAATGCTTGATTTAAAAATGTTTCGTCTAATTTCATCTCAGACAAATGACCCAGTGACCAACATCTGCCAGGCTGCAGACAAGCAGCTCTTCACACTTGTGGAATGGGCCAAGAGGATCCCGCACTTCTCTGATCTTCCTCTGGACGACCAGGTTATCCTGTTGCGAGCAGGTCTTTGTCTTCTCTTAACATATCTGAAGTGGTTTGTGTGTGGTGAGTACTGGCTATTCACAAGGCTTGTCTGTAGGGTGGAACGAGCTGCTGATCGCCTCATTCTCACATCGGTCTGTAACGGTAAAAGACGGAATTCTCTTGGCTACGGGTCTGCATGTCCACCGCAGCAGCGCTCACAGTGCCGGGGTAGGATCCATATTTGACAGGTCAGCTCAGAACGCATCCAGAACGTAGCTCTTCATTTACTATACTGTTGAATTTATTAACATAATGTTGTTTTGCAGGGTATTAACAGAACTTGTGTCGAAGATGAGGGACATGCAGATGGACAAAACAGAACTGGGTTGTTTAAGAGCCATCGTCCTTTTTAACCCAGGTGCCAGCCAGTTCTTGATTACATTTTAACAAAATAAAAATGTATGTAAAAATGTTGTATATTATTAGGGAATGCTACTGTTTCGCTATGTTGTACTAATGATACAGTCATCAGGTTACTGAGGGCTGAGGGCAAGAAGGTGCAGGAGTTTAGGTATTTGGGGTCAACAGTCCAGTGCGACGGGGAGTGTGGAAAAGAGGTGAAGAGGCGAGTGCCTTACCCCCCATCCCTCACCTCCCATCACTTACGAAGCTCCCTGAACCAGGTTTCATGCTGTCCGCTGCCAGCGTTTTTAGGCATAGGACACACATCGGCCTTTCCTCCTCACCAACGGCATTAACAGTGAAGCCGAGAGCAAGATATGCTTCGTCATATTTTCTGTATTTAACCACGTTAGCTTTTGAATGAACTGCCTGGGTCTGTGCGACTTCAGTGGCTTTTCTCTTCCCCTTTACAAACAGATTTTACTCTACGTCAGGGGTCACCAACCTTTTTAAAACCCGAGAGCTACTTCCTGGGTACTGATTAATGCAAAGGGCTACCACTTTGATACCCTCTTCTGAATTTATTAATAATTAAGGATATTCATCTCTGCAAAGACACTGATCATGTGAATTATTTCTCACACTGAATATGAATTAAATTAATTAACAAGGTAGTAAACAAATAAATATTTATATGCAACACTTTATATTTATGATTCGTCTTAGTGCAAGGGTTATTTAAATTGAAAAAAAATATATACAAGTTCAAACAAATGATCACTTCTACAAGAGTCCAAGGAAATCACAATGTCCAAGGGACAAATAATAAATCATATAAATTCAAAAAGTGAGCTACGATGATTTTTTTTCATTGTTAACATTTTAACATACACAATTTATACATTTTACAAATGCATTAAACTAAACATGAACTGGAAACCAAATCTGGTATCGGTTTCTTTCAGTCATTGGAAAGCCTGGTATTGCGTGCTGTTTACCAGTATGTTGTACTATGAGTGAGTTTTGAGATGGTGTCGTGAAATGTCTCTCCACGTTGTGCCGCTTGGCCACCACCGCCACAGCCGTCGAGCAAATGAGACAAACATATGTTCCTTCCACAGAAATAAAAAAAAAAAAACTTTACCTCGTATTCGTCGCAAATATTAAATGTACTTTCTATGAGTCAGTCGTCGTAGCGCATCATTCTGACCTTTCATATATATATATATTACTTTCTTTTTTGCGTTTATATACTGTTACAACAAGCTTTAATATAAAATTAGATTCAGCTCCCTGGAAAGTGGCTGTATTTGAGCTATTTTCGAACAGGTGGTGGGTGACTCATGTGGTCCTCGTTGGAGACCCCTGACTACGTCTGTTGTTCTTTTCTTTTTCTGCTGATGATCTGCGCCCCCCCCCCCCTGCAGTGCCTGTGCGCCCCCCACTTTGAGAACCACTGGGTTAGAGACTGTAGCAGTGAGGAAGAGACAAGAGGCAGAGATGGAAGTAGCAGAGATGAGGATGTTGAGGTTCAGTTTAGGAGTGACTAGGATGGACAAGATTAGGAACGAGCACATCAGAGGGACAGCTCAGGTTGGTTGTTTTGGAGACAAAGTCAGAGAGGCCAGATTGAGATGGTTTGGACATGTGCAGAGGAGGGATAGTGGTTATATTGGTAGAAGGATGTTGGAGATGGAGATTCCAGGCAAGAAGTCAAGAGGAAGACCAAAGACGAGATATATGGAGGAGCTGAAAGAGGACATGAAGGTAGTTGGTGCAAGAGTAGAGGATACTGAGGACAGAGTTAGGTGGAAACAGATGATTCGCTGTGGCGACCCCTAAACTGGGAACAGCCGAAACGAAAGAAGGAGTACTAATGATACAGTAATTTAAAAAGGAACCTGAAATGAAGACATAAGCTTTACAAAACTATGTTATTACTTACTATTTCCATGTTTAAACTGTCAAAATAAAACCATCAACACAGGATGACAGCAGATGGGATACATGCCGCCTACTGAATGTGGAGCCCCTCCCACTGAATGTGAAATCAGGATGTCACTTCCAGGGTTAGGTTTAGGGTTGGAGTTAGGAAGTACAACCAATGAGACGACATGTGTGCAGGACTCCATGTTTAGTGGGTAGGATTTAACCCGTCTGCAGTCTAGGGCTTCAAGGGCTTGATTTGTATTTGTATTTGTATTTATCATCCATTCTCTAGGGGACAGTGCTATTTTTCTAGGAGGTTTCATAATATTCCTTTTGTTATTAAATATTTTGGTTATTTTGTGTTATATAAACACATTTGTAATATCTATTACTGTACAAAAGTATTTTATTTATATTAAAGAGAGTTTTACTACAAATGGGTTAACTTTTTTTCCACTTAAAATAGTCATCAAAATTATTAACCCACCTTTGAAATCGCACATTTTTATGAGGTTTATCTGAGCTTTATTTCTTATTCTTTTTTATCATAGAGAAGATTTCCTGTAGTTGCTTTAATAGAAGTATTGAAACATAAAAAATAAAAAACAGCTTTAATATTAGCCACAAAGGTTAATACTGTATTATCAATATATAATTATATATTGTTTATTATTATTATTATTATTATTATTATTATTATTATTATTATTGTTTATATTGTTTATTATTATAATTATTGTATATTATTATATGTTATTATTATATTATCAATAATATTTGATTTGGCTTTAGAACAAACTACTATTGTTTAATAACTTACCAATTTAACCTCATTAAGCTAATCAACCTAGTTAAGTAAGGCCAACCTTGTTTTCTTGTTTAATCAAAGTCTTGGCAAAGAATTGCAAACATTCTTGTGTTTGATACCAATGCTCCTGTTCCAGATGCGAAGGGACTATCGAACCCATCAGAGGTTGAAGCGCTGCGGGAGAAAGTCTACGCCTCATTGGAAGCCTACACCAAACACAACTACCCGGATCAGCCCGGCAGGTACTCATCTTCATCCTTTATTGATGCCGCAGCACTTCACTTCTTTATTTCATGAGGAGATTTGTTTCCTTGGTCCAAACTTGTACTGTAAGTAGGGCACACAGGTGTACTAGTCGAATCACTTTAAACAAATGCATCAACAGATAAGGCTTCAGAATAAGAAACGATATTACAAAAATAGAATCCTGCACTAAAAGCAAATATACACGTACTGGCCACTTTATTAGGTACACCTTACTAGTACCAGGTTGGACAAACGTTTGCTTTCAGAACTGCCTTAATCCTTTAAATCAACAAGATACTGGAAACATTCCTCAGACAGTTTGCTCTGTATAGACATGATGACATCACACAGTTGCTGCAGGTTAGTCGGCTGCACATCCATGATGTGAATCTCCCGTTCCACTACATCCCAATCTGGTGTCTGTGGAGACCATTTGAGTACGGTGAACTTATTTTCATGTGCAAGAAATGCGTTACAACATGGCACAGTATCCAAGTAGCCATCAGAATACGGGTATACTGTGGTCATAAAGGGATTTGACATAGTCAGCAACAATACTCAGGTAGGCTGTGGCATTGACATGATGCTCAGTTGCTACTAATGGGTTTACCAAGAAAGTGTCCTGCCCACCATTCCACCACCAGCAGCCTGAACCGTTGATACATGGAAGGATGGATCCATGTTTTTGCATTGTTAATGCCGAAGCCAAAGCACAACATAGGGAATGTTTACAGCAGTCACACCGTATGAAAGAGCTCAGACACCAAAGCATGACGAATGCAATTACACACTACCTTCGCTAAAGACATGGTCACCTTTAATGCTGTGTGCAAACAGGGGTTCAAAAATATAACCCAAATATTCTAAATCGTACGTATAAAAGTAAAGCCATTGTTTTGGTCACTTTCTTAATTTCACAATTAGATATTTTCTCAATATTACACAGCCCTACACACTAAACGACACTGAAATGATTGACACAATAGGAGAAAGATGAGAGATCATACTGGCCACAGACTTAAGTCACAGTATCAAAATTTCCTCCGCATATTTGTCCACTTTAAATGTAAATCAAGTCAAAGTCAGAGCAGAACCATCTCTGGACACAATACGTCCATTATTGAACTGTCACTTGCTCTTGCAACGCATGCAAATCCCGCCCAGTTTCTTATCTTTTTGATTTTTTCAGGTTTGCCAAGCTTCTACTGCGTCTCCCTGCACTGCGCTCAATCGGCCTGAAGTGCCTGGAGCATCTGTTCTTCTTCAAGCTCATAGGAGACACCCCCATAGACACGTTCCTCATGGAGATGCTGGAGGCACCTCATCAGATCACATGACACACCACGCCCTGCCTGTACATAGCCCCCAGAGCACTCTTTACCCCTTTAGAACAAGCCTATTTTCTACCAAGCACAATGTGAAAAGAACAAAAGATTTGTATTGGTTGGTGTTTTCCAAAAGAGACACTGTTTAAGTTAAGGGTATTAGTACTGTAAACCTTTATTTTGTATATAGATTTTACCAACTGTGATAGTTGAGGCAACTAAATGTGAAAATATTTAATTCTAAAGCAAAACTGTATCAAACTGTCACCAGCAAAGTGTGTGGAATAGCAGAGAAAGAATTTCATGTCGTTTTTCTTGCTGGCTTATGGAATACATTTGTTTTTCCACAAAATGTTTCTTAAAATTGAACAAATTCACCTTGCTCTGTATCAGAAAATCAATTCACAACGAGATCACTTTCGAAATAAAATTTATTTAGATATAAAGTGGCTGTTCATTCACTAAAGATCTTTTAATCATTTTGATAGCTTTGTAACAAAACGGTGAGCAAATTGATAAAGAACAGATAAAAGAAACATGGGCTTTTCAGCTTGACAATGGCCCAAAACACACAACTGGAAGGTTCATTTCCAACCTGTGTTTTTGTCACATTTTCCTGTTATTTCCTGAATTTTCTGGGGATATTATTTACACATAGGTTAATGGACATGCAATTTAAAAAGTACAAAATATATATTTTTTAATATTTATTTTTACTCTTTTCCTCAGTTCGAGCAGAAAACATGAAATCATCCATCGAATTAGAATATGAGCTGGAGGTTTATGTAAGTGAGCTGTCCGGGTGTTGTATGGTTCCCTCTGATCGTCCTAAATCACATCATTTGTGACTCATTCTTTTCCCTTCAAATGAAAAGCACTTGTAAAGTGTCTGGAGAAGCAGGAAAGGAACAGCACTAATGTGTTTCTCAGGAGGCATGAATGAAAAGAGCCTCTTTCATCCGTCTAGACTGAAGGAATTTATGGACCTGAAAGAGCACTTCATGTGGCCGTCTGTTTTGATAACATTTTGGGACTCTTCAAGGGACTCTGAAGTAAGTGTAATCATAATGGTCAGAGTGTTGAATCTGTATCGATACACTATATGATGCATAGCACAAATCGCATATCACATTTATATAAAGAACAATCATAGTTTTGAGAAAGCAAAGCTAAATACTTTCATCTATACTGGAGCATTTCATATCATCCATCCACTAGGGGGCAGTTATAATGTTTTTGTTAGGTCATCTTTTTTACTCCAAGTGAGGAAAAGAGCTCGTTCATAATATTTCTTGTTTTTTATTTAAATTAAGAGTATTTGGCTCCTAGCAAATATTAATAAAACAAAGGTAAAGACAAGGTAAAGAAGTTTCAGAAGGGACTAGAAGCGCCATCACTCAAGGAAGAAAACGCACATTATCTCCTAGATGACAAGTTGCAGTGATGCATATTGTGACAATTATGTTAGCATGTAACAGACAAAACATTTCAAATACATCTCCTCCTAGAATGTTTGAACTACAGCCACCAAACTTTGCCTAGACATCCAAACTGGTCTCGGGTGACAATATCTTTTAAAGGAATTCTGGGAAATCGCTGAGAATGCTGGGAAATTTTCCAGCGACTTAATATGGGGTACACTTTGGAAAACCTCATAGAAACTTCAAACTGACCACATTTCTGGAGGTTACCAGTCTGTGCAAGAGCCATTGAAAATAAATGGGAGAAGGAAGCATATATAACATATAAGCATATCATATTAACAACTTCATTTTTTTATGATATTACTGAAAGCTCCCTAGCAACCAAAGGTTTTTACCCTGGCAACCCAAATTTCTGAAATGTATCTCAGCTTTAGGAAATTACAGAGATATGGGAGTTGGATTATGTTAGTCATATTGTCACAAAGGAACTTTTTATCATGACCCCTCCATAGCAACCAGATTATTTACCATAGCAACCATAATGGCATATCCCAACTTAAGAAAAGCATTGGTGTTGGTTTATTTTGCTCATAGTGACTTGGGAACATAATGATATGTCAGTATATACATTTTAGTAGCAAATTATGACAATACTAAAATTTTTACCCTAGCAACCAAACCATCAGTTCTATATCTCAGCTTCAGAAAATGCTAGGAACATAAGACTTGGTATATATCACTCATTTTGATTTGAAAATTCATAAAAAACCTTTTATTGACATCAGTGATTTCCCCCAGCAACCAGTTTTCCAAAAATCTGTAGCTCAGCTCTAGAAAATCATTGATTAATGAGGTAAAGTTTTTGAGTGGGACTTTTACAAGCCATCTCTGAGCTCAGGTCTCTTCCTGACACTAGAAAACTTCTTGGAAAGATAGCCTGATACACATTCCATGCTAGCTTCACACCTTGCTTCACCAGGTTAATTAAAGGTATGGTGAAAATGGCCCAAATAAACAATGCTAGCTGTTTGTTATGGAAACGTGACATGGGTAAATGTTAAAACAAATAAAAAAAAACTGTCTCAGATTTTGTTCAGACAGTGTTTTTGGAACAATTAAAACAGTCTGAGAAGAAAACCTCTGGTTGTTAGTGACATCTGGACTAGTCTCTAAACGGTGGGTGTCCCTGAGGCAATCGTTTAGTTTTGGGAGCAAATGAAGGAACCAGAGGGCAGAAATAATGAATGTAGTCTGTTTGGAGGAGTGATACAACTGCTTTATGACAAAAACCACTTCCCACAAAGAGGATGTTTTCTCTCTCAACAGGAACTGAGAGAAAAGCTCAAGCATAAATTAAGTGTAACAGTATATTTTTAATTACAACAGCATTTGAGACACACAGCACACCTCATCAAAACTCAATAGGGCTCAAGCTCTAATAAAACCATAAGTTCAAATCTAGAAACTGATGTTTTTACCATTGGAAAAAAATATATTTATGAGTAATTCAAATTGACAAGCTGATGAAACCAATTTAAAGCTGTTTCAACAGTGTTCCGTTTTGTTACCCTTTGATCTCTAGATATTGTCTCATTATGTTTCCTATACACATTAATCACATGAATAAATAATGATTGAGAACTCTAGAGCTTTCTGGGAGCTGTATATATTTCCTGTAACATCATAAATCTGTAGAATCTATGCCAGTTTTAAGGTCATCTTCAAATCAGAAATCTTTGGAATGAGTTACTGTTCTGATTGGTCAACAGTTTTAAATAAGAGACAAATCAGCGGCAAACATTTTTCCTCGAATGCAATCCATACTGTAGCCATGTAAAATCATCAGTATTCCTCACAAAGAACCAGTGGATACTGGCCATTGTCCATATCTTAGGATTTTCCTCAGTTCATCAGCTAAAAACTTTGGTTTGTACCAAAAATTAAGATTTTTTTATTTTGTGTGTGTTTTTGATTTGCAAATTCGCAGTAATGTGCCAGCCATTTCTCTTTGTTATCTTCTTCAGTGAAAACCCAGACAACAATAAAGTTCTTCTAGTGCATAAATATGAGCTACCCAAAGCACGGTGACCTCACTAGCGCCCCCTATTTCCATTGTGTTTTTGATTTGTATTTGTGTTGTGCATCAATGTGCCACAGAGACAATTGATGGCCCATTAATGTACAATATGACAGCAAAAACTTAAATAAATATTTAACTTTTTTATTTGCAGTAGCGTTTTTGATTGTGCACTAATTGATCATCGTAAATAAAAGTTTAAAAAACAGACAAAATTTTAGAAATCTGAATTTTAGGGTTATTTTCTAGTTTTAATGTCAAAAGACCAAACCCTAATTCCTCAATCGGTCTCTTTAATTGATGTTAAGATTAATTGTACTTTTACATTACGGTCCGCAATAAGTTTTCTGGTGCAAATTACCCCCCGGATATTAGATATTTGTAAATATGAAAGGAGTCCTGGGCACAAATGAATGCAAAGTGTGACACAAAAGAGAAAGTTCCTTGAATACGACGTGACATATACTTCACATAAATGTGCGAGCAGAATGGTTGCTGTTTTTGCATCAAACTTAACCAAACCACCCACTGTAATAGAACTGATTCCATGTAATACACTTAATACGATGTGAGAGGCTCGAGTGCTTCTTCTTTCACCACCTACATATATTCAGATATGTGAATTTGCAAGTGTTATCACGGCCGGATAACTTTTCTGAACAACATTATTTGATAAATATTCATATATTATTCTCTTTTTGATTATAAAAACATCACGTCAGCGCTGAATAAAAATAATAAATTTACATTTTTTTTTGTACTGGAAAGTATTGCTTTGACCAACACACCACAGTTCACAAAATTTTATTTTATTGATATTTTCATTTTCATAAATGCAGAAAGGTTACCCACCCTCTATGACCACCACATGAAATCTGGTGAAAGAGCAGGACCTTTGGGAACATCTATCCCACTAAAACCAGTATTACAGTCACAGGTGAGTAGACGTTTAAAAAAAAATCTAATTAACGTCTCAAACTACTTGAGTAAATTTGACACCTATGGTCTTTTAAAGCTGAGGTCACTGACTCTTCTGGCAACACTGCTGTTGTCTAGTGTGTGTGTGGGATGTTATGTCCTCTATTCCTTACATCATCATGTTTTAATTGGACTGGGTGTTTAATTACTTTTCCTGGCCAGCTTGAAATATCCAGCTGTCTATCGATATAAAAGAAACAGAAGTGCCCAGGAACACAATAAAGTGACAACAGCATTTCTCTTTGGTGAGTACTTCATACATTCTCATCTAAACTGTGGTCTCGAGAACATTTTTTTGGCATCCTGATGATGTGCATAATTTTACTAAAGCGTTAAGAACAAAATTAACATCAAGTAATAATAATAATAAAATATTATGATTAGCATTAACATGAATCTTGGTCTAATGCTAGGACAATCTGAAGATCTGGTGTTTTACTCAGAGTCAGAGATTTTTATAAAGTGGTATACTTTTTTTCTTTGTAGAATTTATTTATTTTCAATTGCAACAATTTACAAATTCTTGTTTTGACTGTTCAATGAAAGATTGAGTTGCTATTTGATTGTTTGGTCAAAGTTTTTACGAAGTGGCTGAAGGATTACTTTTATACAAAATGGTTCTTCAATAAATTTATTTATTCAGTAAATAAGTATATACATTTATGGATTCAGTAAAGTTGATAATTCAAACTGCGCACAGCTTTGAACAACACCTCTGATAGCAACACCAGCAATGATAAAACAGTTAACATTTATGTTTCAAAACATTAAAGATTTTTATAAATGTTGTTAAATAAACACGCACACGCTTCCATACAGATTTGTTTTAATTGGAATGGAATAAGTTTACCCCATGTTGATTTATTGTAGGTGTGCAATTGCCAGCAAGCATTTATGTTTTGTAAGCTTTGCCATGGTTCTATAAGTGGAATCTTATGACGCGGATGATTATGTTTGAGCAGAAAATTCGCAACACCAAAATTATTAAAATTAATTTCAAAATCAAAATCTTTGGAAAGTAATAGGATTATGTACATTCATTCGTTCATTCATTCGTTCATTTATTCGTTCATTCATTCGTTCATTTATTCGTTCATTCATTCTCCAACCCGCTTATTCCCTTTGGAGTCACGGGGGTCTCCAGCACACATTGGGTGAGAGGTGGGGGTACATCCTGGACAGGTTTCCAGGCCATCACAGCGCAACATTCACTCACACATAAACACCTAAGGGAAATTAGATTATTTAATTAATCTAACCGCATGTTTTTGGGATTGTGGGGGAACCGGAGTACCCAGAGAAAACCCACGCAAGCACAGGGAGAACATGCAAACTCCTTCCAGGAAGGTCACTGGTGAGCCTCTAACCGGCAACCTTCTAACTGGAAGACCACAGTGCTACCCACAGCACCCCCGTGCTGCACAGATTATGAACATATACCAAATTAAATGTTATCTTGATATTTCATTTAAAAAATGTTATTTATTCTACACTTCACATTTCTTGACATAATACACCATGAGCGAAGAGTAGTTTTTAGTGATATCCTAGCCTAGGATATCAACATCAACATTTCTTTTTTTACTCAAAGCAGAACACATTTTAACTTTCAAACGGTGGAGTTGTAAACAGGACAAACACAGAAAAACAATACGGAAACTTTCCTTTTTACTTCAATGCTACTGGTCTAATTGGACTCAAGTGTCTATGCTAAGCAATGCTAAATGTGTTTATTGTTATTGCCAACTGAATAGTTTCCAAATACTTATTATCTCGGTTGGATGTGAGCATACATAAACAAAGTGGACTGTTCCTTTAAGGAGACTGTGATAACTTTATTAAACTGTGAGAAGTTTTGCAGAAAGTGTTTTTGCCATTAATTGTTTTGTGATCTCACTAGACCTGGAGGTGTTGGTTTCATTGAGGCTCATCATGACTGGTCCTCTGGTGGTTGCATCGCTCCTGTCTGTGCTCTGTGTTTTCCCGCCATTTTCTGCTGCTCAGGGTGAGTCTGTGTATCTCTTAACCTCATCCTTGAGTGAAAGTGAAACTGAGACATCTTCAACCCATTTTCCTCAAACTGGTGCAGTGTACAAGATTGTAATCAAGAGATAAATTAATACTAATAGAGGTTCAAATTTCCAAGGAAAATCTTTTGTGAATCTCACTCTACAATCTTTTTTTTCTGAATTTAAAGTACTTTAACTTTCTCTTGAAAATAAAGAAATATGTTGTTATTTTGAGGTGCTGAATTGTGTTGGACAAGTAATTATGGAATTGTTAAAATGTGGTTCTCTCATTCTTTAAAAAAACAAGTACATTGATTCCTCAAATACAAAATGAATCTGTTCCAGGGTGGCTTCTGTTTCTTGAATTTTTCGTATGTCAAAGTTTCTAAATATTTTTCAGGGGACCCTGAAATTCGTCTCGCGAGGTACCACTGTATATGTGAACAGCCCTTTATAAACTATAAACTTCCATTCTTATATGTCTAGGCTAGAGAATCAAACATTTTTATTTATTATTTGTATTTTTCTCTTATTTTGATGCTTGCCAAAATATTCAATATTCAATAGTCGGTAATATCCACATTTTTATCCACAGACCTGATTGGAGTCCATCTTACTATAAACAAAAAGTGATTTACTGATGTTTACATTAAATCTGATATGTACTGATTTTAGATTATACAGACGAGTGCATGGCAGCATGTCTTGCAGCTCAACAAAACCCAGATCTCTTGAGACAAGGTAAGTTGAGATAAAAAATGCACTTGTTTAACAGAAAGACACCAGTTTATTTCAGAAGATTGTAACGTGTGTAATTCAAATTAAAACCCTGTTACTTCCCTCAAAGTGAGGTATGCTTTGGCTCGTTATCATCCTGGAAGAAAAAACATCGACCCACACCAAGCTTTCTTGCAGTCTGCCTGAAGCTCGCCAGTGATCTTCCTGGAAGGAGTTTGCATGTTCTCCCTGTGCTTGCGTGGGTTTCCTCTGGGTATTCTGGTTTCCCCCACAATCCCAAAAACATGCGATTAGGTTAATTGAACCAAAAGTCCCCCTTAGGTGATGGACTGGCAACCTGTCCAGGGTGTACCCCCACCTCTCACCCGATGTGAGCTGGAGATAGATACTAGCAGACCCTCGTGACATTCAGGAAAATGAATGAAAAAAAGGAATGAATAATCCTCTAAATCAGCAAATTGTTTGATAACAATTCTTTGTGCCACAGGAATCAAAGTAATAACTTCTTAAGGGGGTTAAAATATTTATATTGTTGAGACTTTCTTTATATTATAAGTTCTTAGCTTTCTTAATTCTCTTATTGAAGCTAGAACTCAGACATAGAAGGCAAATAGGAAATTAAAGCTGCAAGAAGCGATCAAAGGGCTCTCTGACCTTTGGCGCTATTGCCTCTTGGTGGCCAGTTTGTTGCACTATAAATTATGACCAATACTAATTTAAGAGATGTATTCAAGAGATGTGTGTGTGCGTGTGTGTGTGTTAAAATACACACAAAATACATGCTATACCCGGAGTGTATTTTGTATAGGTGTTCAGACTTGTTAATATAGTTGGTAAATTTAGATGAGTTATAACAACTTCCTCTCTATGATGAAATTTTGTCGGGTGCCGTGTGTACAGAGTATAACAAAGTCAAAAAAGCTTTGTAATTAAACATCCCATATGCCTCAAGATTGATGGAGGTTGGGAGTGAACAGATACAAGGTGTTTCTTAAAGGTTGACAAGCAATGTGACCATTTTTAGAGGTTTTTGCAAAAAGGCTGACTTCCTGTCAATTTTGGAAACACATTTCCTGATACTTATATGTAAGACTTGGTATTCTACACATGCATGCCGAATTTCATTTGCCTACGATAAACTGTTAGCGCAACATAAGCTAAAATGTGTTAGGTGATGCTATTGAGCCATTTTGGCCCACCCACTTTTCAAACCCCAAACGGACATAACACAATGGTCACTCCCAAAAACTATAACAATAATACTAATATATGAGCAATTACAATTAAATTCTCTTTCCTTCCGTGCCAGAATTTTCAAAAAGGTTCAAAAAGCTCGGTTCAAAAAATACAATTTCACAGGAAGATTAAACCTTTTGCTTCAAACTGTAAATCTAGCAATCAGGGTTAAAAAAAAAGACTTCTGTCATTTGCTAAACCTGTCGCTTTCCTAAATGATGTTCACCGCAAATTTTAGGGACTGGACTTGATGGTTTTGTAGCTCCATCTGATGCTCCAACTCTTCCTGTCGAAAACCCATCTGCCCAAGACAGCCATGACCCTCCAATGGGATCTTCAGATTTACCTGGTAACAGACAGCTTTTACATTAAAACAATCTTCAGACAATAGCAAATGACATGCCCCTCTTCACAGGCTCTGCTTCCAGTCCACCTGGTTCCCAAGACCCTGCTCCAGGAGACTTCTCCAAAAATCCTCTGATCATCCCACTGCAAGTGTCTTTCCATATAAGTGCAAAGGCTGATGAGGAATCGGACGCTTCTGAGAGAGCTGGCGCTGCTCTCCGAGGTTCAGAGAGAGCTGGTGGCCATGACCCAGGTTCAGAGAGAGCCTTCCTCCCTGGTTCCAAAGAAACCAGCACTCCTGCCCCAGATTCAGAGAAAGCCAGCGCTCCTACCCCAGGTTCAGAGAGAGCCAGTGGCCCTGCCCTTGGTTCCGACGGTGCCAGCACCACTGCCCAAGGTCCCACCAGCCCCAAAGAACCAGGTACTGCAGCCACAAAATGCTACATTCTTAAAAGTACAATTTTTTTTTTTGTTGTAACAAATAAAATTTTGCTTCATTTTATTCATCATCAAAGATAACATTAGTTTACTGTGTTGTGAATTTAACCTGAACATCTTGAATCTTAATATCTGTCTTTCTGACCCAAACTCAGATTCAAATCTCTGCAGTGGTCTTGCTATTGATGGAATGGCAGCACTCGTCAATGGCTCAGTAATCGTTTTCAGAGGTACACGTTCTACATGCATACCATTGATTCCTCAAAGCACAAACGAATAGGTACTTTGTACATCTCAGGTCATTTCTTTTGGCTTCTGAACCCCAAAACCAAAAAAGCTGGTCCTGCTCGTAGAATCAGTGATGAGTTGGGTGTTCCATCACCCATCGACACTGCCTTCACTCGCTGCAACTGTCAGGGAAAAACATACATCATCAAGGTGATAATCAAGGACTATAATTATCAAAGCACTACGACAGCAGCTCTAAGAAACTCTTTTTCTTTTCCACTCAGGGCGACCAGTACTGGAGTTTGGAGAATGGTGCAATGGAAGCTGGGCAACCCAGATCTGTGTCCCAGGACTTTGGTGGCCTCAGTGGGGAGATAAAGGCAGCGTTGTCTGTCCCAGCCACTCGAAAGAGGCCTGAAACCATCTACTTCTTCAAGAAAGGTGACACCTGGAAGCTTCTCATTGATATTTTTGAATGAAATTGTTTGGAGTTGAAGAGTTTAACAGAGACACGTGTTATCTACTCAGGAGGCACTGTTCAAAAACTGTCCTTTCCTCCTGGAACTGGTACAAACTGCAGCGGAAAGAGGTCCAAGAATCCAGGGAAGAGTTCCAAAAATGGAAAACAAGGAGGTAATTCTGCTTGTTTTTATGCTAAAACAGGATAAACTCCTTGTAAGGAAAGACGCATATTTATCAGAGCATACAGTCAAAATACAACAATATCAGTGTTAAAAACAAGAAGAAGATGATTTAATTAGGCCTTTGGAAAGAAAAATGATTAAAAAAAACCTGAGGAAATATTTTACATTTCCATTTTATTGTAAGGATATTTCATCACTTGTAACTTGTTTTTTTGTTCTAAGAAATACATTTAAAAAAAAAAAAAGTGGTCACCCAAATAGTACAAATTTACATTTAAAAATGCAAGGAACAAAATCAATGTCTAGCTGTGCATTTGCCCATTTTAATGCACATGATGAAAAACCAGATCCATAGCAGCACTCCAAGAGCGATACATAGTGTCTGTATGAGTTAAATAAAATGTATAAAGAATATATCAAACTAAAATATGGAAGGTGTTGCATTTGCTCTATGTATGAGTTTTCAAGTTGAACATTATGATGCTTAACAATACAATGATTATTGACAGAAAAACTGAATAAAAAGACCCAAACCATATACTCAGTAATACATAATCAACCCACACCTGTCAATCACAGTGCGGTATTCTGACATCCACTCATAGTGAGTGGTTGGGTGAAGCCATTTATTTATGAAGCCAACTGTGTTTACATTTTACTATTAAAATAAGAAGTTTCGAAACGACCAAAAGTTTAAATGAAAACATGCACAAAAACTCACAAAGGGGTTTGAGTGGTTGGTAAAGGTAACCATGATCACCAGCGACCGGTTTGCTTGTAGTCAATGTTTGTGCACAACACGTTCCCGGGCTCTTGATAGACTTCTTTGAAGAACCTCATCAACAACTACCTCAAGAGACTTTTTGGGTATACAAAATATTCAACTTTAGGTAATTTAGTTTCTGTCTTTATGATAAAAAAAAGTAAACCATTCTTTACAATAAATGGCTAAATAAAAGGGTCTGCGCACTTATGAGCACAGCTATAATTATGTATAAAAGGCAACTTTAGGAGCCAAATTTCTAGGACATAATTCAAGTTAAAAACAATGTGGATAAAATACAACGCATGTGGTTAACTCTTGATGATTTCCCCGGACAGAAATCCAGCTCTCCGGAGAAATTAACATGAAACTAAAGATGAAGGGCTTCCCGACTTCTGTGACATCAGCCTTGTCCATGCCCAATCCAAAGAAGGCTGAAGGTTTCGATTACTTGGTTTTCTCTTGGCGTAAGTTATAATATTTTTTTCAAGGAACTAATCGTGCTTGTGAGTCAAGGTCATATACACAATTTCTGCATTTTAAAGAAACCTCCTCTTTCATGTTTTCCAGCTAAAGTCCTGAATGTGAAAATCAGCGGTGATCTGCCCGCTCTGACCGCCCCTGCCAGCCACTCTTCTCAGCAGAGTAACATCAACAAGTGGCTCCCATGCGCCTGAAACCCATAGCGAGCAATACGCCAAAATGATTCTCCATTTATTAGCAAAGTGTTTCAACATAGCATCGGCATAATAACTCACAAAATATAAAAGAACAAATCCAAGCATTGATTCAATAACATTGAAATGAACAAATGTTGAAGGATGGAGCAGAGAGCTGACTGAGATTGTTTAGAAAGGTGATCAGTGTTGCTGCAGGACAGACACTGTGACTCAGCAGGTTTTAGAACGGAGCACCTCTGCCGAAACCCCGCCCTCGACCTCCACGAGAAAAACCTACAGAACAAGAGTCAGAAACACTTGATCAATTCAAAGACATCGAAAAATATGAGAATATTTACTAACGCTTCTGTATGAATATTCATTAAAAACATAAAAAATATTCATTAAAAACATAAACAGCTGTTGTGTGCATGGCTTTGATATGTAAGGGCTCTGTGGCAGCTTTTGATGGTACCTCTCCTGATGAGCTGGTTCTTGGGAGGCAGCTGAGAAAGCAGGCGGACACCAGCTTTGGCTTGACCAGTGCTGCTGCTAGTGCTCGTATCTAAAGGGACAGCGTTGAGAAATGTTATGGTACTTAAAATTTACCTTCTTAATTGATAATGAACACTGGAGACCGTTTGAGTGAGAACACAGCAAATGCGGCTATTTTATTACCAAGATTAGCAGTCTCAACGCATTTCCTACACACGTGACTAACGTGGAAGAAGAACGTGGTTTAGCGCATATTAAGAGCCTATTAAAAATATAAACGAACGCCAGAAGAGAAAAGAAGAAAAAGAAGGAAAAAGAATATATTGAGATAGAAAAGAAAAGAAAGAAAGAGAAAGAAAGAAAAAGAGACTCCTAAGAGTCAAGTCCCAGCGTGATCCTCACACGAAGGGCAAGAGAGAGAGAGAGAGAGAGAGAGAGAGAGAGAGCAACAAAGAGAGATGCATGTGCTTTTCTAACTTCCTCCTCCTCAAGGGCGGGACTAGTATGCTCTAAAAAGTTTCTCAAATTACATTTCTCAATATAACCACTAGATGGAGACATTACATAGGAAAATTTCTATCACAGAAACAATCAGATATGCATACGTAAAAAGGTTCTATCTGGAGGAGAAAAAGCAAGCAAGAGAAAGAAGGGAAAGAAAGGGATGAAGTAAAAAGCAAGAGATAAAGAAAAATGCAAGGGTTGAAGGAAAGCAAGGGATAAAGAAGAGAAAGGAAGGCAAACAGAAAGAAAACAAACCAAGGTAGAGAGAGAAATCAAAGACAGCCAAAATAAATAAGTCAGGCAGAATAAATAAATAAATAAATAAATAATAAAAAGAGGCACAAGAAAGAACAGGAAAAATGGAAATACTCAGAAAGAGAGAAGGCAAGGCGCAAAAGACAGTGTGCAAACTTTGACCTAGTGTTGTAAAAGTGGTGTTTAAATGTTTTAGAAACAAAATGGAATGGTTGCCGAGGTCGAATTTTTGGTTGCTGTGTCAGTGACAACACACACAGTTCCTCGTGCCAATATGAGCGATATAAACTAACCCTATGTGCCCATAATTTTATTTAGTGGAGATAGTGAGATGCAAAAATGGTTGCTATGGTAAGCAGTAATCAGGTTGCTATGGAGGGGTCAGTGACAACAATATTTCCTTTGTCACTACAAGGTAAATAAACAAACCGCATGTCCATCAGTTATCAGATTTAAGATAAAGTTCAGAAAAATGAGCTACGTAAACAGTTTGGTTGCTAGGGAGCTGTCAATGGCCATTATAAGTTTAACCATTTCCAAATACTTTTGACCAGTATATTCTTCCACAGACAGATAACCTTTAGTGCCTGATGAAAGTAAGGCTGAAATAGAAAAAAAAAAGAAAAAAAAAACCAAGTAAAAAAGAAAGCCAAGCTAAAAATACATTAAACTAGAAAAAAAAAGAGAGAAAAAAAAAGCGTACCTGCTGAACTGGATGTGGGCTCTTGGCTGGTGGAAGGAAGGCTGCCATCATCGGAGGGCTGGGCAGAATCCATCTCTGATTGGCTCTCAAGACAAGCTTCACTATTCGCCCTGCACATGCAAAAGATTGCTGCGCCACTCAATTTGAAACATCGGAACTCTTGGACGAGTCAAAAATCCCACCTTTCACTTTCAGGCACAAAAACGTCATCAGCATCTTCTCCTGGCACAGCTTCCCCGGGGCCACTCGACGTGCTCACCATGGGCACTGACTGAGAGGCCCCCTCTGAATCATTAGAGGGGTGGCTCTCAGTGAATATGGTCACTGTCAGGAAAGACGGGAAATACAGTGTGAATAACAACCAAACCATCTTAACATCAAAGGGCACGAGATGAGCTGACGCTGACCTGGAGCAGTCACTTGAAGAGGGGTCGTAGGCACAGTCCTGCCCCCAGACTCCTCATCGTGAGATGGCAGAAAGAGAGGGCTCTCATACATGCCCAAACCTGTATAACAGACACAGCAAGGAAGTCGTGTGCATTTAGAACAGTCAGTTTGTGAAAAAAAAGTGCAAATTCCTAGAATTATGTTCAGTCTGAATATTTTCATGTGCTTTTCTGGTTTTGAAATCCGGAACATATAAAGGTCAGGAAATCAAATTTCCAGTGGGAAAATGACATCAATGCATATGCTCCATTTTTAAAAGTTGGAAATATTCACTTTGTAAGGGTATCATGAAAACTGGAGAAGAAAAAAAAAGCACAAAGATATAAAAAAAACCATATATATTGTCTTATGTATCCGGGACATATAAATGTCAGGAAATACGATATCCACTAATGTCTGCACTTGTGGTAGGATCTCACCCCCATGTGTGGCCAGATGGCTCAGGTCAGAATGAGAGGAGCTGGCCTGAGGCATCATATCCTCAGGAGGCCCGAAACGAAAGCGAGGAACTCCTGCCACCTGAGGCGAGCTGTGGCAGAAAGAGGAGTTGTATTTGTACAAGTTTAATGATGCAAAAAAATGTTGAAAACTACCTATGACTCACTGAATGGCCTCAGCAAAGCCATCGGTGCGCTGTGGGACCACAAGAGTGGGAGTGCTTGGAACCATTCGGTCATCATCATCAAAGAAGTGTTGCTATGCCAAAAAAACAAAATCTCAGTTAGAAACATCAAGTAAAAACTGTTTCAGTTCAGTGTAGTTTAATCACCATGCTTCCGATTCCCGGTGTGAGTTGCGGTACACGGCTCATTGAGGGCCGCCTGCTCTGTCCTGACTGCCTCTGTACAAACCAATGATTTGAGATTACGATTTAAATCAAACAAATGAACCAAGAGTTTCACTCATATTCCACACACCTGCATGATGGGGGGTCCGAGCTCCGGTACTTGGTGAATGTTGAGACGAGGAGGAGGGGTGTGATGGAGTCTTCGAGGGGACTGTGGCAGGCGTGGGCCAAGGGAGGAGGTGGTGGTGCTGGGCACTGGCTGCTGCTCTCTCACAGGCTCAGGTGGGAAGGACTCCTGAGTACTGACACTTGCTTCATCTGGAAATAAATTATTCAGTGACTTTTTCTAGATGCCCCTTTGATTTCCTACACATACGGACACTGGTTTATAAAAGGTAGAAATGAAAAATTGCTGTTTAGCTGAACATAAGAAATGGACTAGTGTTTGTAAAAATGTAAGCCTCAAAAACTAATCATCACTATGTGAACCCTTTAATCTGATGTTAAAAGCCGTATTCAAGTACTAAATAAATTGCACTAATCAAATCCTAAAGGTAATAAATTCCCTTTAAATAACGATAATTAAAAAAACAAAAAAATGTATACACATATTAGCGTAGTTTATATTTGTATCGAGTTGCATTCTGAATCTTTACCAACCGTACCATTATCTCTGACGGTTCTACATATATTCTGTTAATCTTCAACCCTGTTCTTAAGTGTTAAGCTCTCACTATTTTGAAACCTTTGTCTAATGTACAATGCACTGGTCTCGTTGAGCAACTGCTCCCTGGATATTTCTTAACACATTTTCCTGACGATTCCCCCACACATCATTGCCCTTTTTAACGTATGTCTGTCTGAAGGAACTGCTGCTGCTGTTGTAAAAAATACAATTTTGGCAGGTTGTCTTACTGCTGCCAAAAACACCTCAAAACTCATTTTTTAAAGAAAATAACGGAGAAAAGGATACACGACCAATTCTGAGAACACCTAGAATCCCACATGAGGGTTTCAGTGTAGAATTCAGTCTGGATTACACATGCATCACAGTACGGTATCTGCGCTTCTTAAAGGTATTGCAATTTTTTCGAACAAATATTGAGATTGCTCAACTTAGCTCTAATTGCCCGTTGCAATGAATCAGCTCAAAACAGAATTAAGATAGAATTGCAGCCTTATGTGGTTTAAAACCATTTTTTTGTGATAGCAATTAATTGCGGACCCCCCTTATTCAGAGGCTACTGGATCACATTGAACACCTAAACGTAATATTCTACTGGCTCGCCTGGAAAGTGTCAGTCTGCTAGGTGGTGCTGCATTAAAGTGGTTTTATTTACCTTTATTAAGGGTATCGTCAAGACTGGAGAAGTCAAAAGTTTGCCTCTGGTTCTTAGTTCCGAGCCTGTTATGGGAGCATTTAAAGTCCTTCTTGTTTAGAGTTATTTAGCTATGTGTGCCTTACTTTGTCAAACCACAACGCAAGGGTTGCCTAGGACGCTTGCACAGACATTTTATAAACACATTCTATTTGAAGTATGGATTTTCTTGTTGGTGTAGAATCACAAAAGTTTTTATTTTGATGAACAAAATAACAGTTTGCCCCTCATTCCTGCTGTATTGTGTCTGAGATAGGCCGCTCTGTGAGGGCCAGCAAATGAGTTTTTTAGCCAGTAAACAGACATTAACCATTTTAAGACAATTGAAACCCATATTTAAATATTTTTAATGGATTATTTTAGCATAGAGGAATTTAACATTTTAGGGCCTACAGATGTCACCACAACAGCTCAGTGGTGTTCAGAACAAAAGCATGCAACTCTGAACTTGAGCTGTGTTTGGTCACTCGGATGAAAAATGTTATGGGCAAGAAATGTCAGCGCTTTTAAATTGTAGCCTGGTAAATGAAACGGAAAGTTTTGCTCTTACTGCTCTGAGAAACGGCGGGTTTCTGGATGGGATCAGATGCTTCTTGACTCTCTTCAGTCGAAAAACCAGGATCAGCTGTTTCCGCACTCTGTCAACGATCAAAGTCATAAGATAAGACGAAGTCCCAAATTGAAACAACAGTACATCAATAAACCATGTTCTTCGTTACCTCTGCTTCATCGTGAGTGTAGGCTTCACTGGCATCCGCACTCCCACTTCCCTCGTTGCTCTCCTCTACAGCTTCAGCCATACCTTCTTCAGCACCTTCCTCATCCTCTGCTTCTGCATCATCCACCTCGTCTTCATACTGCACAAAAAAACATGTTTAATATTTGTTTCTATTGAAAACATTTCTGCATCAAACCCTCTTACCGGTCCAGGGTCGTCCGGCTCTTCCTCTTCCACTTCCTCACTCCCACTGTCAGTATCGATGACAATGACATCCGGCTTGTACTCCTCAGGTGAGTCCTGCCCACTGATAAGAGACTCTGAGGGTTGGGACTCACTAACCTGGTCCATCGCGACTGACTGAGACAAAGCCTCCTCATCACCCTCTCCTAATACAGGATATGCTTCCTGTGAGGCAAGGTGTAACCAGTTACACAAACACCACAAGATTTCAGTTGTGCTACAGAAGACGGAGAGGTTGGTACCTCATTGCCATCAGGTGGCTGTTGAACATCTGAGGCATCTCCCATGGCATCATTACTCTCTTCAGTACCAGAAGCATCCTAGAGAAAGAGAATAAAGAGAAAACCTCTCAATACCAATGAGTAAAAAAAATACAAAAGGCTATTGAATGAAGTGGCCGTTTCCATGGAAAATTACGTACGCTGGTCACCTCCACGCCCATTCTTCTAATGATTCGAAGCTTCTTAGTAATTGGTGGATGGGTTGAATCATCCTGTGTGGAGTCCGTCACCTCAGCAGAACTCTCCCGCTCTTCCTCTCGGACTCTCTTGGATATAGATGAACCTGTTGCAGAGACTAAAAGAGAAAGCAAGAAAATATTGATTTTTTTTTTAAACTGTCATTTTTTTTGCAGTAAAAAAATTAATTTACTACTCGAAATTGTCATTTTTTATATCGAGTTTTGCCATTATTTCTTCAAGCCTTTGCATCAAAAGACACTGTTTATTCTTCTGCTGAGGACTGGACTTTGCTAAACAAGGGACTAAGATACAGCCACATCTTCCATGAACAAATTCAGTTGCTGTCGATTTTCTTTAAAGCTTCTCCACTTTTGAACGAGACCATGTTGAATTGAACACAACCGAACAATTCAATCCTACTATTGCCATATCAGTGTCGTGACCATCATGACTGATATATATATTTATCATTTCATAGAGGACTAAAGTGGTAGTCAGCAAGGACTTCTGTGTACCAGTTCCAAAGACTGCTGTAGAAGTGGATGGCCTCTCCATCTGAGAACTGTGAACTGCTTCTACGATAGTGGTGGCTGGCTCCTGATTGGCCTGCTGCTGAGTGGGCTGGACGAAAGCAGTTGCTTGACTCTGCTGTAGGCTGAGGATTGGCTGTGTGGTCTGTATATTTGGGCTTGTGGCACGAACTGAGCCACTGGTGCTGCCGAATACAGTCACAAGCTCTAGTGGAGCCTCTGTGGACGACTGCATAGCTGATGGAAAGTGCAAAGAAACATTACAAACTCAAATAGCACAACTCAGAAAAGCTTAGTAGGAGTAGACCTCTAGCAGTACCTTCCTGCGTTTCGACCTGTGTGGTGGGCATGACTGTGGCTGTGGGCGTGGTCACCGGAGCAGGCGTTATCATTGGACGGATACTTGCCCTTGGGGTGGACTTGCTCCCAGCAATTGAAGGCTTGCTAGGGGCAGCAGCCACTGGTGTGGGCTTGATATTAGCAGTGGGAGGCTCAGATGTGCTTGCACTATTAAAAGACGGAAATGGCAATAAGAGAAAAACACAATTATTACAATAAATTATAACTGGGATATTTATGTACATGAAACTTTATGTACTTTTGAGGCAGGTCTGATCATTTGGTCAACGGTGGCTGATAAATATGGAAAATCAAAAATTATCGTTGTTTTAAATGGTAGTTTAGAAACAATCAATTTGGTTTAATAGTCTAGTTTTGTTTAGTTGTTAGCTGCCAGGTGGAAGAAGTGGAACTCCAAGAAACCGCTAAGAATTTTTTTTTGCTTTGCTGAAATGTAATGATTGGTCGAGATTGAAAACTGTTATGTTTCCATAGCAACAGAACTGATACAAAAAGGGTTTGAAATTACAGATGAAAAACATGTAGATCAGCTCCAAGCTCAAAGGCATTCGATCTATGAAACACTTCAATCGATGTTTGAAATCCACCACAGTTCATGAAACATTACCTTCCTCGATCAGCTGCAGGGGTAGGTTTGAGAGAGATCTGACGAGCATCTGAAGACCTCTGTGCCTCTTGAACCTGAAAATTCCACACATACTTTGTTAATTGGGTGTTCTGAGAGTAATTAAACATAAAACGGTACGAATAAAATTCACAGGGTTTTTTTTGTTGTTGAAAACCTCATATCAGCCAGATATTCTTGCTTTTATTTCTTGTGCAGTCATAATTCCATTCTGACCAATACATGGAGCACTTTTCAGTCACATGACTGTCATGGAATATACACATCTATAGAGTTTTTTTCCTCCCCCCAATATCCTTTGTACTGGAATTCCACCACTGTGCATTTGTAGAACTGTACCTTACTCTGTCCGGGCTCCTGAGCTTCCTCTCTTTGTTCTCCTTGTTGTTCTCGGAGTTCCCTCAGCTCTCGGTCCATACGGCTCAAACGGCTTTCATATTGGGACTTGAGTGCATTCACCCTCACCTCCATCTCCTCTTTCTGCTGCTTCAGCTCCTCATTTTCTTTAGCCAACTGCTCCTTAGCACCTAAAAACCCCGGACATCATGAAGGATGCCTGACTTCCACAGTTTATTTAATAATGTGCAGTTATTTATGATTTACTAACTGTTAAGCTGGTGGAGTTTCTGTTTGGCACCCATAAAGGCTTTCTTGGTCTTTTCCTCTTTGTCAGCCATCTGCTGTCGGAGCTGCTCCTCAAGGTTACTCTTCTCCTGTAGCTCTGTTTTAAGACGGTTGAGCTCAGGCTGCACTTGCTCAAGCTGTTCTTGCAGTCTCTTTATCTCAGCATCACGTGTCTGTACTGTCTGCAAAAAAAAAAAACAAGATCACATTCTTTTTATGCAGACATTTAGGGTACTTAATTCTGGTATATGGTTTATATACGTTATTTTTCTTGTGACTTACTCTTTGTAATTTATATGTAAAAACATTGATATTTTAAATGTTGTTTTTAAATATGCTTGGCAGCATGCTGTATTCAAGGTTTCTGCAGGTACCACAATGTCAATTTTAATACTTTTTAAAACCATTTAAGACCTATATCATACTTATATTTACTGCCAGAAATTACCTATAAAATATAAATCACCATAAAAAATTATTGCAAAGAAGCAAAAAAAGGTACATAATACCTGCAGCTTGAAAAATTGTGAACAGATGGAAAATAACAAAATTAGCAAATTTTCAACATCTTATACATCCAACATCTTATAAAGATAAAAAAAAGGTTCCAGAGTCATAGATAAAACAGAATAAATAGAGATTCACTCAATCTGAAGTGTGTACGAAAATTAAGAGCTGTGATAAACTATTTAAGAAATGAAAATTTACTAAATAAAATACCTTTTGAGGTTGAAAAATTTGCATTTTGGAATTTTCGACTTTAAAATCCAGTGGAACCCTGAAACTTTGATTTTTCCAATATAGTGCTGATATTCCACATTTCATGAATTAGCAGATACAATGGGAACAATCACAAGACAACAGTTCCATAAAGAACAAAATGACAAATATCCAATTGCTCCCACAGTCCTGAATTACAGATTTTTTTTTTTACCAAAACACAATGCAGAGATCATGTCATACACACGTTTGCCAAGTTTTGGATTTTTCTTCTGTTTTTTTTTGTTACATAGTTCATTACTGTCTACTATATTGCAGCCCTTTTGGGGGTGATAGAATTTATGTTCACCATGAATGTGTCAGCTTCATCTATATTTGAGAAATTAAATATTAACCTAACTAAATTCTTCACAAATATACAATAAATAGCACACTTGGTTATGTCAGAGCCAATAAGGGTGCTTCTGTGGTGTAAACAATAATACACAGGTCTGTTCAATAAACCGATTTCATTTACCTTCTGAACAGTATCCAGCTGAGTTTCCAGCTCCGAGCTTCTACTCTGTGTCTGGCTCAAGGAGGTCTTCAGGTTTTGTATCTCCAGCACAGAGGCCTGGTTGACTTCTTGCTCTTGTGCTGGCTTTGAAGC
Organism: Danionella cerebrum; assembly: GCA_007224835.1. Lineage (NCBI taxonomy): Eukaryota > Metazoa > Chordata > Actinopteri > Cypriniformes > Danionidae > Danionella > Danionella cerebrum. The sequence continues at coordinate 338,349 of SRMA01027258.1, read as the reverse complement.
AGCCTCAGCCACCATCTGTTACACACACAACTATGATGGTTACTGGACCATGAAAAAAAAAAACCTGAAAATGTTCAAAATACCTTTTCGTGCTGTTCTTTGAGTTCTTCATATTGGGTTTTGTAGCGACGGCCGATTTTTCTGACTTGTGCGATAGTTTTGATCTTTTCCTGAATGTCAAAGGTTTTCACCTCTAGTTCTTTCTTCAAACCGTCTCTTTCAGTGGTGACCTTGCCAAGGCTCTCCTGTAGATTCTGTACTTGGCTCTGAGCGGTGGTGACTGAAACCTGGTTCCTGTTTTAGATGGAAATTATGAAAACATTGGAATTCTATGCTTCAAAACTGTGTTATTAGAGGTATAAGTCATACTGACCTGGCCACCTCATTCTTGAGTTTGCCCGCCTCCTCTGTGAGCTGCTGGATGCGTTTGAGGTGGGTATCTCTCTCAGAATGTAGCTTGGAACTTTCCTCCTGATCGCTGTCCTTCTGCAGTCTCAGAAGTTGCTACCAATCAAATCAAAGCATCAGTTATTGTGGAACACACTAGTAGTCAAATGAAAACATGTTTGCATGATCCATTATCAGGGAGATGCAGACACCTGGGTACGAGCTGTCAAACGCTTGACGTCCTCCTCCAGAAGTCTCTTTTCAGCCTGTAACATGCCATTCTTCTCACTCAGCTCAGCATTCGAGTCCTGCAGGGGCTTGATGTCTGCTTCTAATTTGCAAATCTGAATATGATATTCAAAAATACAGGGTTTATTAAAGCATACCACAGTATAAAATTCTATTTTTTTATCAAAACAAACATTAAATGCATAAATCTCGTAATAGTTAAGCTTAAGGAAATTTAAGCAGCAACAACATAGGACACATACATTACTGAATTAATAATCTTGATTTTTTTTCCCTTGTGCTCCTCATTGATGTCCACTTATATGGATATAGCGATTTTAAATCTAAATACATTCTTGATTTGAATATATACACATTGTTCTCTGGTTGTTCAACCCTTTCCCCAGGTTTCCGAAACGGCTAGCTGTCTCACTCAAATATCATTGAATAATTAGAAAGAAAAACAAGCAAATATTGGAATGTTCCAAACTTTATAATTGGCGTCCTCGATTTTTGGTGAATGGTTTCTCTATATTAATGCAGCAATCAATGAGTTTAAAGTTTGTTAGTGTACGATACGAGCACAGCTGAGGGAGAGGGAGAGTGTAACAACGTTGTGTGCATATGAGTCTGCTACACACTCAGCAAAACACTGAGCTTAGACAATGTCTTCTTGGCTTTAAACACTACGGATTAATAATAGAACGAAATACCACAGCAATGATAAAACTTAAGAAGGATCAAAGGATTTGCTATTGCCTCAGTATCTTCCAGTTTGTAGAACTCTTCTTCTCTCCAAATTTTGGCCAAAACAATCGTCCATTTTTAAACAAACGTATAAAATGAAAGGTAAAAACATATGTGTTCTTTCACAAAGTTGGTTGTTATTGTTAACTATGCTTGTTTCCATGCCTTGATTGTAGGTAGAACGGTTGTTTTGTAGCTGTACGACCTGCATCTTCTTGAAATCCTTATGTTCTTAAAATTAATGCAAGAATTAACAAAGTGCAAATGTGATTTGCAACTCTGGCCGACTAACAAAAGTACTAAAACTTTCACTGGAGCATTATTTTCCATCAGCTTATATAGGCGGAAGGATCCAGTAATTTTGATTCCTCAGTTCATGACCCCTTCAAAATGCAGTGTCAAAAAGAGAGTCAGAGACAAAAAAAAATGTGCATTTTTAAGAGTGGCCATAGCACTTGCCTTGGACTGCATTTGCTGTAGCTCGTGCTCAAGTCTATTCTTCTCATTTTTTAGCATTTTATTTGTCTCAGTCAAAGCAGTCATACTCTCCATCCTCTTCAACATCTCTTCCTGCTTTGCCAATGTCTGTGTTGTAACCTGAAAAAAAAAATTATATTTCACCAGATCACACACTTTTAAAAATTCTGTTCATCCCAACAACAGCACAGAGTGGCGATGAAGACCAAACGAAAGGGATTTATTACTATAAAGAAAAGTGGTACAATACCCCTTTCATATACCTGAATCTTTTCTCTCTCTGCATTCAGGCTGTCCTGCTGCTCCTTCAGCTCTCCCTCCATGTACTCCATCCGTTGTTTATAACGAAGGGTTTCCACCTCTGCAACTTCCAGCCGGGTCTCCGCTATCTCTTTCTCTCTTCGAACGTATCTGTTGAAAAAGAGAAGAAACAACAAGTCATCTCTGATTGCTGCTTACCCACTGCATGGTATGGCACTGTTTGGCACCCTTTTAAGGGAGTGCCACAGAGTTCTGTTCTTGGTCCAAATGCTATTTTTGATTCTTGCTAGGACAAATCAGCAAGTTACAGAACTGCAGCTCACTGATCTGGTTGAGGAAATCATTACCTTCATCATTGACCAGCGAGACCAAAACAGCCCTCTTCCAAAACTCTGGTGAAGTAGAGTTGATTATCTTTTTTGCCATCATCGAATGTGAAATAAAGTTTTGGTAGGCCATTGAAATCAAGAATCAACTACAATCATTCAGAAAGTTCAGATTTTATAGTTGTTTCCTGGATGTTACTGACTTTCTCTAGCACTCCTTATTTTGTCAGATACGTACTACGAAACTACTTTCCCATAACAAACACACCCAACGCTAAAACTCAAAGAAAAAGCACTTCACCAATACTTTCCATAAGGTGCACTTCAAAAAGGTGCACTTCCAAAAAGCACTTCACCAATACTTTCCATAAGGTGCAGTGGAAATGAGTCATTATTTGTACAGCTCTTAATAAGACGACAATTTACAGGGCTTTTACCTGAGGATGTCAAGAATCTGCTCATGAGACTTGCCCTCTTCGTTCAAAGAGATGTTCAGGTTGCTCTCTGTCTTAGTCCCCGCTTGGGTGGAGGCACTCATTTTGCTTAGGTTGTCCATTTGCTCATGAAGCATGGTGTTCTGCTTCTGCAGCTCCTCAGATCTCTTTTGCTCTTTAGAAAGTTCTTCCTGTAACAAGGTCAAATATCATTTGAAATTGAATATCTGACTCTGAAGAAAATTTTTATTGACATGTAAAAAATTTTATTTCTAAACTATTAAGATAAACATAACATTCACTTCTGTGAAGGACAGGATCTGACCTTTAACCTCTTCTCCTGCTGTTCCCATTCTGCACGACTCTGATTCCCCTCAGGCGCTGATTTTTTAAGCTTCTCTTCGAGCTGCTTCAAATTTTGTGTTAAAACCTGCCCCTGTTTCTTGGCGGCCTGCAGAGCTTCCACATCTGCAGCATGCAGCATTAGCTCTCGCTCATATTTATTCTGAGCCTCCGCAGCCAGTTTAGCCTTGGGAGTGATGATAAAAAAGGATGGACAGATCAGTAATCAGTTGACCGAGTGAACAACATGTAAGTTTAAATAAAAGGCCACCCCCACCTGAATTTTGCTCTCCTGAGTGGCGTTCTGCTCCTGAGTAACTGCTGACGTAGCTCTGTGCAGGGCATCCTGCAGCTGGGACTGCATATCTGTTATGCCTCTCTTCAGGTCCTTCACCTGGCATACAAAACAAAAACAACAGGTTAACTCTTTTCTTATGACCTCTTTTAACACAGTAAAATAAAAAAATATTTGGTACACTGCTGACATTTCAAGTTTTCAGTAATGTCACACAAATTAGGTCAGAGTGTTACAAGACTGTGTGTTTGAGATCATTGGCCAGCAGAAAGAACCAGTACCAGAACCTCTTTAATGCTCTTACGATAGGAAGGTATAATATATGACCCAATCCATTCTCAATATGGTGCCATCTCGCCTTTGCAGAAAAGCACCCCCATGCTTCACAGTTGAGATGCTGTTCTTTGGATTGTGTGTACAACATCAGTGTACCCCACACGTGATAAAGAAATGTTTAAAAGACTCCAAATTAAATTAAACCTCCCCTGCTCCAAACCAAATGGAAAAAAAAAAAAAAGATCTCAGCACCTGTACTTCAACGCTGTCAACTGCTTTCATCTTCTCTTCCTGTAGCTGCAACTTTTCCTTCTCTGCTTCTACCAAGCGGGCTTCTAGCTGCTGGTTCAACTCCTGAGCCATCTTCAGCTGGTTATCAGTGGCAGCCTGTGCCTGTTCTGCCAACTGACGGTGAAGCCATTTTAGTACTGGTACTACATACATCATTATCAAATCCAATCCATTAAAAATACCTGCTTCTCCTTGTTGACCGACTCCTCCAGGCTGACTACCATAGACCTGTACTGCTCAACATTTGTGGTGGTGTTCTTTAATTGCTCCTTCAGGTCAGAGTTTTGTTCTTCAGCCTGCTGTAGACGTGCACGAAGCTCATCCACTTGCTGTCGGGGGACGCCAGGAGCTGAAACTGCGAACAACAGAAATGATTATGATGATGATGATAAGTCGGCATCGAGAAGGTCTCTCCTAGAAAGATTTCAAAGCATGCTTAGATTTCATGATGTGCAGTTTTTGTTGTACCTCTTGGTAATGTTTTGACTGGCTGTTTAGGTGCGGCGCTCTGGTTTTCACTGTTGTTCAGCTGCTGTCTCAGAGAAGCAGCCTGCTGCTCGGCCATTCTTAGAAGATCTTTAGTCTTCTGATGAAGTGTTGTCTGTGACTCCAGCTGCTTCTTAGCTTCCACAAGCTTGGTCTATTTAATACAGAATATACCCATTCTAAGATCCTCTTTGAAGGATGAAATGTACATCACATTAAGTAGAGAATTGACTAGTTTACATCTTGACTGCGCTCCAGTGCATGCCTTTGCTCCACCTCCTGTTGAAGCCTCTTCTTTAACAGGATGATCTCTTTTTCCAGATGCTGTATACGATTGTTGAAGCGCTGCTTGATCTCCGTTTCAGAGCGCTCCATGGTCAGCTGCAATAATACAAGGAAGATTAAAAAAGAGAAGAATACATTTACAAATACAGTCTATGTGCAACCAGCACCTGCATGGATTTTAGGTTGGTGAGAAGGAGGTTCTGGCTCCGCTGTTCATTCAATATGGACTCTTTCTCCTGGATCAGTCTGTTCTCCACCTGTTTCAAAATGTCCCGTTCTTTCCGGAAATTCTCAGAACGAGACTAGAAGACATGACAATTGACTAGAACCAAACAGAAGCCATTAATATTAATATAGAGCCTATGTAAATATTTATACCTCAGCCATAGTTAGTTTCTCACTGGCCACCCTCAGATCTTGAGTCATTACGTGAATGATTTCTTCGTGTCTCTGATGAGTTGCATTCATCTTTTGGTTTCTCTCTCGCAAGGCCTCGATCTCTCGTCGAAAGCCAGTCATGTTTTCCTGAAGCATATCGTACCTGCCATGGGAAAAAAACAGGGAATTTACTCCTTGACAATTGAAGGCAAGTGTGAAAAGATGAATAAGAGGCTTAAGACTGAGTAAGTGTCATGTCTTGTTGCTCTGTTGCCATGGCAAAAGGTAGGTAAACTACATCAACACACTTTCTCATAGACAATGATTTCATAGTGGGGAATCAAGATGTGTTGTCAAGCTGTTTTAAAGAAAAATCAATCGACAATTATCCTGTTATAATTTAGACGAGCTATATAGTGAATTTCTGTTTTGCAAACAGGCTGGGGTCTCAATAATAAACTCGTTGAGGCCGACAAAACCAAGATGGACCTCCAGCTTAAACTAGATGAAATCCAGTCATCCGAGGTTTCTGTTCAGATTTGTTTTAGAAGTGCAAAATTTATAATGCTTGGATTAATATGCGAAATTCTACATTGTTCAGGAGTAGTGTGACGCCCCAAAAAGGTGGTTTTTTTTTGCATTTTAAAGCATTCTTTTACAGCAATTTGTCCATAACTGTCAACAAATTTTGCAGAGTGCATTTTATCCAGGCAAAAAAATTAGGCATAGAAAAATTAAGGTGTTAAAAAATAAAAAACATGCAAAAGTTAATTATATGAAACACTGGTTTGATAAAAGAACATAGAGCTGCTATGAGTAAAATAATTGTTTAGCTCTAATAAATCTTTGACCTGGAAATATTAAATTTTAATTTCTCTCACCGTTTGAAAGCAAATTCCAGCTGAGAGGAAAGTTTAGCCTTTTGAGAGAGCAGATTGCTGACTTGGGTGCGAAGCCTCTCAATCTGTTCGTTCTGAAGCTTGTCGTTTTCTGCCTTCTCTTTTTTATAAGTTGTAAAGGAATCATTCAGCTATCAGAGGGAAACAATGGAGCCAGATATGGGATTCCTCATCAACATGTAGATAATGTTTAGATGAACCATTTAACAGTTTCATGTTGGACAACCAGGACAAGGCCTTGTATCTAACCTGTTTAAGTGCAGCTTTGGCCTGGGTTGTCTGAAGGGATTCTGCAGCTGCGGTCCTCAGTGGTGTAGATCTGGTGGCCATGGCTCCTGGCCTGATTGGAGTACTAGACTGAGGTCCAGGCGCTGAAACTTAAGACGACCATCAGATCAGAAAAGATGCTACATTTCATCCACAACATGGACCCAAGGCAATAAAAATTATTCTCACTTTGTGGAGGAAGTTCAACTCCGGCAGTCTGCAACAGGATACGGTACATGTCTCTCTGCCTCACGGCTGAGTCCGCCAGCTGCTTCTGTTGGTTTTGCTGCTCCTTGATCTGCTCAAGTTCTTTCTGAACCATCTCCAGACTTTGTTCCAACTCGATTTGCCTAAGAGCAGAAATTTAGTTTAAAAACAGCTGCTAGAAAAGTAAAACTTTTAAAGCACAGTTTCTGCTACAAAACAACTTCGCTAGAGGCTGTATTATCTTAGCAGCTCTCAGCATCCTGTATTTAGAAAAGCTAAATTAAATTATAAAAATGTGTATGTATTTAACATTAAATTTGTTTTTAATCTAAAAACAAACAAAACACTAAAATAAAGTGCTCAACAGTACACCCCCTAAATAAAAAAGTTATTCACGTAACCACCCAACTATTCAATGATCTGTTTCATTTCGTCAGCTCATCACCTGGCAGTTTTAGCCTGGTTCTGGTGCTGTTCTCTCTGTTCCTCCAGGTCTCGGACCTTGGTCAAAAGGTTCTGGTTCTGTTGCTGAAGCTCTTTGATGCTGCGAAAAGCTAACTGTCGCGAGCCCTGCACCTCGGTGGTGCTACTCACAGCTGAGCTCACATCTTCACGTAGCACCTGAGTGCCACGAGCCTCCTCCACTTCCATCAGAAGCACACGCACCTGAATCGCAAGCAGAATATGAGGCTTCATGTTGCTGAATCATTAAGAGTCATATACATCTGAGCTTTACCTGCTCAGACATATCTGCAAGCTGCCTCTCTGATCTCTGATTATCTTTCTCCAAGACTAAAATTCTCTTGTTGGCTTCATCACTCTCCTTCTGCAGCCGATGGACCTCCTGATGAACCACAGGAGAATAAGACATTTAACAAAAACCATCATGTGATACTTTTAGTGCCATCACTCTCAAGTATATGCAAACCTTCATAGCTTGCTCTAGTTTGGCACAGAGGCTGGTGGTAGACTTCTGCATGTTCTCATACTCCTCTCGTTGACGTTTCAGAATGGGAGCTTTAGTCTCCACCTCCAGCACTATCTCATCTAAAACTGTGTTGACACGCTTGTTCTCCAACTTCTCCAGGTGTAGCTGATCTTGTGCCTCTACAAAGGCATTATACAGCTGAGCACAAAATAAAAAGTTTAGAAAAGTGAGATTTTATTTAATAAATAACATGTTATACGAGGTCATGTCCTCATATTTTATACCTCCATAAGCTTCATGCCAGGCTTCACAATCTTGGCAACTGCAGCTGCTGTTGGAGAAAGGCTTGTCAGTTCTTCTTCGGTGAGGGCTGGAACTCCTGATAAAATACAAAAATACAAAACTTACCCAAAAACACTGATTACAGTTCACCAGAAAAATCTCTATATTTTAGTTTACCTCTCCTCTTAAGGTCTGCAAGGCGTGTGTCTGCATTCTCCAGCTCTTTTTCTAGATTCCTGATCTTCTCATGCAGCTCAGACTCTGCTCTTTCCTTTACACTCTGCAACTCCAACAGCTTCTTCTCTGTTCCTTTATTAGCTGATGATTTGAACAACAATTCAACACCAATGAACACATTCAGAAAAATGTATACTCATCAGGGTTTCTGCAGGTTTCACAAAGTCACATTTGGACTTTTTAAGACCATTTAGAATCACATTTAAGACATGAATCATACAAACTGCCATAAATTAACTACAAAATTAATTAAAAAAAATAAAAAAACATTGCATAAACATATTACCTGCAGCATGAAAAATTGGAACAAAATAACTACATTTTCTCTAAAGATTCCTATATAAAGGAACAGAAAAAATGTGACGAGTGAACGTTTTGTTTCCTAAAACATCATTTGTTATAAACACTTTAAAAGAACTTCGGATTAGCAATCAAATGGTTCTGAAGGATTAACTAAAGTATAAATGTTTATGTGTCAATTTTCCTTTAAAACGAGAATGTTTTGTGGTTTATAATAACTTATTTAGACCTATATGTGCATTTTGCACTTTTGACATGAAATTTGACACAAAACTTTTCAAAATACAGTGTTTTATAAAGAGGTGGGCCACGTGACTGAAAATTACTGTTACGTAGTTAACAAAGACGCATTTTTTAAATGTAAAACTACCAGTTTTTTTTGGTTAATTTAGTTTTAGGACATTTATATTTGTTATAGGAAAACTAACATAAAGTGATTGTTTTCATCATTTTAAAACCTTTATAAATGACAAAAAATGCTTTCATTTTGGTCGCTATGGCAGCCATCTTTGTTAAATAATAGCAAATTTTATTACATTTAAGCCTTTTTAATGTTTAAATTGGGAATTTTAAATTTTAGAGTTTTGAAAACCATACAAAAAAATCCTGATTTATGTAAAATTTTGAGTTTTTATGCTCCGGAATACATACTAAATCTTTCCATATGTATATACAGTTAAAACTACGCATCTAAGTTGTATACATTCATATCTGAAACAATTTATGGGAAAGACCCTACAGTTTTGTTCAAAACAAGTAAGAATACAGTCTAGAGTACTGTAGTTAGAAAAAAATTCAGGTATTTTGAAGTCTTTTTCAGTCAACTACAGCCTTTACTCTTGAAAACAACTGAAGAATTTCTTCAGACCTTCCATTGTTTGCTTCAATAGTTTGTTGAGCTCTTCCACAGCTCTGTTCAGTTCCATGGTCTTCTCTTCAGAGTGTGCTGCTGCATTCTGAGAAAATCAAAATTATCACATAATTATGTCAGTCACCAACAATTGAGCCAATGTGAGCTCATTTTACAGACCTTGTACAAATTTGACAGTTTGAGATTAGCGTTCAGCTCATTCCGGTGCTTCTCTTCCATTGAGAGCCTTTGTTCTTTAGCCTAGATGACCACATAAAGATGTTATAATTCTTTGTTGAACCGCTACAAAAACAGAAGCTTTTTAGATTAAGAACCTCTTTGAGCTTTTTCATCAGATCCTCTGTGCTCTTCTGCATTGTGTCATTGGACTTCTTGAGGGCGTTCACTTGGTCCTGAAGCCTGGTTACCTGTATATCACACAAAAGATCATTAACTAGGTACGGAACAAATAAATACCTTTGTCAAAGGCTCATACTTCTTCTTTCTTGTTCTCCAAAGAGCACTTGAGCTCCAGAATCTCCTTGCCCCTGTCTCGAGTGACTGCACACAGCTCATCTGTCTTTTTCTTCAACTCCAAATTTAGCCATTTGTTCTGGTCCTGGAGAAGGTCTTTCTCTTGTTCCATTCGCTTTTCCCGGTTCTGAGAAAAATAAATCATACACATTATAATATATCTTGGCAGAAATTGTTTATTGTTTCTTTATAAAAACCATTTTACTGAAACTACAGAAAGTCTCTGCACCCAAAGCATGAAACACTAAAATGTTTCTTGTTCTCAGAGTGAAATAATCATTTAAATGCTTTATAAAGTCCATTATTGTTCCTTATAAAGGGTTTACTGTCGTTTGTTTTCATGCTTTTTCATATAGCGAAGCTCATATCTCCACTTGTCTCCACTGTACACATTGTGCCATTTTTGTATTGTAATATTATGCTGCAAAATGTAACTTCAGTCTTTAAGCATAGAAACCAAACATGCCATCACTTCATGCTTAATCACAAATATTAATCCAAGCATTAAAAATATAGCACTTATAAAACAAACCTGAACAGAAACCTCGGCTGACTGGATTTCATCTAGTTTAAGCTGGAGCTCCATCTTGATTTTGTCGGTCTCGACGAGTTTATCATTAAGATGTTTGAGATCCTCTATGTAACAAGTACAGGGGACATGTTAAAAACGTTTTAACCTTAAAGACAACCAGATAATTCAAAACAAACTCACATTTTGCTATAGTACCTTCATTTTATAGAATACCAAACACAATTGAGTAGCCGTTATTAAAAGAAAACATTTTAGTCAATGAAAGATGTAACAAAGATAAAACATGAAGTACATCTTAAACGGCTCATACCAGTGAGGTTTTCCGCCTCCTGAGATCTCTTCTCGAGCAGCCTCGACAGTTCTCTGTTTTCTGCCTCGATTTCATATTTGGCTCTTTGCGGCTTGGTCTAAATCCACAAATATTCGTTATGTTTGTTTAATGACTGATTTTCCACAAACAGCGCACCAAACAAGAAACTTGTTCTGCTACCTCTTGTGTCGGCCCTTGCTCTTCTTCAATCTCCTTCACTTTCTTCAGCTCCTCGGCTTTCCAAACCACAATGGTGCGTATTAAACATGGTTCTGAGTTCATACAATATAAATAGAAAATAGATTCGATTTTAAGAACTTACCGAGACGACCATTTTCCTCCTTGATGCTGTGGAACTCTTTGCTTTGGGACAGGAACTGGACCTGACTCTCTGTAAGTTTCTTCTCAAGATTGAAAAATTGTTGCTCTATATATAAAAATGAGAAACTTTAATTTGATATTTGAACTTCGTGAGAAAGGCACTGTTTTGGTAATAATAAATGTTACACAAGAAGGGGGGTACAGCTAAATTGTTTGATTAAGTTACTAATGTCAATAACATAAACTATGAGCTAGCTCACATTTTACAAACAAGCCTTCCCAATCTCCTAATTGTCTTTATGGCATGTTATATCACGTCTTGTGAGAAGAAAAGGTCTCTTTGTTGTGTTTTATTGTTACTGTTCGGTTCTTAATTACACGCTTGTTGAACGAGAGCCTGCTCGTTTGCTGCGGGTAACTCACCAGAGTCTGCTTTAAATCGCTCTTGCTGGGATTTCACCAAGTCAACTTCCGTCTGTTGTTCGGACAAAAATTTCTCCAACTTATTCTGAATGGCTTTGGGGAGTTTGTTAATTTCGCTTTTCTCCAGCACTTGCTGAAGAAGAGCCGCCATCTCACCGGTTTGTTGCAAGAGTTAGCATTAGTAGCTAGCCGTTGGCTACAACGTCATATTTGAGCGACATAAACTCCAAATCGCAAAGCAGTACGGACACGGAGAGTATTGTCCAATCAGATCGCCGAGATTCAAATGCGTATTTTTGATGCGACAGGTTGTCAGTTGTCACACGTATTGATTCCACCACTGAGTAACTCATCTGCTGTTTGCAGTTTTGTGGTACAGTTTGTGTTTTCTATATTCCACTACTCTTTTGGCGTATTTGTGTCATGTTATCAAAGCAGACTGTTGGACTTCATTTGATGTTACTTTTTGTAGAAAACATGGGAAGAAGCTATTTTGTTGAGGAAGCAGTGGAGAAATATCTAAGTGGTCTTCAAGCAGCCCCTGGATCATGTCTGACGGGACTTCTGGCTGGTCAAGTAAGAAAAATTAATGAACAGTAATTTGCTAAAGTTTAGGTATGCGCGAATAAACAAAGAATGCGTTCATCTGAATAATTATTGTTTATTTTAGCCCATTACAAGTGAGCAACCAAAGAAAATCAAAATCAAATCAATGTTTGGTGTTTCAATTTACCTCTTGGCTTCAAGTTACCTTCTGGCTTTTGCTGACTAGTATGTTGAAACCAAGGTGTGTGTGTGTGAGTAAGTTGAGGATCCCAAATGCCGTTTGAATGACCCTATCAGCTGAGTTTGTAAAAAAAATGTGAACACATGTACCTAGAAGAATTACTGCTGTTTTTGGCAAAGAGTGGTCACACCAAATATTAATTTGATTTAGATTTCTCTATTGTTCGTTCCCTGCATTATCGATGTAATTTATTTTTTAAAGAATTCTTTGTTTAAAGCATTTTTCACCTTTATTAAAACCTTTTGCTCTGTACCATACATGGTTTAATTTACATTTCTAAGTCTTTTGTGATTTTTCAGAATGCAGCAGAAGATACATTTAATTTTTACACTTCTAAGACCATACATGGTGTAACAATACACTCAATATGCTCACAATACTCAGCTCGATATCATGTCCACTACAACTATCAAAACTGTTTATATAACAAACCATCATAGGTAAAAATAGAATTTAAAAAGTTTTAAAACCAAAATACGTTAGCGTCTAGTTTGATTTGTATTAGAGCAATTGATACAATCTTTCACTATGAGGCAGTGTTAACGTTTGCACCATGCATAAAGGATAATTGTCTCCAGGTAAATATTACATAAATAAGGAAGACAAGGTAAAGAAGTTTCAGAAGTGACTAGAATCACAATTACTCCAAGAAGCAAATACACTTCAGCTCCTAGACGATATCTCCCAGTAGCTCCACGATGCCCATTGTGTATTGCAATATATTGGGCTATGATATATTGTTACACCCTTTTTGAACAACATATTTATAATGTTATTTATTCATGTTTTTTTCCTGTGTTGTTTTCAATCATACTTTTTAAATTGATATCCAAGTTCTGTGCATAGAATCACTTTCTTCGGCAGAGCATCATGTTTATTAATATAGTGACGACTTGCACGCGTTTGTATGGAATGCCTCTTTAACCATTTCACCAAACATTTTTTATAACAGTCTTCTCCTCAGAAAGATTTTGTGGTTCTGGCAGTGCAGACACCTCAGAGGGAGAGTGAGGTGCAGCCAGAGTCTTCAAGAGGTGGAAGTGCACTCGATGGCATTGATGTGGCATGGCTCACAGAACATGCTAAGCAGGTGGGCATCCTAATGTTTTACCACTCGCATAATGGAATTCAAAAGGACAATAACAGATTTTAACGTTCCCTGTTCAAGGTGTCCCGCATGTTACCTGGAGGTCTTTGCATTCTTGGGATGTTTTTAGTTACTGCTCCTGAACTTTCCAAAGATGCTAACAACACGTTGAAAAGGGTATGTCAGTTTTTTTTGGTCTGTTCATTCACTTAATGGTTTCTTCCCTTGAAATCTAAATTATCTTCCAGTTCGACAATCTATAGTAACGTTGGTCTCTTTATGCAGCTAATATTTGCCATGGAAAAGTACGTAACTAAAGGGAGACTCTGGGATCCGTCAGAGGAGGATGTGACTGATCGAGCAGCATTGCACATCTGCTCCAAAACAAAGAAGTATCCTGTAGTGCTGATAGTTCTGTTTTTAATGCACCATTTCCCTCAACATTTATTATGATTCCTAACCTAATCTTTGTAGAGCTGTCTGCAAAACATTTGATGTTAAAGATCCAAAGGTGAGAGAACCTAACCATTCAAGGATTCAAAACTCAGATAAATTGAATGAGTTCATGTCTTATTTATCCTGATTTGTAGAGTTCGGCCAAGCCAGCAGACTGGAAGTATCAGACAGGTGTTTCCTCATCCTGGCCAATGTTGATTTGCTCTGTGGAGTTGGATCTGCAGATCTTTCTTAAAGGATCTGATAGCACAGACAAGTGCATGAAGGTGAGAATGTACTCTAGTGTGCGCTTTATTTGCTACATTTGATAATGTAGCATAAACGAGTGCACTATATTTGTCAGAAAACATTTAGTTTCTTTTCAAAATCAACTTTTTCTATGAGTTAATATCCTACTCAATACTTCCACAAATGTGGGCCATTGATTGCCAACAGGAATTGTTAATTTGCACACAAAAAGTAATTTCTCTGACACATTCATTCAAGTCCACTACAAAATTCTATTTAACAGTAATTCAAGCACAGATGAGTCAAATTATTAATTTATGAGGTGTCCAGCAGACAGGTCACTACAAAATGGCATTACTTAACAAAGAAAGGCCCTTCCCATTTCCATTTCCCACCAATGGCTCCCCATGGAAGAGAAATGTCACAAAATCTGAGCTTTACATTTCAGTCAAACACTGTAGCAAAGTGATTCAATAGTGCAACCATCTTACAGAGATGTCCAGGCCGACCACTGAAGTTAACATCTCGACAGTAGCATCTTCTAAAGAGAAGGGTTTAAGAAAATCACCATGAAAGTTCACTGCAATTAGCTAAAGCAGTAGAAAATCAAACTGGAGTGACCGTTTCCCATGGCACACCCTGCAGAGGAATGGCATGAGTGGGTAGAGTTTATGAAGGAAGCCTCTCCTAAAGCCATGCGCAAAAGAAGCACACCTAGAATTTGCTTGGGGCCTTGCTGAGCAGTTGCAGACTACTGGGACTCGATACTCGAGTGATGAAACAAAGATCACTGTTTTTTAGAGCTAATGGTTTTAACACTATGGCGTCATGAAGGTTAAAGGTTAGGATTTCAAAGAAAAATGCATGGTGCCTACAGTTAAACATGGTGGTGGCAGTGTCTTATGTGGGGGCTGCATGAGTGCTGCAGGTGTTGGAGAGCTGCATTCCCATTGATGTCTTGATGAACTAAAAAATAGTACTGGTGTATTCTGAAGGAGGAGATGCTGCCATCAGTCGGTGCACAACCATGATCCAAAGCACACGTCTAAAGCTATTTCTGAAGAAGAACTGGGTGAAGGTGATCGCTGATCTGAACCCAATCGAACACCTGTGCAGAATTCTGAAGTGACAAGTTGAGCATCACTCTCCATCCATCCTCTAAAAAAGGTTATTCTTGAAGATGGAAAAAGATGGATGTTACAATTTGTCGCCAACTTGTTAATTCCATGCTCGTCTTGCATACCAAATACTAGATGTAGTTTTAGTTTTTTTGTCTTGCGGTAAATCAAAATTGAGGAATAAAGTCAATCCAAAGTTTGTACTGTTTATTTTTTCTTTGTCTAGGATGCTCTTAGTAGGTGGGCGAAACAGATTGAAGCTGGCGTTTGTCTCATAGGTGGCAGGCAGGTGTTAGATGAAGCTGAACTCGTCTTGTCGCAGGTAAAAAATAATCACATTTTTCTTCTCTTAAACTGATTACACTAGTAAGCTAAAGTAGACATGTTTTCTTTCAGAAAAAGAACTCAAAGACAAGTCCCCGCCAGACTCTTCCAGTGAGGATCCTCATCTCAGAAGTGAGCCGATGATTCTTAATCTTGCACTGTAGCAGTTTCTTCTGATTAAAACTGCAGCAGGAACTGGGTGTTTATTTCACTGCTTCAGGAGATGTCCGAGGTGGATGAGAGGAGCACCGCCCAGGTCCAAGTGTGTAGTGGCTCCATGACAATTCGAGGAGTGGTTCACTGCAGAGCCTATGTGCACAACAACAAACCCAAAGCCAAACATGCAGCAAAGGTCATTAGAACCCACTTTTAAATGCTTTGATATCAACATCACTGGAGTATATCAGCAACACACTAAAAGTAGTATTTGTAATGTGTGATTAAAGTTAATGAATATATTTTAAAATCTATATAGTTGCTTAGTGGAGGCTTGAAAGAAACCATTTTTGGTGGCCCCAGTAGCAGGGTAACAAAAACAGTGTGGGAATCTGGATTAATTCATTTATCATCATTCAAATTGTCTAAATATCTGTGCTTTTGTTATGTTTTTTTTATTTGCATAGTCCTCCAATAATCCTGTCAGAACATGGTGGCCAAGCAGTATTTTTACGCTTCTAGTAATCACACATTCTAAAAATCACATTTATTAGTCTAGTTACCTTTTTTAAGAAAGTAAATGTATTTTATTTAATTACTCAAAACTGTATTTGATTCAGCTAATTAAATTAGTTAAAGATTTTTAGTCCTATCAATAGTGCTAATACTGGGGAAATAAAAAATGTATCAAACATTGATGTTAAACTCCCATACTATTCTTTTTTTCCACTTTTATTTACACAAATATATTTAGGTTTGATAAGTTAACATTACATTTAATCAACTGCAATATGGGAGATCTCAGTGGTTTAAGAAACATTTGCTTTCTGTTTGCAGTTATTTCACAGTTTCACCTTTAGAGGTCGCCACTTTTCAATTATCCACAGAATCTACAAGCGCAAATACGCGCACGCGCACATGCGCAATGTACTTATAAAAGATGAAAGTACATAAAGATAAGTCTTTTTTTTGTATACACTAGCAGATCGAGGCCCCTGTTCATCCATAATTGTGCATCTTGTATCAATTTCTTTATCTTGTTTAGTAAACATGGATCATCTGAGAATATTTTCAGTGAATTAATCTTTGCTTTGTACTGACAGGCCATTAAGAGGGACATCATAAACACAGTTTCCTCCAGAGTGGAGATGTTTCTGGAAGATCTTTTAATAAGTGACGGGAGTCTCAAAGGTACAGTGGCAGATCACACATCTGTTAAGACAACTAGTAATGTTAAGCTATGAAACAAAACAGAAAAATTTTGAAAGTCGTTGTTCCTCTTGATTTGGAGAGCTTTCATAATGAAACTGAGATCAACACTGAGCAAAGCTGTATGGTTGCTAATGATAGTAGTAATGGCTAAAGTTTGATCAAAGATAATGTAATTGGTAAGATAATGTTTCTCATGTCAATGCGAGTAAAAAAAACCCAACATCCGTGTCTCTGTCTTTCCGAAGCAGAAATGGAGATATCACAAATTGGTTGCTATGGTAAAAAGTCTGGTTGCTATGGAAGGTTCCATGACATAACCTAAGTTTCCATTGCCTCTGTAAGTTATATGGGTTATATAAGTTATATACATCATGCAACAGTTTTCCCATTTATTTCCATTATTTCATTTATTTTCAGTGGTCATTAGAAGTCAATGGTAAATCGTTAACCCCTTCTAGAGCTTGGGGTTCCAATACCTTTGCACAGTGGTTGATATGTTATTGCTGGTAACCTCCACCAGTGAAGTCAGTTTCTATGAGGTTTTTAGTTTGACCCCATGTTAAGTCAATGGAAGTTTCCCAAAATTAATTTAGTGGTACCAGTCTGAAAAGATATAAAAATCCAAGTCAGACAAGTTTAGATATCTTGGCAAAGTTTTGTTGCTGTAGTTTGAACGGTCTAGAAAGAGATCAATCTGTACACCAATCTGTTGGCTTTAAGCCAACGTAATAATAAATCATTATAGTAATATAGCGCTTTTCTTAGTTCAATAAAAATATATATTTGAGCAGGATCTCAATGTTTTTATGTATCGCAGACACATATTTAAAAAAAACATTCATATCCTGAACGTTAGGAGGCAGTAAGATTCTGCTTTATTTTTAAGTTGACCACGTTAAACATTACTCAGATGAATCATGAAACTCAGGGGGGACGGTTCCTTTTCTGTCACAGGCCCTAAATTATGGAATGACTTGCCGTAGCACCTTAGACAGATTTATTCTTTTAGCATTTTTAAGTCATCACTTAAAACTCATCTTTTTACTATGCCTTTGTTCACTGCTATTGTTTTAATAGTTTTTCCTCCTGTTTGGTGTTTCACTGTACTGTTTTATTCCCTGTGCTTTATCAAATATATTTATTTTATCAGGATATTACCTACACTTGTTTAGCTGTGTACAGCACTTTGGCAAACCTTGTTCTTTTAAAGTGCTCTAGAAATGAAGTTGGATTGAAATGAAGATATCGTACATTTTCTTTGTTTAGGTGTTTGCACTGGCCAGCAGGCTCTTCCGCGCCGTGTGTTTGCACCAGTGAACTTCTCCAGCTTGTTTTTGTGCGACTACATGTTCCCTGACGAAAGCTCAGCTGATGTGGCAGAGCGACTGAAGGAGATGTTGGACTGGGAGACACCCGAGGAGGACATAGATATTAGCCTAGAGGGTAATCAGAGTTTGTTTACCATGGTAGACTCACTTATTGGTTCATTTATGAATAGATTTAGTTGAACCTTTTCTAAGTACATAATTGGAGTGCTGTGTCTTGAAGGACAAGTCCATGCTTGGAATCCAGGAATGACTTGAATTCTTTGAACCTCATGGTTAAATGGACAAGAATGCATGTAGGTGTGAGTGAAAGGGGATAATCCCTTTCATAAAAGCTGTGACACACCCTTCACTGCTTCCTGTCCCATTAGAATCACAGCCAGCTACACCTTGACTCATGCTCAAACCAGTAGAAGCGTGATTTCAAAGGGAAATTTAGTAATAAGTCTCACTGTAGTGGGATTATTATCTTTTATGACAGCACAATTCCACCTCCTTATTTTAGTACTTCTCTTTCAGTGCTATAAGACACGAGCACTCAATAGTTAACCAATTTCCTGTTTGTTTATTCAGTATTTCCTTCTGGATCTGAGAAAACTGACTCTATCTCCGATGAGGTCATGACAAGTATCATTTCAGAAAATCACGAAGTCAAGAAAACCTCTAAATACTATGCAGGTGAGTTAGGAAGGCTCTTTTAATTATAAAATGGTCAATGTGTTAAACAGTATGTATGTAAAAATATATAATGGCACAATATATCGCAATACAAAATTGTCACACTCTTGGAACTTCTTGGGGTGGTGGCGCCTCTAGTTACTTCTGAAACTTCTGTACCTTGTTTTTTAATTTATTTAATATTTAATAGTAGTCAATTTTTCTTTTCACAGGAGACACGTCTTAAAACATGCATATACTTTAAAAGAGATTACTTAATCCAACTGCTAGCACTGCCCCCTAGTGGATGGATGATATTAAATGCAAATCATACTGGACCCTAGCCATCATAGCTCCATTTTTTTTGTCCAATTATGTTTCATTGTATAAATAATTTCAATAGTTGGTTGAAAATAGTGTCGTAAAATATTGTGATGTCTATCGTTTGTGGACATAATATTGTGATATGCATAGTATTGTGACAGTGTGTGTCGATACGCCCCTAGTCAGAACAGAGTCAATAATATCAAACAAAGCTTCAACAGTCATTACTCAGCTGTTTCAGTAAAGCCTGCAGTCAACCCTAACATTTTTGGCCTTTTCCTAAAGCCCACTTTGTACTGCATTGAGCCTGCAATATCACTTCATAAACACTAGTGGTAGTGTTTTGCTTTGTAGACTTCCTTTATGTATTTACCAATAGATAAATGCTTGCTACAAATCCAGAGTTTCGACATATTATTAATTAATAAACCAGGTTTTCTCATAGGATAAGTGAGCTCATGAATAATTATGACGTATGGACACATCATTGAAATCGGTTGGTTCAAAAACTCATCACATTTGCTGAAATTTATTTTCAAACAATGTGAGAATTGGTGAATAAAAGAGAAAGATCCAGTTTCTCCTCAGCAATAAAATATTTAATGTTAAATCACATGCAAATCTCATTTACATCCTGGGTATCATGGCCCTTTTGAGGTAGTGCTATAAAATTCATCAAAAAAAAAGTTTTTTGATCGATTTCGGTTTCATACTGGAATAGTTCTGGATGACCAAATTTAAAAAAAAATGTTTACGTTTACTTGTATTTTAAATTTAATATTAACACCAGGTTTAGTATTTGTGTTTTGTTGTTTTCCAAATAAAGTTCATCATTCAAGTCTAAAAACATAAATATTTATATCTTAGTATATTTTGAAGGACCCTAATAGGGATGAAAACCCATTCTGATGTTATTGCACCTTTTTGAATCCCATGATAACCAGAAACCCAGGTATAGTTTTAGATTTAAACAACATTAATTTGGGAAGAAAATATTTCTTGACCGGGAAATCAACCCTTCAGTTGCTTGAACAGAACAGTGTCTCTAGTGAATGAACATTTTACTGTCTAGATTATACCTGGATGATTTGACCTACTGTATCTACTCAGGGCTGCCAGTAGGTTGCATCAATGCAGTTGATGATGACTGATAATGGCATGATAACATCTTAAACAGCTGATTTATTCAAATCTAAAACGTACATTTCTTCTGACACACAGGTGCTGCAGTTGCCACAGCCGTTGCTCTCCTTGCCACAGCCATTTCACTGCTCTACTTGACTGAATAACAAAGGAAAATCCCAATGTGTTGGTCTGTGAGAGTGCATCTGTAAGTCATTATGATCCAAAATATGAATTCAATATTTTTTTACATCATAATATAGAAATTGTGGAGCGAATGCAGCTCTTCAGACGTTTTAAAGAGGCAACCTGATACATTTACTGTTTCTTCTTAACAATCCCCAATTATGAGACCCAAATGTTTCTCCCTAAAACAGTACCTCCTTACCATAACAATCCATCTTAAATCTGTTCCCCTTTTAAATGGGAGGTTTTTAATATCATGCTTTACTGATTTATTGTAGAATAACTGAACATAACAAATACATTTAAATCTGCTGTGTGTATGATATTATTTTGAAGAAGTTTGTTAAAATTAAACTGTTGTCAAAACATTTCCTTTGTTTCTCCTTATGAATTGTCATTTACATGTGTGTGTGTATTCTGTGTAAGTGTCATCATCTTATGTTTGTCTAAACGTGCCCGTGGTTTCCCTTACTCATCCTGATCAAACCAGTTTCTTCTGGCTTTTGTTGGTGCTCTGCAAATCTGAACTGATTTAGTGAATGGAAGATATCCCTGGGATTTAATTAAACTGACAGAGATTTCTTTGTTGATGCATGTTATAACAAAGTACTTTACTTAATGAACCATAAATGACCTTGCCAATAAAATTTATATATTTAGAAAGTAACTTATTAGATTTATTTTATTTTGCTTTTATTTTTTTGTAGGATTTCTCTCTTTTTGCTAACCCTTTTGTAAAATGATGAACTGCATCTTTAAGCAAAAAAGTGCACAAGAATTCCCTCTTTCTTTGTCTTTCATAGATACACAAGTCGTGGAACGGTGTGCTCTTTCAGTTTGTCTGCATGTCAGGACACATTTTACCTGGAATTTCACTGATGCCATACAACTATTTGGATCGTCATGGAGACAGTGAGGAGTGCCCTCAGGCATGGTACATTCACTAACATAAGTCATCCTGATTCTTCCTGATTCCTTATAGTTGATCGTTGTGACTAAAATTGAAATCACTGTTTTGACAGATGTAAGTTATTCATTACGCAGCAAGCATCATAACAGAAAATACTTGTTATTGAAATATTAACCATAACCCGTTACAGAAGACTCTGGAAGTAAGGTTTAAGAAGATTGACTAAAATGTGACTTTATTTAGCTTTAAAGACTGAAGATGCTAACAGCTAAAGTGCTCCATTGAGGAAAGGGAGTGGGAGGGGAACAAAGAGAGACTTTGATAGTCCAAATCAGGAAAGACAGCGATTGTCTCACAGCAACTGCCTTTAAAGCGTTAGTACATTCCTAGTTGAGTTGTAACTTCCTGTTTGGAATGTAACGTCCGGTTCTATTTCAGAACAATAGGATTGAAAATGTTTTTTATATTTCATACTACAGATATGTGACAGAAGTATGTGGGTGATCAAACTGTTTATGTTTCTGTTTATTTAACTTGAAAATTTAAAAAGGTAATGAATTCATTGACATAGATTACCTTTTTTGAATATTGCTTTTTTTCTAGCTTTATGCTTAAAATGCATTATGAAATTGGATTCTTGTGAAATAAATGTATTGTCAATAAGATATGTAGATGAAGATCTGCTCAAAAAGTGAATATACAATAATTTATATATAATCTTGCTAAACTAGTTTTACTGTGTAGAGGATTCTGAAATTTGAATCAAATGAATCAAACCAACTGTGTTTTTGATAGTTTTTTTTTATTTGGTTTCACTTATGTAAAATTCATAGCCTTGATTAAATCAAAAGGAATAGTGGAAAGCTAGTCAACGGTATCATATCAAATTAACAAACAGCTTCACAAATCAAGAATAAAATCTGAGTGGTCTTTAAAAACTGATATCAAGTACAAGCTACCAGAGCGCTCATGGAAAACTCGTGGGAGCATTGGAAGTTGAACCAAACACTTGATAACACTATGAAGAATTTAGCAGCTGTAAATCAACTCTTATGAAATGCATTGAGCTGGGCACATTTGTCAGAGTCTACTCTACATCGGCCTGCTCCTCCTCATCTGTGCATGCTGCCAACCCTTTCTCAGGCAGCAGACCATACTCATTGAGGAAGTTCTCCACATCAGTGGCGAAGAACTCCTCGTTCAAGTGCTTTGTGAAGCACAGGAAGTTGCCCAGCATCTCTCCGGCTTTGTAGACCAAAAGAGCAGGTAGAACATCTTCTGAAAAACGCTCACCTGCTCCTGTGACTGAGGCTTTGATCCTGCAGAACTTGACTGTGGAATATTCTGCCGCCAGGCAGGTTAAACAGTGATTGAGGGCATCACTTCCTCCAATCCCATCATCGTAGATGTGCACCACCACTAGAGTCAGGCGGTGCTCCTTCTCAATAACGTCCAGGAAAGCCTCGCCACTCTCCAACTCAAACACGGAATCAAACCTGGGGCCGAAGCTTAGGCGTTCGTGCATGTCTTGCATGCACTGCTTACGATATTTCCGCAGACAGCTCTCATCCTCTTCTTGGATCATCTCGTATTCTTGAACACTCATCTGTGTGATCGGAGATGGCATATAAATTGATGGACAGGGGAAAAATCCAAAGTTATTCCACTGATTTTGTCTTAATTTATTCTTAGGCATCCTGATTTCCTCTCCTTGTCACAAAAACCTCTATTCCAACGAATTATGTGCAATAATTTACGCATTGGCTGATATTTGGCTCAGGCATTCTACAATGATGAATAGTGTGGTTATGACTTTTAATCAAATCACTGAGTGACTCAAATAAGTGTCATCACAAAACAATACATTAGCGTACACGAAAAAACATGAATGAACTTTTTAACCAGCAACATTTACCATCACTTTTACCACATCTAAGAAAAATCATGTCAGGCAGACCAATTTCTATTTAGTTTAATGGCATTAGAAAAATGGGGGAAAAGGAATTTCAAGGAGGTTTGCTTGTATGGTTTATTTAGCTTGTGCATTGTGTAGGACTGACAATGAAAAAAAAACTTGTAACAATCTGTTGAAATCATAGGTCTATGAAATGTCCATTTTTTTGCTTAATAAATGCTGTTATTTGCTCCATTTTGTAGACTGTCATTACGATTACCGGAATGTAGGTTTGGACTTTCGTGTTTGAGCCATTTTTGGTGATGTTCTTTCAGAAGTATATTTAATACATTTTTGTCTCCTTTCTACCAACAGAACAGTTTTGTTTCATTTCAATTACTTTTCAGGTACATTAAAGTGCTATATTAATATTTGAGCTGTGTCTTTACAATTATTGTCCATAGCTTTAGCAGCTTAAGGTTAGACCAACTACAATACAGTATTTTAATGCTGACTGGTTGTTATTTTGAGGTGGTACTTGGAGCTAAAAGTTTTGGAATCACTGGTTTAACAAATCTGAAGGCAATGTATAGATTACTAATATATAAATTGCTAAACACTCTTAGCTAATAGATGATAAACTTCCATTGTGTTTTAACTGCATACAACTTGGACCATATACACAAAAGGTTGCATATGCGATATGTGATAATGTCTGGTTATGTCAAGGTGTTCTGATAATGTCAAGGTGTTCACCTTGCGATTGATCTTTTCTCGTGGATCCTCACTGGATTTGGGATTGGACATCTGTCTGAGGAGCTCTCTCTTGTTTGCAGGGATACTCACATTGTCCTCACTTTCTAGTTTAAATTTCCTCCAGTCCTGGATCACACCTTTTGGCCCTGCAAAGATGTGAAAACGAGATTTTTTTCTTTTTTTAAGAACTGACTTTTAAGTAATATGATAAACTGTAATTTTTTTATGTCTTGGTCCACTTACAAAAAAAGGTTTTACTCAATAGTACGGCAAAGACTAAAATTTTTAATGAAATAATTCTCATTTTAATGGATGCAACTGAACAGTAATATGAATAATCATTTTGAGCTCTTCATCTTCACAAAGGGCAAGAGCCATCTTAGACACTAGGGACAAAAGTTGTAGACATCTCCATTGTTAGTAAGTGGGAAAACTACTGTACTGTCGTAAGTACTGTACCAAACCAACTCTGAGGGCCTTTGTGACTGATAATTGACTGTAAATTAAAAATACAGCATTAATTCACTGATTAAATCTGAAATGTTAACAGGGCGTTTTTGTAATCACTGTGATCATTCAGTTTCATAGTCACTATTTTTCACCTGTTTGTGTTGCAGGTATTTCTTCTATTTCAGGTGAACCTGACATCATGAAATCCCTATGAGAGAAAGATAAAAACATTTTATGTTTTACGTATAGGAAGTCGTTGTGTCATCAGAAAAAGACCATTTTTGCAATATCCTTGTAGTTAGCGGAATCAAAATTTCTTCACTCATTTTCGTAATGCTATATCATATTAATAGGGACATTGTAATGTTAACAATGTAAGTTACATTTATGTTGCATGAAGCATTCTTGTATGAACCATATCTTGGGTGGAATTACCTTATAACTTTTGGAACTGAAATAGTCAGTTCTATTACAATGTAATGGCAGTACACTGTTGTACTTTGTCAGTCTGCAGTTATTTAGGTTGACTTGGAATTAGCAGATTAGTGCTTCCTGGTAAAGAAGTGCAATCAGATTACATTGCTTTGAGGAATGGCTTTGTTTCAGCCTTTCTTCAATCGTACACAATGATTGGATGTGCACTTAACCATTTAAATACATTTAAAAACTCATGCCTGTGTTTCTAAAACATTCATATTTATTCATTTTGTTTAATATACACATGAACTGCTCGATTAGAATCGACCCAAGGAGAGTCTATAAACATATCGTCAGAAAGACGTCAGAAATAATCGCGTTCCATACAGCATCACCATATTTTCTCCCACATCATCAAACTACTTTAGTAAAAGTGTTTGCATACCTTTGAATATTATTAGCTGCTTTTGTGTTGTTTTGTTGCTAGAGTAGACTTTCATACTTTTACTAAAATTATTTATGTAGTACTATCTTATCTGCAATGTTTGGGCCAAAATTGGCATATCCAAAGAAAGCTACTTAGATTTCAAGGAATTGACACATTTGGTAATTTCTTGCTTTCCTTGGAGTGTGAACCCCAGAAAGCCACCAGAATGCTTGAATGATTCAAAGGAAAGCTGTAAATAATACACATCCTCCTGCATAGATATCGTTCAGCTATATCTGCAAGAGCAGTCAGATAGACATGGAATGGTGTTGTCACTATTGATGTATGTAGCTGTAGCAAAGAACAATTTAATGCAATTCTTACCTGCTGCGGTTTCCTTTGATTACCTGTGGTTGTTGAGCACTGTGTTTGATGGCAAGGTCTCTGTCTGCATCTGCATCATGGTTACATCTTGGTATTATTATGATGTCATGTAATAGGATTACTGTGGAGGAATTAAAGCAGCTTGTCACTGAATGATGAACAGATAGATTACCATCATATTATTCAAATAAAATGAGACTTGAATGTGAGTGGCTGTAGTTTCACACATGCATGTTACGTTGGCTAATTTGACCACAGTTAATCATAACCTAGTATTTGTATTTGTATTTGAGATATTTGAACGGGACCATTTTATAGAATCAGAGCCATGAGTGACTAAACGTACCATCTTAAATTCAGAGTAGGTTAAGTGCTCTATTATAACACAGACCAGAATGATTTAAGGTGCTTACTGTCGACTGCTTTTTAAATATGACATTAGTTTAGTCATTTCTGTGCTAACCAAATTAAGCAAAGCATTTTTTTCCTTGAATGTGACCAATCTAAAAACCAATCTTTCCTAGGTATGATAAAGAAACGCTCATCAGTCTCCAGTGTTATCGATTCATTGATTTTTCTTTTTATATACTCTACTGTTAGGCGACCTTGATGTTTCTGGGTGAAAATAGCTCTTCGCAAGGAATGATTGGGAAAAAATAAACTGGTTCAGTAAAACTCCACCCAACAAATCAATTTGCGATAGGCTCAAAAATGTACAACTGAAGACTCAAAAACTGACAAGTTTGATCCTCTGCCTGTACAGGCTCAAAGGGGTGTGCTGTTTACGCCCTGGTGCAAGATACCACAAGACACCTAAAGGTCCATGACCCGATGTGTAGCTGTCGGTTGCCTTTTTTTTAAAAAGAACATTACACATTATGTATTCTCCTTATATGAAAAACATTCTTTCTTATCTAGTGATTGAGAATTCACTCAGATTTATTTTAACAACAGGGAAACAAAGGGCAGCAAAAGTGTTCTGTAGTTGCAGAAAATAATGGAACAATCTGGACAAGGACCCAGAGTGAACTTATGAGAGAAAAAGTAACTAGCATTGTAATGTATTTAGAATCTTTAAAGTATAAAACGGAACTAAGAGGATAACTTTTTTTATCAAGAAGAGTTTGAGTTGAGAAAAAAAATGTTTGTGAAAAGTAATGAACTATAAAGTATATATTTATTTATTTTTGTATTTTTATGCATGCTGTACTGTAATATATGGATTGTCACAAATAGTAGGGTGGTACGTGGCCAAGGGTGACATGTCTCAAGGATACGTGGTTGGAAAAAGTTTGGGAACCACTGACTTTTGTCTCTGCACAAGACAGTAGAGTTCAGGTCAATGAAACCGACACCATTTCTGGAACTCACTTCAAGGAGGTTCTAGAACCGACAATATCACTCTGAACGGACACCGTTCTGGCAGAGAAAGTGAGTGCTGATTGGTTCGAGAGACTCTTCATTGCTTGCATCATTGTATCACGCAAATTCCATATACAAACACTGAGTATGTTCCAATCACACGAAGAAGAAAGCCGTGTAAAGCGAGTATGCAAAATATCCATAATCCAAGAAGCAAAAACAACTGTTCTTCGGCTCATGTCACACTCTTTATTACGTCATTCAAGGGGTGGCAAGAAATACTCTGGCGTTGCCTATTATAACACCCCTCCTCTACACTAAAGCCCATGGAAAGCAAGCAGGCCCAACTGAACTGAACAGTGCCGAGCTGTACCATGTCGTGTAGTGGAAAAGCATGAAACTAAATACCTAACACCCCCCAGATTTTTTAACTTTACCTTCACATCCAAAGCACAAACTCATGAGCTTCTGCCCTCCTTTGCACAGATGCACTAGATTTTTGGGGCAGTTTGATATCTTTTTAGACCACTCCTTGCTTTCCAAACATAAAGTTATGGTGCATACTGCATAGGAGTGTTTCATTTAGAGTCCTTGACATTCAAAATGCATTGGTAGATAGTGATGATACACATTTATGTCTGTGAAATCATCAGCACAGTTAAACGAGTGTCTGTAAAGTTGCAATTGCTGTTTAATATGACATACGTGATGCAATGTTCTATTTTTTTTTTTTTTGTTCACTCATTTTCACGTTGACTGGGATGTGCAAAGAAAATCTGCATAAGAACATTTTTGGATGAAAGTACATTGTACATACACAGCATTTCAGTAAGAAATCCATCCTACTTTCTTCACATTTACTCACATTCTCCAAAGATTTCCACCCTTTGATAACATTGTTTGAGGGGTGCACATGTTTGGTTTTTTGTTGTTGTTCTTTAATCCCTTGAAGTATGTTTACATCCTGACTGATCAAGATTCATTCTCAGAAATACCGCATAAATGTAATGACTGGGTGTTTCCACCTAATTGTCCACAATGGAACCTTAAAAGAACTCAGGAAAAGAGATTAGTACACAAAAAGTGCAAATATGTTTCTTTAGATACGTTATCAGCACGTGACAGTTTTTCTTTCAACCACATTTATCACAGTTCTGCTCTCATTGTCTCATCTACATCAAACATCTGACTTATTCTATTCATTTCAGGTAGATCTCAGGTTTAGAAAATAGTTAACAAGGACATTTCTTAACCTCTTTGCTCTGACCATGTTAGTTGCTTATTTCGGACTTGCATTTATTAAAAATGAGACACTCTTAGTTAATCATTTGTGAGCCAAAGAAAAAGTGGTGATGTAGTCTATTCTGTTTTTTTATATATATAGTAATACTGTTGTCTACATGTTAAAAGATTTCACAGCGATTCGATTAATTTAATCTTTAAACAATATTTTAATAATTTTTTTTTTTACAAATGTGCACTTCTTAAAAATGTCATAAAAATTCCAGTCTTTACTGGATTACACAAAGCTGCGATGGACTGCTGACCTATCCAGAGTGTTCACTGGAGAAAGGCACCGGCAGAACCCTGTAACCCCAAAAGAGAATAAGTAGGTTTGAAAATGAATGAGTGAATGATTACACAAGCAACACTTTATGGTTGAGAATATACAAATATACGTCTAATCATTCTCACCCAATATCCAGAAGGTAATTTCTAGTGTCTGCCTGGCGCATTGCCATAGAACACTCAGTCAGAGCAAGACTGTTGTGTAAGAAGTGTAAGTTTAGAAGAAGAGTGAGTCTCCACTTTTGCGAAAGACATCGGGCCAGACAAACTTGCTCCATTTTTTTGACATATAAACAATAGCGCAGTGTGAGTGTTTGCCAATCTTGCCTCATATGGCTCTATCATAATCTGTCACGGAAATGATCCTCAAAAGCACAACAAATACAGAAGCTTTGTGGTCTTCTGCAGTGAGGAAGTCTGAGGGAGCCACACTTACAGTACAACTGATTTCAACTGAAACCGGTTTGCTCTGCTTTACTATGTTTATTAATCAACATATTGTGATGTAAAAATGAGGTGAGCATCATAAAAGTGAAAACAACTGTGAAAGAATCTATAATCATTCTACTGAAAAAAGTTTATGTTAAAAATATGATAACTGTGCGTCACTAAAGTGATTAAAGATTATCAAAAGTTGCAAACAGCACCAGCATTGAAAAATTTTAGAGGAATGACTAAAGTAAAGTTAGCAAGACTAGATCATAAATAAGTAAACTTTTAAAAGCGTCTCAATGTTATTTATTACAACACTCAAAGGCTCAAGAAGGATCATTTCCTTATACAGACAGGTCAGGACTCTCCCTTATCAGCGGATGACGTTTCATATCCATTTTTTGCCAGATGCCTCTTGTGAGTCCAAGCAAAACAAGATCTCAGAGACACAGAGAGATAAAATCTATTTCAGACATTCCTGACCCAGCCTCAGACTATTAGCTTTAGTGAATCACTCTGTTCTTTTTTAGCCTTTTGTAAATGTAAATAGTGAAGAGTGGAGTTATCATAGCTGATGAAAAGGTGTTTACATCAAAGGCTCTGAAGATGATGCTTCGTGTTTCTACAGTAAAGTAGAATTGTTACTTTCTCAGGGGCCATGTTTGTATACTTTTTAAAGATTAAGAGCATCTTAATCTTTACCGTATTATATGTCTGTCTATAACAGAAGATTTCATATGGAAATTCTTGAGTTTAACACATACAAAAACTCCCATCTCCTTAGCAACAAGCCTCAACTAAGCACAGTCATAATTCTTAACTAAGAGCTCAAAGGCACCTGAAAAACTTAGGGTTTTATTGCCTAAATTTATAGAATATACAAATAAAAATGCATTTTAGATGACAAAGTAACTTAAAAGGGTCATTCAAAGTGCATTCATGTATCTTCTTGTGCTAACAATAGTAAATCTATGACGTAATAAGTGGCTGGCCGTGTATAAACAGATATGTGCTGATTACACAGCTGGAGAAAGCCTTGGATCTCTTCACATCACCCTTCAGCTGGTTTACAAATAGTTGTGGTCCTTAGAGTAAATTTCCTGAGTTTAATCACAGGTTTAACATCTGGAAATTCAAGAGTTTGTGACCTCAATGCGGCTTGAACAATAGTAACCAAGAGAACACTTCGACATCACACAATGAATGAAATCCTTACCACAAGTTATATACATGCCCATCTTGAGTTTGGGTCAAATCTGGGGGCTTAAATCCATCTATTTAGCATCAACTCAACTCGTGTTTGGGAAAAGGCGAACGTTACTGGTGGAAACAACATGCTCTCGGGTTGTTTTTTTTCTGGCAAGGAAACTGGATGAATGGAACAGAGCCATTCACCTTCCAACCTTCAGAATCATCAGGGTGTCAGACACCATCAGGAGATAATCAATACACTTTGCTATGCAGCAAATCACCCAGTACTGCCTTTATAAGCACAACCCTCTCCATTCATCTCCCTGTTTACGGTTCACAGCACGACTTCAAAACTTAATTTTATTCCTTTGAAGACTCTGCACAATCTGCTACATGTTGTGTACATGTTGCATGTTGTATACTATACCTTCAGTGAGCTCCAGCTTTACTCCACTTTCGGGAGCGCACCACTTTTCACTCGCTAAAACTCACTTTCAGCTGCAGTCACCTGCTAGACTCATCTGAAGTTACTTATCTTATTCTTATTGGATCCAAGAGTTCTGGGTTCCAGCGGTTCTCTTCTCTGATGAAGTTATATGTCAATTTCCATAAAAGGAAGTTTATAATCTTGTCTTGGTAAGTTATACTCATCAGTATTCAATGGAAGTTTATTCATACACTGTCTCTGTGTTCACTTTAAACCAAACATAAATCATGACAATGCCCCTAAAATCTTGTGGCAATGTAGTAAATAGAAACTAATGTAGTAAATAGTATGTAGAAACTATTCCAGGTTTATTACATGTGACAAAAATATTACATGACGCTCTCTGTCATGTCCTAATCACAGCTTCGTCATACAGTATCTGCGTTCAGTGTCAATCACATCACAAACACATTCCACTTTGTGTAATCAGATTAGGTTGTTAATTAGCAGCATCTTGAGTGGCTTACATTTTTCTGTTGCAATGGAAAAATGCATCACTCAAAAAACCAAACTGTCATATAATTGCTAAACTTGTTTTGAAAGCATCTTTGTAAATCAATGATTTTGCCTGAAGCACTTATCATATTTACAACATATTGCAGTTTTAAAGTGATTGGAATTATGAGCTAAATTCGGCTTTGAGTTTGGTTGGTGATTTTGATTTATGAATTACTTTTATATTGAAAGCGGTGGTCAAAATATGCCCCCTAGTCACGCTGATTAGGAGATTAGGTAGTAAATATCAGTGAGTTATCAGTGATTATTCTTCCATAATTATTATGAAGTCTGGATCACCTTTTGCTGGAATGAAATAAAGGTTGGCAATTTGATTTATGTCAATTTGGTTTTTTGGTATTCTTACCGACATCCCAATGTTGTTACATTCCAACAAAATCAGTGCACAGGTCTCCTCTGCAACAATATCAATATTTGCAAGCATTAGTGATCATTCATTCATTCATTTTCCAACTTGCTTATTCTCTTTTTGGGGTCACGGGGCTCTACTGGTGCCTATCTCCAGCGCACATTGGGTCTATCGCAGGGCAACATTCACACTCACACACCTAAGGGGAATTCCGGAAACCAGAGTACCGGAGGAAATCCCACGCAATTACCAGGAAGGTCATCTACGAGCCTTTAACTGGCAACCTTCTAACTGGAAGGACACAGTGCTACCCACTCCGCCACTGTGCCGCTCCATCAGTGATCAAATGGGACATAATATTAAAGACAAATATTATGTCTTTAAAAATTCTAAATGATAATTTTTCTATCTGTATTATGACAAGCTGTCAATCAAGGAAACCAGTCACTGTCACCATGAAGACCATGATGACTTTGGGGATTAGCTCACCTGCTGCCAATGAGGAGTGCCAGTGTCAGAATAATGGTCAACACTCACTGGTGCTCTGTTTGTTAGTAGTGTAACCGATTGATCGGAGTATCATTGCCCAATTTGAACATTGATGACGGAGATCTCGAGTTTTAGGGTTAGCGTAAGAAGGTCTGTAGGTATTTGAATGGAGGGTTGGCGGATGCAGAATTAGCTCTGTCTCTAGCGCTAATCCACAACCATGACCCTAAAACTTAATTTACTGTACTGACAGCCTCTCTCTAAGAGGCAAGGAAGGGAGACCACTACTAAGACAGTGACTGATCAAATGTTTTGGTTATTAAAACCGACCTGGAAATTTTCTGTTTCCCTCAAGATACGTAAATAGAAGTAAATAAAACTGCAATTCATCATTTAGCCACTTGAGATCAGCGTCAGAAGGGAGCAGATTGCCATTGACACCTATGTAAAAATCTAGTTGGGTGTAAGGAGGTTTTAAAAATGAATATAAGTGTTTTGTGTGGCTGTGAATTTTTTTTATTACTTGTTCATTTATGCTGGGAAGGACTGGTGACCTGTCTAGCAAGTGTGCTGGTGACAAGCACCACCAGACATCCATGACCCCGAAAGTGAACCCCTGAAAGAGAGCAAGCTTAAACTCACTGCCTCTCTGGCATCTTGGCCAAATACTGTTATCTGGCGATCAGAAATCTATGGTGTGACATCACAGACTCTACATTCATAGTTTTATACAGTCTACGATTATTTTACTCAACAACTGTGTTCGTATGTCTTTATTTCATTCATACTTTATTTTGTGCTAGTTAAGAGTTTTGTATAATTATTTACATTTTTTGTTCAGATCACATGAAACTTTATGACATGGAATGACAAAGTTTTCAAATGAAAGCGGAATCAATTTTGGATGAATGAACCTGGCGTACTCTGTGTTGGCTAATTCTACAAAATCTGTGGCCACCTTCTTTTTTGCTTTATTCACTGCAGGCATCTGTCTCATATCTTTCATCACCTTTTTTTAGTGATGAGCCATTTGAATGCAGCACTCCGTGACTTCTTTCTTTCCTCCAGACTAAACATGTCTCACTTTGTCCTGTTACACAGCTCATACAGCTAAACATTACAGTGAAGCGTTGCCACAGTCACAAAAATACAGGCATTTCCCAGAGGCCTAATCTATTGTCTTGACGTAAGCTCAGGGCTACAGTGATGTTTGAGAGAAATAAACACAAAATGACCAAATACAAAGCTTAGCTGTGCTGAAAGGAGTTCGACAGCCATGTACCGTCAGCACTCTGTGTGACAGATAAAAGCTGCTCCTTTCGTGACTCTTCACTGTGTCCAGTTTGCTCACTTTCATCTTTAAACTATTGAGATTTTAGAAGACTCTGCATGCACCGGCTCTTTTGAATTAAGTAAGAATGACGCAAACCATTCATTCATTTTCCAACCTTTGATTCCCTTTTTTTGGAGTCACGGGGCTCTCTCTCCAGGGCACATTGGGTGAGAGTCAAGGGTACACCCTGGACAGGTCACCAGTCCATCGCAGTGATGCAAACCACTTTAATTGTTTAATTTTTTTTTTCAAATTGAATAGGTAGGTTTCAAGAGGTTATCAGTTTTTATATTTTTGGTTTTAAACTAACTTTACAAGATTAATGACACATAATTTGCCAGGTGATTCGATTTAAAATGTTGAATGGTCTGTTTCACAAAGTAACATATTATTATCTCCCTGTGAACATGAAATAAATAAACAACTTAAATAAGTTTTAAAAATGATGCAACAGCACGAGAGCTGCGGTTCTGTATCAGCTCTTTCAAAACTTGACCTGCTCTAAATCCCTGTTTTCTCCAGTTGAATGTGACCAAATTGCTTTTATTGTTCATCATAGAGTTTCTGAAATAAAATAGTTCAAACAGAAAATAATGCTTGCATTCTGATATTTTAAGATCAGACCTCATTTAATATATGGAAATAAACCAGATCTTCTCCAAAGTGACTATCGCACATCCAGGAAAATCTGATTTTCTGATGCAAAGGGAACTCACTGTCATTAACTGAGATAAATTAGAACATATTTAATGC
The DNA here is from genome assembly GCA_007224835.1 of Danionella cerebrum. Taxonomy (NCBI): domain Eukaryota; kingdom Metazoa; phylum Chordata; class Actinopteri; order Cypriniformes; family Danionidae; genus Danionella; species Danionella cerebrum. Next base: position 304,345 of record SRMA01027258.1, on the reverse strand, counting down.
TTTTCAAATTTACTCCTAGGCTGAAAAATGAATTTTGTACTGATAATTTTAAAATTTGTATCAAACAAAGATTTTTTTACAATTTGGATCTGGGAAAAGTGAAATCTTCACAATCCTGCTGGTACAAGGCTTAAAATGCTTTCCCAGAACAGATGGCTACGTTTTCCGGTCTCTAAAAGAGACACACATTCCTGCACGTCATCTTGCACAGTGCCCTGTGTATTTTTCCAGTTTGATTATCACTGAGCCTTACAGTTTATGTTGACTCAGCTCAGACCGGTGGTCTTACTCTGTTTGGGTTCATTGCAGTCAGCTTGCATCTCATCATCCAAATTCAGAGGGGAAGTCTAACCCGCTGACTCAAAGATTGGCTCAAGAGCTTCAGCGCTTCTTAGTTTTAATAAAAACTCATTTCTGGCATGGTTTCTTGGAAAGGCTTGTGCAGAAATCTTATGTAAGAAACAATGGTTTTTGTAACTGTGTCAGACTTCTCCTTTTTTATCTAATCTGAAGGATTAATGTTTTAAATGAACAGCTTCATATTTTTACCAGGAATTCAGTACAAGAGTCTTTTGAAGTTATACCCATTCTAAATGTTTTTGTGTGCATAACAATAGCTTTTAAATTCTAGAAAGTGCTAAAGTGATGTCCTATATATACGGGTGTGCTCGTTGTTTAAAATGTAAAACATTTGTGATTTTTTTTGCCCATTTGGAAGGTTTCTGGTGTTATTATGATTAAAAAAAGAGTGAACGGTTTCACAATAAATGCCTTCACCCAACTACTAACCTGAGTGAAAAAGGCTTTTGGGTATCATTCATATTTTCTGATAAAAAAATGGCCAATAAATCAGAAAATTAAAGTAAACATATGAGCACAACTGTACTTTAACCCCATTACTCCTTTCTGTCACGATCCTTCAAATTTAAGTGTACGAACATGTTCCATGGTGTAGTAAAAAAAAAAAAAAACATTTATTTTGAGCATATTATCATTGAACATTTAAAAAGACTTTTTTTCTACACTGTATTTTAATTAGGTTAGAATAATCTTTGGGTATTATAAAGCATTAAAAAAAACATAGACAAAAGTTTTCTTTCTTGTTTTTAATTAGATTGCAGATGGTTGAAAATGTGAAATGTGGATTTACAATTTTATGTCATTTTTCAAGTTTGTGCAAAACAACATTTACACTTTAAATTTCAAAGCATTAAAAATACAAAAAACACGTAATGAATACAATAAATTAAATATTCTAATAAATAAATAAATAAATAATAAATCAAGTATGAGGGTGAGAACAATCACAACATTGAAACATTTCAGAGCTCTGAGCTCCGCTCGTTCAAAACAATTGTTGTTTTAACATCATTTGATCTGGAGCCCATCGAGCTTGAATTCATGTGCACAGAGCTCTGGAAGCTCACGTCGGGAACCTGAAAGGACACCATCGGACAGGGTCCATTGATGTTCAAGCACACCAGCTTCTTCAATGAGGCCGTGTTAACAATATCAAAACCCACTTGCCCACCAAATGTGCTGGGCTTCCAGTATTCAGGAGAGCAGATAGGATTTCCCATGAGCCCTTTGAGAGAGTAGGGGGCTCCCATCTCCACCATGGTCTCGCCAAACACAGCGTTGGCTCTGGGTTTCTCCACAAGAAGTCCAGTGTACAGCTCGACCGCTTCTATGTGACCGTACAGCTCTTTCAGCTCGGCTGCCAGCTCTTTGTCTCCTGATTAGCATAAAGAGTATTTTAAGACATCGGCTTATCCACATTTCATTTTCTATATTTTCTATATTATATGCAAGCTGCGAAACCATGTTTTTAAAATAAACAGCAGTCAAATATTTTATTTTGCTTCATTTCAAAGTACTGTTTCTCACTGTAAGTCTGATTTTTTCAAACACTTTTGTGGAAACCAATTACCTCAAAACATTTGAATTGATGTATGAGATTTTTGCAAAACACTTAAAATTTGATCATTTTGGGGTACTTAAAAAGTGAGATTGATCAACTCAAATAAAGTGAGGTAATCAGTTTGTTTTGGTGTCAAATGTTTTGCTAGCAAAAATAACTTGATTCACTAACAAATTCCTTCTTTCAGTATCATTATTGTAATTTTGTAGGGCTTCCCCTTTGACATAGATTTCAAAGTTTGCCATAAGCTCTTACCTGTCATCTCCTCAAAAGATGAGTATGGCTTCATGTTGAAACGTCTCCTGTATGCATTTAAAGACTGATAGCGCATCTGCCTGGAATGTTCAAGAACTTTAGCAGCAACTCCCTGAACTACTGCTGGGAGGTTACGTCCACCAGACACCTGCTCACACAAACATAACAGAAATTAGCCTGGAGTCATAAGTCTGATCCGTTAACATCCCATTGTTATTGCAAACCTCAATGTCTTGCTAAAATGGAACTCAATCAATTCCATTGTTTTGTCATTCTGGCCCACAACAACCTAAAGCATTACTGAAATGGCTCTTTACAACAACATTGGACAAACGATGCTCCATTGACTGTCTTGGTTTAGCTAGTTTTACATATCAAGCCTAGTGAATAGGTGCTCTTTTAAAAAAAGTAGGAGATGTAATGTTTTGGTGCAGTGCGAATGAGTCTCAATGCACCACTGACTGAAACCCACCCTTCCAGCTGTCTGTTTTGTGAAGGATTCCACCAAGTTGCGAATGCCATGTTCGGTGATGATTGAGTTGTTGAACATAAACTGATGGTAGCCGTAGTTCTGATCCTGGATTAGAAAGTTGTCGGGCATCAGGGGGTGCCAGTGATACAGGGTGTTGAACTCTGATGCAATGCGGTTTTGGTACTGGAAGTGCTCCTTGAAAAGAAGCTCTGGGTCAAACTTGAGCTTAAAGTGGTATCCACTCAAGTGCTGAACATAGTCCTCGATCACAATTTTGATGGTCTCACCTGGAAGAAAAGGCAAGAGTGTTTAATTAAGAGTGTGAAGATCTTCTTTTTAGTTGGGTACTTCAACTCAAAAGTTTTGAGATAATTGGTTCCCACAAACGTTCCTATGAACTTGTTGAGGCTTACAGTTGGGTTCTATTCATTCATTCATTTTCCAACCCGTTTATTCCCTTCTTGGGGCAACGGGGGAGTTGGTTGTTCTAATGTATGTCTTTAAAAAAGCTGGAATCTCTTGTTGTGAATGATGTGACAGTGACTTACCAATGAGGATGAGACGTGAGGTTTGGAAGATTCGTTCATCGTCCCAGTCTGGATGCTCTTGCTTCATGACGTCACAGACACGGTTGTGTTCACGAAGCCAAATGGTAGCATACATCATCAAACCGGGAACCAGACCGAAGACTTCATGGCCCACAGCAAATTTCAGATTTTCTGGGATGTGAGGAGGATAGTGCATCTCCACTTGGACATCTTTCACTAGAGGAGGGTACATCTCACCATCCACAACCTAGGGATCAAACAGATTTACTGTAAACTCAAATTGGTTTTGTTTTGTCCATATGGGTCAAATCCTGTTCCCATTTAGCTCTAATTCTGATTGAAGACCCCCATTCACTGTAAATCCCAACAAGTTAACAGCACTCTCAACATTTGAGGAGACTGATAACCTCAAAACATTTGAGTTGAGGAACAGTGCTCTGAAATATATACTTTGGGCCATCATGCCTTTATTGATAAACCTTAGTTCTTAAATCTTTGTTTTTGCGTAAACCTTACTCAAAAAGTATGTTTTTATAAAGAAAATGTCTCATTTTGAGTACTGTTTGTTTAATAAAGGAAAGTTGGTCAAATCAAATGTTTGAGGAAACCAGTTTACGCAGAGTACTGCTACCTTTTGGGTTAATAGTGTGGTAGAACAATAGTTTATGATAGGAAATAAATTGGAAGAGAGATGGGAGAGTTAGGAAAAAAATTGAGGATTTCAGCTTTGGTTGGCCTTAAATGTTTTTGTTTAATTTTTGACTTTTAAATCAAAATGGTGGTTTGTCAAATTCTCATCAGTTCCTTTGGTTGCTACTCAAAGAAAACAATCAGAGATACGTTTCCAATTCTAATACGTTTCCACAAGATATTCTACAGCACTGATCTCAGGTGGTGCAGTTGCCCAATAAACTTGAAGCCAGTATCCCAAACTGGCACAAAGCTTTTTCAGACCATTTTCACTAGACTGAAATTCAGGTTGGACAACTTGCATTTTTCCTCATGCTCAGTATGAAGCTCATTGCGCTTGTGGGTTCGAACCTTAGGGAAAGCAGAAACTGTCCAAATGTGTTTGCTTGAAATAGTCGTGTTGGATAAAAGCTTCTTCCTAAATCTGTATCAAGAATCAAGATCTGTTGATGTCCCATTTCGTCCAGTTAAAAGAATGAAAAATAAAGATCTCAGGGAACAGGATTAAACCGATTTGAACAGGATTAACAATAAACTGTGCGGCTTTAAATTTTGGTAATGTTATATTGTGTTTTAGTCTCAATACAGCACAAACCTGATACTTGAGTTTTCCATCTTTAAACAGACGCAGTTTGTGTTGTCTCTCCAGTGTCTCTCCATAAATATGTCCCAAATCCACCTAAAATTTTACACAATCTTTAGATACTCTCTCAAATATTTCTGCAAAATTCCATAGCAATTGCAAAGAGTTTTTAAGGCTATTTTAATGAACTTACTCCATGGCCGAGAGCTTTGGTGAAGGCAGGTCCATTTTTAAAGTCAGACTTGAAGAACTGGTGAGTGAAATGCTGGGCGAAGAAAGCAAACATAAGGCTGGACCTCTGGGGATCTGGGATGAATTGTTTCCTCAACAGCACCTTCTCCACCACCTGCTTTGCGTTTGGTAGATCAGGTGTGGGGCAGTTCAGGGGCAATGGTGGGAGAGTACGGGTGTAGTAAGAGAGGTTTGAATACGCTTCCCAGCTTTTGTAGCCATAATCTGCATTGTATGTCGGTGGGCTTTCAACCAAATGAGACCTTGCTGTAAAAAAAAAGACAGAATTATCTTGTGCTGTTTTTAAAAATCTTGCACTGGAAATATTTTACAAGAAACTTACACATAAGAACGTATCGCATTATGGCATCTCTCAGGTAAGAGACCTTGTTGATGATATCCCAAATCCATTTATAATGTGTTAAAATATAATGCACAATGTTTGGTCCTGGCTTCAGAGATGATTTTATGAAGGTAAAAAGTTCAGCTGTGCATGAGGCAAAGGAGAAACGACATGTAAAAACAAGATTTTTTGGTACATTTCTGAGAAAATCCTTTAGTGAACTTACGGGTTGTACAGTTTTCACCATAATATCCTGTCCTCGTACAGTCACACTCATAAGCATCAGCTCCCTTGGACAAACACACCCCCTGGTTTTGGCAAGGCTGAGCACAGCAGGGGTCGTCTGTGTAAAAAAAAAGCAAGTTTATTGCATTTTAACTATATCTGGAATGCACATCTGACAGACGAACACTGAATCAACTTACATGCTTCTCCAAGGAAGATTGAAAAGCTTGAAAGTAGGACCAGGCAAACCAGTCTATTCATTCCAGAAATGTTCTCTAGAATCTCTTCTGTAAAGTTGTGTTACACTGACGGAGCGCGAGGAATTCTGTGCTACTCGAAGTGCTCCCCATCCTTTTAACTGCGGCACATGCATGGAGAAACATCGTTGCGCAACTTCCAAGTAGACAAGCTGAAAAAATTAAAAGGGAAGGCGTCTACTCTACGTCATTGTGTGACTACGTGTTTCCACTAACATTTCAAGGGTCTGTCTGCATGACGATCTAGGAATTTCACTTTTAGTAATTAGACGGAGAATGATAGAGATGGTATCAAATATCAGATTTATTTAATCACATTACAGCCAAAAAAGGGAATTATTTTTCAGGTGATATGGGGTCAGTTCATAAGCTTCATGACAGGAAATATGTTATAACCTGTGATAATGCGCAAACAAACTTAATTTACTCTTACCAGTCCATGTTATATTATAACCCATATGCATATGTCTTTTTGCACAATGTTTGTTGACTATATTGTTTGGGGTTTTTAAGTGTAATGTTTAATTTCAAATATTAGTGTATTTTATTAAAACAAGCTATGTTGATTCAGATGAGAAATTCTAACATAATTTGGAACTAGTGAACGATCACTGAAATGATCGTTCATCGTTGTCCCCAACAGCTCACGTGCGCCATCTTGTGTCAGTAGGCTACATATTTATATACATCGATTGTAGAAGCATTCTGCTCTTCAAGTACAATTCAAAATGCTACAAAAGCACGAACGCTTTAGTATCGTATTTTAAATGTAACTTATTTACAGGTAGCATCAAAAGATAAACTACATGAATTCCCATCGTGGTCCAGTGAAATATGAACAGGTGGGAAGGGTGCTGACTTTGTGAACGCCCAAAAATGCTGACTTTGGTGAATCGACTCATTTGAACGGTTCGTGTTTGCAGAGCATTTAAAACGAGAAGCTTCTTTTGAAAGACGTGTATTATCATTGAACATTTAATATGTTATCAATATTGACATTATTTATGTTCCGTTAAACACAAGACTGCAGTGATAAATATTTCATTTACAGACACACTACTGGGTTTAAGCTGGCATGAAATTTTACAAATTATTGGAAATTTCCAAAATACAAAGTGAGTGCACAAATGAAATATGTAAATCAAATTACTTTTTTTGTTGTTACAACTTCAATGTTTATTGGGAAAGTTGCACAAAATTAAGGATTTTGTAGAATTTTAGTCAGGTTTATTATGATCCATCAATTATACCAAACAGGTGCTAATGGTCTTCATCAATAGAAATGATTAGTGATATGTTGAACGAAAGTTAAACTGAAACCCAGTTATGACCTGAAACTGAAACAGTGGAAGCTTAAAACTCGATGAGGAGCAGCCAAACTCGGGGTGAGATTGAGAAAGGGTGAGCTTTCTCATGATGCCAAGATTGGGCACAGCAACAAGTCGCAAGGTATTTGTACTGCAACAGCAAGGTCTCTCCCAAACAAAGTTTGTATTGTAGACTTGGTTTTGAGCTGTGCTGTTCATGTTCTTTTGAAAAAGTAAAAAAAAAATCTGTCACAGAAGATGTTCAAATAAGGGCTCAAGAGCATGCAGTGTGTCAGTAGGCAACAGTGAAGCATGGTGGAGGTCCATTGAATGCATGGGGCTGCATTTCGATCCATTATGCACTTGTCCATTATGCAATACCATGAGGGAGGTGTGTGATGATTTATCCTACAGCAGTGCAACAACCCCAAACATACAGCCAAAGTCATTCAGAACTAGTTTTTTGTGAAGAAGTGATTCAAATTCCCCCACAGAGCCCCGATCTCAAAATCATCCAGTGTGTCTGGGTTTACATGAAGAAACAGAAGAATGTGAGAAGCCCACATCCACAGGAGATCTGTTGTTGGTTCCTCAAGATGTTTGAAACAATGTACTAGCTGAGTTCTTTAAAAGAACTGTGTGCAGGTGCATCTAGATGAATTGCTCCTGATTTGAAAGCAAATGGAGGTCTAGGTTTTTTTTTTCCATTTGAATCAGACAGATATATATAAGCAATTTAGTCTTCACTCCATCCAAAATCTGTTAAAACTTTTTAATTATTTGGATCCTCTGTGTCCTTTTAATCTGTATATTTTTGTTGTTATCTGTGGAAACTTTTTCTCTGACATTCTCGGCTCTGTACTGTCTTGTCTAATGGTTAAATTAAAAAATAAAATGTAAAAAAATAAAATGAAATAAAAAGTTCCATTCTCTCTCACAGTAATGGGAGTCGGTTCAACCGAATCTTCTCACTGAACAATATCAAGCAAACGAGTCGTTTTTTAGTCCGCCCCATATCGCACAGCACATTCCTCTTTGCTTCCTGAAATGATTTTCTTGTCGGAGAGGGTTCATCATTCTATCACTGGTTGTGTTGAGCTCCTACACTTTTCATTCCCGTGGGCAGTCGTAAATCTTTGAGAAAACTCACACTTGTGGGCCAACAAAATCCCTCTGGACTTTTCTGAACTGAGGGCAAACTCGGGACGCTGACTGTTTTTAAGTGCTTTCGCGTTTATCGTAATTTTCTTTTCTTCCTCAGTTGTGCTGTTTGAAATGACAAATGCTTTCCAAGTTGTCTTCATTTAAAGTGGCTTCCTGACCTCAATCTGCTACAAGAATGTCCTCCATAGACCCCTACCAGTACATCATAGTAAGTAGTCTTTCCTCGTGTAAATATGTATATTAAAATCGCTTAAATTATTATTATTTTTTTAAACCAGGCCTAAAGTATAATCTCACGTATCCTCATACATTATTAAACATTTCTTTATCTTTCACAGTTGTGGGGCTTTGCATGCTAACTGCTTCTTTTTTAATGACATTATTACACGCTTCTTGAACATTTGGAAATCACCTTTTGACTATTTTCTACCTCGGAATTAAAAGAACTTCCCTTGTGCAGCACACAGTTCTAAGTGCAGACTTTTACTATTATTATTATTTTTATACCAAATTACTATTACTTATGCGTGTTAAAACAATTAAAGGAATCACCAGAAGTGACATTGAATATGTCTATTGTAGTTGAAAATTGTTGAAAATGTTTGTAAGGAATAATAATAATTTTAAAAAAGTTTATTCCTACTGATTTGCGTCATGTTTTCTTGTCCATTTGTTAAAGGATAAGTGTCAGATTCATTGTGGTTCATTCTATGTGCAGGTTGAGCATCAGTATTCACATAGACTGAAAGTGATTGTGGTCAGAGCAGAAAATGTGACAAAAGGAGCTTTTGGGGATTTATGTGAGTACATTTTGTTGTCTATTTACCTTTATAAAGAAAACCTTAAAATGTGTGTTTTGAGGTCCTAATTGTTGTTTGTTTTCAGTGGACACCCCAGATCCATATGTCGAGTTGTCGATTAAAACCACACCAGAGTCCAGAAAGCGAACAAGCCACATAAATAATGATATAAATCCCCAGTGGAATGAAACCTTCGAGTTCATACTGGATCCCAATCAACCCAATATTTTGGAGGTTGAAAACATTTTTTCTGTCTATTTTCTGTATATATTTTTCGGTATATATCAGGTTTCTTGTCTTGTTAGATTTTTAGTTGGTGATGGTGTGATACCATCTTGCCTAGTCATGCTCTTACTAGAACTGTGATTTGCTTGAGAAACCATGCTTTCTGTCATGTGTCTTCAGTGCAAAAATCTTAAAAGTTGAGTAAAAACAAATTTCTAGCAAACCAACACCAAAAAAAATGTGTTTTGAGAGTTAACTGAAATTCTAAGTTTGAAAAAAAAGGCCCAAAGTTGAGTTCACAAGCTTAACTGCATTTTTAAGTTTATTCCTTTAGGACCTTTAACAATTTATGCAAACAAACAATATGAATACAATAAAATGTGTAGAGAAATTTGTAGAGAAACAATTTATAAAATGCAATGCGATGTAAGTTTTCATCACAGGGCGTTCCTGTCTGGATACATTTTTGTGGTGTTTTCACCACTCACTTGCTCTTAATTGTTGCTGTTAATCGCCATTGTTTTATTTTATGTTTATATCCTGTTAGCTGTGAGGTTTTTTTTTTGACCGCGTGTTTTTTGTTTTTTTTTGAGCAAATGGCTTAATTCTGTGTTCTTGAGCCATGTGCTCTCCAGTTTAGCTTCTTACCCTCGACCCTCTTTCTATCTTTTTGGCTCACCACATAAAGGATTTAGTTCCCTTATTTTCATCCAGTGTGCTTTGTCATTTTCTTTATGATGCCTTGAGTTTTCCTCCACCGAGAGATCACACTGCAATTGGTTTTTGTTTACCACACACATCCTGGCATAATAATTTTTGAATATTTCTCATTTAGATGACACTGATGGATGCTAACTATGTCATGGATGAAACTCTGGGCACAGCAAAATATTCTCTCTCCAAACTCAAGCTGGGGCAGATCGAGCATGTGACCCTCACTATCGGCAAGGTAAAAGCTAAATCTCAGTACTTTTAAAATCCTGGCTGCTGACTTTCTTTGATGTATTCATCATCTTTGTTTCATTTTCTGATTTTAGACGACCAAAGTGTATCTCGACTTGTCTTTAGAAGTGTGGTGTGTATGTTTAATTTCCTCATATTTTCTAAATTGATTTTTTTTGTGTCTACATGAAGTCATTATATTAAAGTTTCCGTATTGGTTTTGAGTAAAAGATTTTAAAGCTGCATAAAGGGTCTGAAATGGAAGGATTTGTTTTGCAGTGCCTCAACAGACTTGCGATTCAGCATGGCACTTTGTGATCAGGAGAAACTCTTTATGCAGACGCGAAGAGACAGAGTCATGCTTGGCATAAAAAAGCTTCTCAAAATGGAAAATCCTCGCTTCCTTCCATCCTCCCCAAGAGAGGTAAATTCAAAACACACAGTGATTTAAAAATGTTTTACCAAATATTATTATTGGTGTCCAAGAAGTGTTTGATTGCAGCTCTGTTATTGGTTCAGGTTCCTACCATTGCCATTCTGGGCTCTGGGGGAGGCTTTCGAGCCATGGTGGGCTTCTCTGGTGTGATAAAGGCTTTATATGAGTCTGGAGTGTTTGAATGTGCAACATACATAGCAGGGCTTTCAGGATCCACATGGTCAGTAAAGGTGAAAAGTCTTTAAAAAAACAACTGTTATAACCAGTGCTTTGAGTGGGCTAAATATAATTAAATATAAGTATATAATTCTCACATAAAACTGAAACATATTTGATATTATTTTAAAGTGCAGGTTGCAGTTGGTCTTCAAGTAAAAGGTAGAAATGTTGACCGGTTTAGGGGTTAATGACTTTTATCTTGTATTTGAATTGTGTTTCATTCTAAAGAGTTATTTTTTTGTTGCGAGTTATCACTTTTTGCTTCCCGGGAATTAACCCAAAATCCTGATTACTGCTCAACTTTTGGATATGATATTGAATTATGACTTTAAATATTCCTCATGTATTTAAATTTTTGTGTTTAAATGCTAATGACATTTAGAAAATACTATAACATTATAAAAAGGATTTGGCAGATAAAACCAATTCTAAAATATATATTTTTTGTAAATGTAAGACTGTTAAAACCAGTTTATATGTAATAAAAGAATACGGTAAACTTGTAAACCTGTCTAGATTTTAGACTTTAATGTAATCTGAGGAGAATTTGGTGTAATATCTTGGCATCTAATAGAAAAATATCATCGTAAAACTCACAAACAACAGGGCATTTATCAGAAATGTAAAATAGGATGAATGTTGCTTATTTCCACAGGTACATGTCCACATTGTACTCACATCCTGAGTTCCCTGCTAAAGGCCCTGGTGATATTAATAAGGAGCTCATGAACAGAGTCAGCAATAACCCGCTCAAATTGCTCTTGCCCCAAAACATCAACCGCTACGTAAAAGCTCTTTGGAAGAAGAAATCCGCCGGACAGCCTGTCACCTTCACAGATGTCTTTGGGATGTTAATTGGAGAGACTCTAATTCCCGGGGTAAGCGTTTCCGAAAAATTGAAACAGTTGTCGATACTTCTCGCTGCAGAGAGAGAGAGAAAGAGAGATCAGGAGCATCACGTAAACTGGTGCATTGTGCTCTGTTTATGCGCTGTTGTTCAAATACAAAGACTCCTTTGTATGTTTTCTCTCTAATATGCTCTCGTATGCAAATGTAGCCTTCTCTTCTGAGGATCAGGAAACCATAAAACACCTTAAAGTACACACTTTTGAAGCTTTCTCCATGCACAGTTTCAGTATAATTTCCATGCATGTCTTTGTACATGATACCCTTGGTCCTCTTTCATCATACCCTGCTGTCTCTGCTTGATCTAACAGCTTTGTGTACTTGAATCCAGCGACTTCCGTTTGTTTATTGCATCACTTAAGCACCCCACTGATCACAACAGACCCAACTAGTCCTGGTTTGTTTGGGGTTCCACTAGTATTTATCACACTGTGAGAAAGGGCACACCCTGCAAAGGCTCCTAGTCCGTTGCAAGGCCACATTCATTCTTAAGGAGAGTATAGAATTTGTCTTAAATTAATTTGAAGCATGTTTTTGGAATGTGGAAACACACAACCACAGGGAGATCATACTTGCGCATATACAGACTTGACTCAGAAAGGCCCCAGTCTGTCATTAAACCAGCAACCTTCTAAGGCCTTGTCCACACATATTCGGTTCTTTTGAAAACGGGTTGTAACGACACATTTTTGGCGGTCATTACATGTGCGTCATTTTTACGTTTATCATTGTTTGCGGTCACTGTTCAACATCTTCTTTGTTTACAAAGTCTTCTGATTGAATGCTATGACTTCAGTGTTGTAATCGACTGCCACCTATTGGTTTGGTCAAGTTTAGTGGAGAGTCTTTGCATTTTCCTGTGGACGCTATTTTTTTGTACACAGTGGGGGGAAAAAACATTGAAAAAAACTGTTTATTTGGACTTTGCTCAAAGTGAGAGGCAGCAGGTCTTCCCATTGAACATGTAACAGCCAACCTTCTTTTTAATTTACACTTGTAATCAATTCTACAAAACGGAATCAAATATAATGTTCTTATTCCTGATCTTGGACACTTGTTTTTGTGTGTTTTCTATAGAGAATGGACACTAAACTGAGCTCATTGCGAGGGAAGATTAATGAAGGTCAGAGCCCAATGCCACTTTTCACTTGTCTACACGTCAAACCCGATGTATCAGAGCTCATGTTTGCAGGTAAGAAACATAAAGGAATCATAAACTTTAATCTAATGAAGTTTGTACAACCTCCCCTAAAGCTCAGTGGAAGATGAACCTATTAATTTGTGTATATTTGCTTACCACAAGAATAATATGCAAATATTTTGTCAGAAGGTGTAATGGTTGACCCAATGGGGTCCTCTGAAGTAGACACACTATTTTAGGGCATATATTCATTGAGTGGGAGGATATTTTTTCTTTAATAGGAACAAGCAAATTCAGTGGATGTATTTTTTGCTTTCTCAGACTGGGTGGAGTTTAGTCCTTATGAGATCGGCATGGCCAAATATGGCACATTCATGGCCCCAGGGTTATTTGGGAGCAAGTTCTTCATGGGGAGCGTTGTGAAACAGTATGAAGAAAACCCATTACATTTCCTCATGGGTAAGGCCACCACTGCATTTTACCTGAATAGTTTGTTATGAAGAATAATGTTATCATCATGTGTAGGTTTGTCACGGAAGATCTGAATATTGTGATTTGAACTCGTTTTGATGTCTCGTCTGAGACCTATGACAGTCTTAAAGTATAATTATAAACACTTCCAGATTTTTATGTTAACTCTGCTTTCTTTTTTATATTCACAACACAAAATCGTGAGCTTTTGGATTCCTTTGTATGAGATGTTTTCGGACCATACTTTGATTTTCAGACAACAAAATGCCTTATGGAATATCACAGTGATTCTACACCCTTGTGAAGTTTTTTCCCAATTTGTTACTGTTAAAAGGACAAAGATGACACAGGAAAAAGACCAAATCTCAAACTAAATGGCAGTACTGTCATGGATTTCATAAGAGCTTTTTGCTATGTTTTGAGATTGAACCAGCCTGTGCTTTTTGAAACTTCTCTTATAACAATTTAGAGTGTCTCTTGTGACTCCATGTAAGTGAGGATTGCTGTCTACATGTGACTACATAAAAGTGCTTATTTCACTAAAATTAAGTTAGGCTCCTTTTATATCAACGACGTAGTTTTGCGATGCAAAAGGCATTAATTGGTCTTTTAATTTAATGTATTTCAAACGTACTAGTTACCCAAAATATTTACTCAAGTAAATGTAACTTAGTGCTTGTAGCTTGATACATTAACTGTTGGCATTAAAATTTATGTTATTGTCAGGAAACCTGAAGTAACAGAAAAGAAATCAGAAGATTAAAATGTTTGAGCTGCACTCCTCTTGCTTTGGTCTCCTTATAAACTAGCAACAGACAGAAATAAAACAATCGAGGAGCAGAACTATGACAGAACAGGAGGGGAGGAACAATATACCAGCACTATGTAATGGGTATTGGGAGCTAAAAAAGAGGGATAAAACCAAGTGAAGAGCAAATTAAACACCCACGAACCTTGACTTTTTTTTTTTTTTAGTCAAAGCATTTATTTATTTTTAGTCAACTCTAATTTTCAGTGTGAAAAGAATTCAAAAATGTTTTGATATTCTTTCATTTCCACTTAAAGCGCTAACACATATCAATACTCTTGTTAAATAAATACTCCAGTGTGAATAATTTAATCAAAATGGCAGAAAATATATAACATTTAGGTAGGTGTCTTTTCACATTTAATGGAGTTTTTCCATGTTAAGAGCTCTGTTTAGAAGAGTCCAGTTTGAACCCGCCTCGGTTGTGGTTTGCAGTGGTATGTCAAGTGTTGTTTACTACAGGAGTGTGGGGCAGTGCTTTCTCCATTCTCTTCAACCGGGTTCTTGGCGTGAAGGAGACGAGCAGTAGTAGCACGATGGAGGAGGAGCTTGGTGAGTATTTCTCTTTGACCTCAAGAACTTTAAAGTAACAGATTGTGAGGTATTTGGACATGCTCAGTTTTTAAACAAACCAAAATTAGGCAAATGAGCCAAAGAGAGCAACTGAAGTCCAGGCAAGGGTGTGGAAGAAAAGAGAATACTCAAAAAAAACAATACAAGTTCAACAAGAAGTGTAGACCGTTTAAACATTCGCGAAACTTGAGTTTTGTTGGTCTAGTTAATGTAAAGACTAAGGAGTGAAGTGGTTGCACCTGTGAGATGATTAGACAAGTACAGGTGCAGACAGTTCTTGGTTAAGTGATTAACCAAGAACAGATTATTGGTGAAGTGGAGATGGCAGTTGCTATGAGTAATATTTTACAGGAAATGACAATACCCTCAGTTGCTCATCACATAAACAATATATATCTAGAACAAGATATATTGCTCTGCTATCAGGTTATCCTTGTGACTTGTTAAATGTGCCTTTACAAGTTCTTCTAGTCTAACATGTACACTCACAGACCACAGATGAGAGCACAGTGTAGTGTGAAACTGATAAGAGGAATAAACTGAAGTGTGTGATGTTTACACTCTGATCATTTCTACTCAGGGTGGCAGAAATTTGGAAAATCAGTGGCCAAAAACAATCATTTATGACTTTACTGAGATATGCATTCACACTTGTGGTTTGGTTCATTGTTTGGGACCAGGGGCAACAACTGAACCATTATATGATTTCTCTACCATTGCCACACTGATTGATCTGGTTGGAACCAAAATTGAATAATCTGACAACATTCACCTAACTTATTGGCGGAAATGGCCTTTAATTCGGTCCAAATGAGTGTGAAAGAAGATCTTAAAGAACTCCTAGGATAAAATGGCTGTGAGCACCACCTGTTTTGGGTCTCATCTGCCCGAAATCATTTTCAGAAAATGCTACAAAAATGGGTGTGTACAGCTGCGCAGGTCTGGCTGTGGCTTGGCTTTCGATAACAAATATCAAAGATATTTGCCCAATAACAGCCGATAAAATGCACACACAATGTAATGCATTGAATATAATCTCATTACAAGGAAACCACATTTAAAGGAACATTTCTTTCTCCAACTTCTTTACAAAAAGATTGGTATAACAATAAGCTTCCTCGGAATTCACAATTTTCCACTGACCTCGTCTGAAACCCCTGTGTATTCTTTTTGTCAGAGCAAATTAAACCAGAGCACATTGTGGGGGATGATTCTGCTGATAACGAAGAGGAAACTCAAAGAGGTAAAAAAAACACTCTCTTGGTTTTTCTTCATCACTTCCCCTCTCTTCCACCCTCAGATATGCACAGTTCAATTCAGAACTCAACTAACGAGCCAGTGGTTGGTTTTATGACGTTTTTTTAATGGCAAAACAGCCAATGTGGGCACATCGTTTAACAAAGTCAAAAAGCTTCGCAATTTATTTAATTTATTTTTTATTTTATTTTTACCTGTCCTGTCCTGCTTAAAAGCCCCTACATGAGAATGTGGGTGCTTCATGTGAGTTGGACAGTTTTGCTCTCTCCAGGGGAGTGAAGGTATGATTCCTCCTCTGGACTTCTTCTTCTATTCCTTTTGGCTGTTCCCAGCTCAGGGGTCGCCACAGCGAATCATCCGTTTCCACCTAAATCTGTCCTCAGTATCCTCCTCTGGTCTGATCCTGTGAATTTATTTTAATTCACTATTACTACATTTATGTTTTATATTATTAGTGTTTTTAATCCTATTGACCAGTTCACATGAATTACATCAGGACAGGAGGGTGTTAATAGTGAGGGGAAAGGGAAGTAGGTGAGGGTGAAAGAGTCTGGAGGTAGAAGAATCTCTAGGCCGTGTGAGTTCCATCCTTGTATCACATAGGCTTGTGTTTTTGGTCTGAGATTGTTGCATGCATTTGGATCAAAGTGAATGAAGGATAACTTATAGTGTCACTGACATGTAATACATCATCATAATCTTATTTTTTTCCCACTTCTTAGCATATGACCTGGTGTTTGAAAATGTTTGTTTGATAAAGTTTCAATTGTTACGACCACATGTAAAACACAATAATGCATGTATTTTTCTCTAAAAGTTGTTTTTGTATGCAGTAAAATTCTTACATGTTCAGAAATATCAAAAAAACATTACCATTGGCTGATTTTATCATTGAAAACAGGGAAAATCTGTTAATGGTCTACTTTGAGTTGACAGAGATTTAGTACATGCTGATTTTTAGTGTTTTTATTATTTCCCCAACAAGACATTTTAATTGAAGCTTGATGCACCATCAGCCTCCAGTGTACCACGAACTGTGGGATTATTAAACTTTAATATATTTTCATTTGGAGCATGGAATAATTGGCATAGATGAAAATAATCCGCACCACTAGACTAATTCAACAGATTTGCTGCATGTGTCCAATTTAATCAGGAGGAACAGAGTCACCAGAGGCAGAGGATGAGCGGCAGCGACATGCCCAGGCCAGCTGGGTTCAGCGCATGTTGACCTCCATCATGGGTGACACCACTCTGTTCACCACACGTGAGGGCCGAGCAGGAAAGGTGCACAACTTCATGCTTGGACTGAACCTGAACTCAACCTTGCCCTTCTCACCGTTCAGTGGCCTCAGCAGCCAGATCTCTGTGGATGAGGAAGTGGATGCAGTCACGGGTAACACTCATCTTCCTCAAACACTTCTGAATGCTAAAAAAACTCTGCGCAGCTTCAACAAAGTGTTCAGTCAATATCAAAGGTTAGATTCTCAAATAAACAAGACATAAGCATTTTTATGCTTTCCCAAACTATATTAATTTGTGACAATTCATTTATAGCAAAGTTTTGTGATTTTATATAGAGTCTCTAAACCAATAATGATCTGAGGTCTTGATAAAGAGCTTCTCTCAATCCTTATTGAAACATTATTTGATATTAATATTTTAAAAGCCAGAATGCTTGCTGATACTTGCCTTAAATAATTAAAGTTTCAAGGCTTATTTTTGAGAAATCCAAACATCAGCTTTTCCAAAGATTTAATTAGAGATCTTAATTCAAATTCAACTACTTCTTTGTTTCCTTGGCTGTGTGTTTTGGGTCTAAAACCCCATTTTCAAAGACTGGGCTGAGGGAAGGAGTTTCTCACGTGACCACATGTCTTGTTCCTATGGCATTAAAACATGTAAATTAATATCAAAATAATAAACCCCACAGCCACTTTTCCACCAGATTTCAGTAACGGCATGACTTTGCTTGGTTTTGAACCTCTGTTTCCACCAACTTCCAGGATTGCTTTGAGTGGCCGATAGATATATCACTCTGCTACATCATTCTTGTTTCGCTTAGTGACATCATAACAGATATTCTACAGAAATCAAAGAAGAAAGCCACAATATTGTGTCACACTTTACTGTCCAATCAGAGAAAATAATCACTTTGTTCTGACTTTGCCTCAACCCAAATGAGTATAAAATAGGGTAAAGGATACGGAATGGGGTGGAAAAGAATGCATCTCCAGCCAAATCGAGGCTTATTACCAAAAGGATGGTGGTTCTCCTCTTTTCAGAGCACAAAACAATTTAAAGTCTTTCATGCTGTTGTGTGTTGCCAATTGTTTTCCTGGTGACTGTTGTTCCAGCTGTCTTGAAATAATCACCCTGTGTAGTTCCAGGCTGATTCCTAACCATTCACCAGTTGTTTTATGTTTCTTTTCTTTGAATAAAATCTCAGCAACTTTTGTCAACTTCCCACCAAACTTAGTAATGATGTTTCTTTAGGCAAATGCCTTTTACACAAGTTAAGAGAGGCTCCTAGACTCATCTAGTAACTTGGAAACTTTCTGGATGCATTTCCTCGTTTGGTTGTTTAGTTATTTTGTAAAAACCTAGTTGAATTTGTGAACTGATCAGTGCTTTGTCTGTGGGCAGATGTACCTCTATCACCAGGGCTTGTGGTCTATGCCTTTGAAAGTCAAGGGAGTGTTGGTCAATGAGTGGAATAATCCTTTACTGGGTGGGAGGAAGTTACTCAGCTTTGACATTGAAATAAAAGGTTTAAAAAGACACAGACACATGAATGCATCACTTACAATGCCTGCCAATAACAAAAAACATAACTTGATAAAACTGCTAATGCAACCGCCACATGTCTGTGGGACTCAACGGAAGACTTCCTGTTAAGCGATGACAACATCTTCATAGCAGAGATGAGGTAAGCACTATGGTAACAGACTTTTTTTTTTCTGCAGATCCTGATGAGTTTGAGCGAATATATGAGCCTTTGGACGTTAAAAGCAAGAAAATTCATGTGGTGGACAGCGGTTTGACATTTAACCTGCCCTATCCACTCATTCTGAGGCCTCAGAGAGGAGTTGACCTCATCATTTCCTTCGACTTCTCAGCCAGGCCCAGTGACTCCAGCCCACCATTCAAAGTGAGTGCCCTAGACCCAAATGTAGATTATTGTTGGAACTGTTTAATTTGGGGAAGCAGTGAAGTATTCATTCTTAATCAATATTAAGAATTGTCTTATTTCCATTAAGTTAACAAAGTTGAGTGTTTTTGATGTTTTTCCTGATCATGAATTTTCAATTATATGGATATATTGATTTAAACATTGTAAAATATTGTTGATTTGAATAAAATAAATTTATTCCGGCCAATACAATTTTCACCCAGATTCCAAAAGTGAGCAGGCTAATCACTCGGCTACCTTCAGCACTAGGTCTCATTGATTATCTGTTTTAATATTGATAACATGAATGTTTGATGTTTTTGTTACTCTGCACTGGAATGTCAGGGGAAACTACGATAGCTGTATAACCAGACTCGCTTAGCAGCACAACGAGGAAACATAAAAGGTATCAAAGTACAGGCAAAGCAAGAAAGAACAGGGTAGCTTGGAGAAACATGCTGTGATTTCCTCTCTCACAGACACTTTTAGCAAACAAAATATTGTAGTGGCTGTTTAAAAAGTGCACACACAAATATAATTGCGAGCAATTGCAAAGGAGGGAAGTGAAACAGGAATTGTCATGTAATGTTATGACCTACACATTAGAGTTTTATAGAACAACCAACACAGCATTGATATTGCATAAGAAAGACATTTACTTGCATGATCTGTCCTATATCGGTTGCTCCACTCCAGTAATCCAGTACAGTACACACTTTGTACAAAATCCTGTGTATTTGTAGGGACAGCAAGAGTGAAGCTGTTTGTATAAAGTGTGTCACTATCACTGTAATGAAAGCAGTTTTAAAAATATTTAAATGTGACCTTGTTTGTCTTTATTAGGAGTTACTACTGGCTGAAAAATGGGCACGTATGAATAAACTGCCATTCCCAAAGATCGATGCGAAGGTATTCGACCGTGAGGGTCTGAAAGAATGCTATGTGTTCAAACCTACTAAGGGAGAGAAGAACTGCCCCACCATCATTCATTTCGTTTTGGCAAATATCAACTTCCGCAACTATAAAGCACCAGGTAAGAATGCCTCCTTAAATTACACAAAAATAGGTGAAAACTCATGGGATTAAAGCCGCATTATGCAACTAGATTACTAAAATTTGGGTGGAAATTTTGTTGTATTTTGTTTAAACAAAATAAAATGGTTGCCTAGATAAAATTTTTAGGTTGCTGTGGCGGAGTCAGTGACAACATACAAAGTGCCAATATGAGTAAGATAAACCAATCCCATGACTCTGTCATTTTTCTTAGCTGAGATAGTAAGATACCAAATTGGTTGCTATGGTAGTCAGATTGCTAATGGTCAGTGACATATTATGTTTCCTTTGTTATTTTGAGCTATATAAACCAACTTCCACGTTCATCATTTACAAAGCTGAGTTTACCATGATTAACAAACACAAATCCCCATTTCTCTATGATGTTTCCATAAACATTTTTATTTGAAAGCTCTCAAGTAGTTTACGCTTATGTTTTCATTTTCTGTTTTGGCTTGAAATGCCACCCATCACATATTCTCTAATGAGTTAATTGTCTAATTTTGTTATCATAAATAAGATTATTTTGTTTGGTGGTGATAGTGGTAACAGTTTATGAGCTGGCTTCGTAAACACGGTATTGCATTCTTGCTCTTGCACTTACTGTTGTATATTGAAGAACTCACTGTTACAAGAAGCTTTTTATAGTCAAACCAAGATTGAGCAAGGCTTGGAGAAGGTTATTGGATGTTTAATGAAAAGAAAAAAAGTCGTAGGAGGGGGTGATTGAGAAGGGCAGCGGACCAAACATGGAGCCTTGAGGTATACCAGCAGTAACCCATCACTCAGAAAAAGATGCTGAAAGATCATTCTTTGAGAAATGCTCAAAATTCAATAACAGACATCAATATAGAATCAAGTGGCTGGTTCCAGAATAGATCGGTTATACAGTGTCAGAACCCACATGCAGCTATACGACTCACTGCTCAGAACCACTGAGTTATCCGCCTCCTTTTCAAGTTCACAAACCGCAGTCTCTCTTTTCGCCTCCTGGTGACTTGGGGATGTCTACCCTGGACTTTATTGAAGGTGATCAGCTGTAAAATGGCCTGATTCTGTTCCAGCTTTGTGGAAGGATTATAAAATGATTATTTGGTGGACTTGTGGCATTTGGGGAAAAAATAGACTGGTGTTTATTCCCATTCGGAAAAAAACGGACAAACCAGGACTGGTTCACACTACTTGTTTAATGCACACTTGGGGGGTATTTTTAGGGTATTTATTTATTTTAAGTATTTTTGGGGGGGAAATTTTGATTATTTCATTTTTTTAATGGTGTTTTATAGCATTTTGGAACCAAACTCCTCGTATGACAAATGACAAAATGATATCTAACACAACTATTACAAAACCTATTTTACTGAAACTGGTCATGGGAAAAACCAAAATAAATGTAAAAAGCTAGCAGCAAGGTGAAGAACACCAGGGTCTAGTTTTTTCTATATTAGATTGTGTAATATCACCCGGCCTTTAGGGGGCAGCAAGAAAGTTTTTAAACTCAGCGAATGAAAGATTAGAGGTAGATGTAGTCTGGATCATGAAGCATTTCTTGAAATTCCTCTTGTCACTGATTAAAAAAAGTTTATTGCTGCTTCTCTTTTTATTTACATGGTGATGCTCGTAGACATATACCAGATGTCTCCCAGTAACTCCATGATATATTTTGTATTGTGATATGTTGCGCCAAAATATGCTATACCCCTATTTTGGGGCAGATGACAAACTGCTTTAACTGTAGAAATTATTGTTGATTTTTCATCTCTGAATTTAAACTAGTATTATTTTTATTCCCAGCTTTCCATTTCTGTATATTCTACTTTTATTTCACTGTAAAGCCTAATGTGCATTGCCTAACTTTGTTTGAGATAATCAGAGTAGCCGATCTCATTTCTATTTTCTTGAAGGAGTTCCTCGAGATACAGATAAGGAGATAGAGTTTGCTGATTTTGACATTTTTGATGATCCAGCCTCTCCATTCTCCACCTTCAACTTCCAGTACAACAACCAGGCTTTCAAAAGGCTTCATGATCTCATGGAGTTCAATGCTCTCAACAACATAGATGTAAGTTCTCATCCTTCAAATTCCGGATTTCACAGCAGGTAGCATGTGTCTTCATTCTGAACTCTTTTATTTCAAAGGTCATCAAAGAAGCCATTAAAGACAGCATTGTGCAGAGAAGAGAAAACCCCTCACGCTGCTCAGTTTCCCTTTCCCTCAATGAAATAGAAAACAAGAAGTTCCTGAAACGAGAGACCAGCAATGCAAAACGACACACCTAACAGATAGCTATGCAAAAACGGACACAGATACCTCGAGGTGGCACTTCAAAGCTGATTGGGAACCAGTGAGATGATTCCTGAGACAAGGCTAGATCGTGGTCAGTTGGTGCCTTCTTCCATGTGACCTTGAAATTGTCCTGCTTCTACTTGAAAATAACCCATGGAAAAGTGCTTCGTTGGTTAAACTGGTGAAGAGTAAACAGTTTTTAGGTCTTTTAATTCAGACTTTAGTCACACTTTTTAATGGAATGCACAATGTCTAAGGCTCAAATTCACAGTGTTAAATGCTATAACGTGGGCCTGCATTAACTTCAAAAGTGGAAGTTGCATTTTTAAAAACCATTGTGTAGAATATATTCTTTATTGCATGTTTTGAAGTAATGGGAATTACCAAGTGATCTTTTTCTTACTGGTCAGTTATAAATAGCAGTCAACAGTACAACATGTGAGGCTTTTTTAAATTTAGTGTCTGAACTCAGTGATGCATCTCATAAACTATTTGAAACCTTTCTGATAATTCGTGAATCTCAGTTTCTCTACCACGTTTATATTATGTGATGTGGGATGTAACATCTATAGAGAGTATGCATTGACATCAATTTCTCACTGGGCCACTCCCCTTTTACTGAGACCGAGTGGCAAAACAAGTGGTAAAATAACTATGTTCAATACGGGCCGGTGGCGACTCGAGGGTTTTGCGATGATTGCACGGTTAGGTTAAAAAGTATTGCTCTTGACTGTGATCCCCACAGCTTACAAGATGATTATCTTTCCGTGCATAAATAGATTTGGCCCAAAAAAATTGGATTTCCTGGTTTTAACACAAAACAAAGGCGTACAAAAGCACCTCCACTAAATGATCATTTACAGTGGGATTTGTGTTAACAAAGCTGTTGGCTAGCTAGGCTTTCTGTAGTTTATGCATTTTTGCAGTTTGTTGCCTCATGTTGTTAACGTCACAAACGATTGCTAATAGCTGTAAATTCGCATCAAATAGTAAGACACAAAATAA
This sequence comes from Danionella cerebrum, assembly GCA_007224835.1. Taxonomy (NCBI): domain Eukaryota; kingdom Metazoa; phylum Chordata; class Actinopteri; order Cypriniformes; family Danionidae; genus Danionella; species Danionella cerebrum. The sequence goes on along the minus strand of SRMA01027258.1, from coordinate 281,054 downwards.
TTACCTTAAAAACATTAAATTATACAGATTTTTTCTTTAAGGCATTTTATTTTTTCTAAAGATTACACATTTTTATGAACACATTGTATGTATGAGGTTTTTTTTTTTTGTTTTTGTTTTTGAGTGAAATGTCTGCATTTGTCCCATTTGAGTAATGTTTGGCTTAAGTTAAGATTAAGGATCTATTTTGTTAGAGCAAAAGTTTGACTCACCAGACAATTGAAATCCAGGTTTGAGCTTTGGATTCCGTTTATTTCTTCGGATTGCAGCAATCCATTTGTTTCTCTTTTTTTCTTTTTTTTTCATTTCTGCTGTCTGTAGAATGGTGTCTTTGAACATTGGTTCTAGCAATCAAACAGACAACAGCTTTCCTCCATTTTCAGCGTTTAGATGGGTTTACACACACATTCACCGCTGGCACATTACTTTTTGCCACTCCATATCTTCCGGGTACTGTGATATCATTTGCATAATCTATTCAGTAGTGCTCGTCATTGGTTGATGAAAACTTGGCTCTGCTTTAGTCGCTAGTAAATGATGGCAGAATTTTAAATAGTGCACCTTTACATTTGACAAAAAAATATTTCATCTTTTAGTCAACATTTGTTATTAACGAACAGTCAACAAAAAAATAGCTGAAAAGTTTGTATCTATTTTTTCCATCAGGTATTAAATGTGTGATACTAGCTGCCAGGATGCAGTCTTGAAATTTAATAAGACATTATAATTTCCACCATTAAGTTAGCTGTATCTTATTTCTAACAAATACATTGTTATTTATGAACAAGGTTCGGGAGGAGCTTGCCATTTGTTTAGCTTAATGATTTCAGATAGAAACCTACTTATTAAAATGAATGGCATAAACACATCCCCATTGCTCCTGTTCATTGACAATTAAAAGAACTACTAAAAAGATTGTTCACCCAAAAAAGAAGTGGAAGTGGTGGTTTCTAGTGCCCTTCCTCTGACAGCTCGTCTAGAATGCACTACTATGCTTTCCATATTCACCACAATACTGGGCTTACGAACACAGCGAGTGTTAATGCTAGAGTAGAGATAATCGTTCATAGATTGCAAATGAAAAGTTCTAAACAATTTTTTTCTGGATTCATTGACATCATTGTGTTCTTTGTATCTTCTAGATTGATGCTGGGATTAATTAATAAAGCAAAAGTGATGTTTTCGAAACAGACACATACAATCTGCTTTATTATTAGTTACTTGTATTGACGGAAGACTAATTTTGTAGTCTGCAAGTTTTTGCTGTTAGTTTTCTGGCAGTTTTGAAATGATACGGTTTATGGAGAATGATTTGAGGATTATCAGCATTATATTGAAAGGAATCAAAACATTTCTCAATTTTAAAACCTTGCTATACCACGTAGAAATAGAAAGTTGTTCCAGTGTTAAACTTAAAGTTTACCAGGTACAAGATTTTAAATGTAAAACAACTAATACTTTGCTTTTCACTTAAATAGAAGTTTGGGGGATGAAAGACATGTTTATCTTCAGTGCAGCATGAGGAGGAATCACTTTCATTCCCAAAAGATACTTGTTGAGGAAAGTTGCTACAAATCTGACTGTAGATACAGTGAGGTCAATAAGCATTTGTTTCTGATTGTCAGCCCATGTACAGGGCTGGCCGAAGTTTTCCAGGGACCACCTAGATGATCACAAAGAGTAAGAGGAGAAAGTCCAGATGAAAACAAAGTAGAACTTTTTGCTCTTAAATTCATTTGCTGTGTTTGAAGGAAGAAGAATGATTAGTATCATCCCAATATTACCATACAGTGAAGCATGGGGCTGGAACCATCATGTTCTGGGGACTGGGGCTGTTTTGTTTTTTTTTCTTCACAGGGGTCAGAACAACTGCACTGCATAAAGGAGAGGATGAACTGGGCCATATATTCGGCAAAAAAACAACAACATGACAATGCATTCCTAAAGCATACAGCCAGGAATACCTAGGAGTTTCTCTGTAAGAAGCATATACATGTTCTGGGGTGGCCTACCCAGTCTTCAGACCTAGACCCAATAGAAAATCTTTAAAGGCAGCTGTTACTCATCGAAACCTGACCGACCTACAGAACATCTGCTTGGAGGAATGGGCTAAAAAGCCTTGTGCAGTATGTGCAAACCTGATTAAGAACTACAGGAACCACGTGACCTAATCGTTTACACTTAGACCCAGTAATTTACAAAGAAATTGTTTTCAAATAATACAATGTGATTTCTGGATTTTTCTTTGTGGATTCTGTCTGTTATAGTGAAAATACACCTATGCTAAAATTCCAGGCACCTCCATGATTTGTAAAGATTTACAAAATCACAGAGGATCAAATACTTATTGACCTCACTGTATATCTTCGGAACAAACGTGTTGCTGTTTACTTTCACTCATTGCTTTAGAAGTAAATACCGTTTGAGAGTTGTTTTGCAGACTCATCGATTCTCAGATTTATTTTTTTTACCTAAGTGATAAGAAAACAAGTTCAATTCTATGTTTAGTTCTACTGTGAGGCATCTGGAACATGATGAGCCTTTCCTTCATGACAGTGTTCATCTCATTCATCCCCACGTTCATAGAGTAATAATAACTTCATTATGAAAGAAAAGAAAAGAAAGAGCAGGTGTTACAGGACCTTAGCCACCCACATGGGCCTCCACCTCTTTATGATCTCTCAGGGCTCAACACATAATGGGACAGCTTGAGAAAATCTCATTTCCTGTTTGAGACATGAACACATTCATCCCACTTCAATTCCATTGATTTGTAAAGTGTAGCATGGATTAGTATTTATTTGTTTGCTTTAAGCTTTGGACTTCTGTTAATGAGGATGTAATTTAAGCTGGGTCTGGAATGTCATTCATAAACTGAACTGAGGTCAGAAAACCGGAAAGTCTGGTTGTGTGGAAAAATGGCTGAATGTTAAAATGATCTTTAAATAACCAATAAATGCTACGTTTAAACATTCCTTGCTGTTTGTGGTTTTTAAAGCAATGTTTGAAGACAAACTACAAAAGCGACCGAATCTCTTTAAATTGAGAATGAAAGTAAATAATGTACTGTTTTTCATACCTTTACACTTTTATCCATGACATGATTGGGTATACTGGTTTGAAGACTGCTTCCCTATAGGCTAAAGGAATGAATAAATGAGACCCTGCAATAGACCGGAGGTGAGTTTACAATTTACGCATCTGTACTGCGTTGGTCCAAGTGAGCTTTGTGAGCTGGAGCCCAGTGACCCTAAACAAGACTAGGTTTGTAAATAACTGGATATGAATCTGTTCAAATATGTCACAGATTTAACTATTTTTTTAGCTTTTCCTCAGTTCGGCTTAATGGTTTGATAACCACTCATTCATATTGTAAAATAGGGCAAGAGTTTGATGCCCTGCAAGCTTGAAAGCCCATATTTGATTTTTGAAAAGTTATAAAAATATGGGCAAGCATGATAATGCATAAATAAAAGTATGAATTTAATGGAAACCTTTTCAGAAATTTTTCCAGAACACTATCTATAGTGTTTTCCAGAACACTATTAATAATCTAACTTAGATCTTTTTTTTTAATTAACTTTTTTTGTATGTGCACCGTGATTTTTAAGGATAGCACAATCTATCTTTTTCCGTTCTTCAAGAATAACCTCGTTTGTAGCCTAGTTGCCGGATGGAGAGTGTTTCTCAACTTGTCGCTTCAGAATTCCCTACAGGTGTTCGATTGGGTTTAGATCAGGAGTCATATTTGGCCATCTAATCACCCTTTTGTGTACAGAAAAGATTTTGTGACATTTGTCTTCCATGGGGAGCTATTACTGACAGCACAGAATGGAAATGGCTTTCCTTTAAGTAATGCACTCTTTATAGTCACCTCTTAAATGAATTCATAATTTCGTAAATAATCACAATGTTTGTCATATGTGTGTGTTTTTTTTCTCCTACGACTACAATTGGGGTGTACTCATTTTTGGAACATGGGCTTGAATGAATAGGAACGTATTTGTGGGAGTATTTTTGTAGTATTTTGTGTCATAAAAAATGTTGATGCTGAAAAAAAACTAAAGGTTTGCGGACAAATAAAGTGGGGCGTAATCATGTATGCTCGGTATCAGTAGCGGTATTAGTTTTAATATATTTGTCAGGGAGCTCCATCTAGCGGTTGTTTCTTGTAAGCTCAGCCGTCACGCATAAGGCGGCCTACTTCTATGCGGAAGTCAATGAATTCGAGCTGCTTCCTGTAAGCGCTGAAATACTTGTGAAGAAACTGACAGCTCTCTACTGACTTATCGAAGCTGCTATGTCGAAGAACACCGTGTCCGATCGCTTCAGGAAGGTGGATGTGGATGAATACGACGAGAATAAGTTTGTGGACGAAGAGGATGGTGGAGAAAATCAGCTAGGTCCGGATGAGGCTGAGGTGGATAATCTCATCAGATCATATCCTTTCACTCGTTAACTTATCTTTCTACTGTTGAACATTTCATTTTGAGAATGAGAAAACACTTTAAATACTTATTTCTATAACGTTAACATAATTCACATGGGTGTGGTGGTCGGTCAGTCATTCATTTAACTTGACGTGCATGTTTCACGTAGTAATCACACATTTCAACGTTAGGGAATTTTAAAAGCTAATGCCAGAAAAGCTTAACCACACTGCACAAGTAATTACACCGTATACACTTGGAGGTTCATTATTATGGGATCGTTTTACAGACACTTCCGGGTGCCACCGACTTCCTGTTGTAACGCTGGTGATTGAGTGGTGCTTTTTCACTATTTTCTTCTTATAGTATTAGTAAAACTAATATGTTTGAATTAATTGATTAGGAAGACCTTGTTAGTAGCCGTTGGAATGGAGTAGTTAATAGGTGAGAAATGGGAGGGTACCAAACTTCATCAACAGCTGTGTTCCAATCCAGGTGCTGCTACCTTCGAAGTCTCAATACTACCGAGACTGTGGGTACTACGCAATCTGTGCGCATTATTAATGTCATATTTTTAAATTAAGAATGACGATATTTGCTACGATCACTTCCTGCATTTGAGAATCTTTTCAACTACTGTCCTTAAATAAAACCTGTTGCTTACATTTGAATACAGATTCAAATGTATTTGCTCAGTATTTTGCGTTGATTCTGGTGTTTGCAAGCTATGCTCTCTGTAGTTAATGCCATCACATCCCTAATTGTGTAATTAAAAGCGGATGTATGATTTTGGGCACGTTCTGCAATATTTCCTTAGCGCTAGCCACAGGAAACCTGATGGGAGCTCTGCTAGCGGTCCTGAAGAATCCACCAATCAACACCAAGAACCAGAATGAGAAGGTGAGCTTCATCATGGGCGTGTAGGGATTGTGAATTCTGAATCCTGAGTGTGAAGTATGGTTAGAATACTATGACGTGTTTCTGCAGGATCGTGCTGAAGGGTTAGTTTTGAAAGTGCTCAGCTCTTTCAAGGCTAACGACATAGAGAAGTCTGTGCAGTCTCTGGATAAGACTGGGGTGGATCTGCTCATGAAGTACATTTATAAGGGCTTTGAAAGACCCTCAGACAACAGCAGCGCCATCCTGCTTCAATGGCATGAAAAGGTATGTTTCTGTATTTTGCAGAACAATTTCTAACAAAAGCCTTTCTACTGTTTAGAGAGAGCTGGTTCAGAAACATGTGGCAGCTGTCAGCAGGAAGTAGCAGTATCTCAGCAGTACCTACCTGACGATGAAACCTGAAGGAAGACGATGAGAGGGAAGGAAGGAATGAAGAAAGATGACGAGAGGGAAGGAAGGAATACGATGAGAGGGGAGGAAGGAAGGAAGGAAGAAAGACAGACGATCAAAGGGAAAGAATGAATACAATGAGAACAAAAGGAATACGATGAGGTGGAAGGAAGGAAGACTGGGAGGGAAGGAAGGAAGAAAGACGATGAGAGGGAGAGAGGGAAGGAAGGAAGAAAGATGAGAGGGAGGGAAGGAACGAAGAAAGAAGATGAGAGGGAAGAAACAATAGGACGAGAGGGAAGGAAGGAAGACTATGGGAGGGAATGAAGGAAGACTGTGAGAGGAAAGAAAGACAATAAGAGGGAGGGACGGAAGGAAGAAAAACAATGAGGGGGAAGAAAGACGATGAGAGGGAGTGAAGTAAGGAAAAAAGATGATTATGAGAGGGAAGGAAGGAACGAATGAAAAGGATGAGAGAGAGAGAACATGATGAGAGGGAAGAAAGGAAGAAGAAAGACTGAGAGGGAGGGAAGGAAGACGATGAGGGGGACGATGAGAGGGATAGAGGGAAGGAAGGAATAAAGATGAGAGGGAGGGAAGGAACAAAGAAAGAAGATGAGAGGGAAGGAATAGGATGAGAGGGAAGGAAGAAAGACTATGGGAGGGAATGAAGGAGGACTGTGAGAGGGAAGAAAGACAATGAGAGGGAGGGAGGGACGGAAGGAAGGAAGTAAGGAAGGAATGAAAATGATGAGAAGGAATGAAAAAAGACCATGAGAGGGAGGGAGGGAGGGAGGGAAGATGATGAGAGGGAAGAAAGACTGAGAGGGAGAGAAGGAAGAAAGTGCAAGTTCTGTATTGTTCTTGTGTTGATTTCCCAGCAGAATAATTTTTTCAAGACTGCAATCTCTCATGGCTGAGTTGAAATGAAAATGAATGTTTTTGTGTTGTAATAAACAATATGAAGATGAGTTTACAAAAAAATGTAATTTATTTTCAAATGTTTTGATTTTGATCTGTTTTGAATTATTTTAATACCTCACAACACAAACTCTGTCTAGGCTCTGTCAGCTGGTGGCGTGGGCTCCATTGTTCGAGTTCTGACGGCCAGGAAGACGGTGTGATGGTCAGCAGGGCTGGCAGAGGGACTGGCTGGCACTAACCCTCGTTCTGGCCACACTGCCAAACAACTGAGGAGGAGATTTCAGTCGCTCACATTTTACCACAAACAAACTGTACTGTCCCACTTGGATGAAGAGAAGCACCTTGGAACAATGCCAACAAAATTGTGATGAATATATCGCCTCATTGAGCTCAGCACAAGCAGCTTCTATCAAAGGAAACGTCTACCTTTTGCTTCATAAAGCTCACATATCGTCCTGATTCAACTCTCAAGAGACCAGAGCAAATGTGAATCACATGATAAAAGCCTTCCTTCTTTTGAGAAGCGGATGTTTATATCACGCGTTTAAAGAAGTAAAATATTCACTTTTTTTTTTTTTTTTTTTACAATAAATATTTGAGAACTTCAATTTTAGATTGCCCAAAAAACAGTATGAGCGATTTCACAGAATTACTAATTTCTTACATTTATTTCACAATTAAATGCTGACTCGCTCCAGAACTAGCTGTAGACAATTTTGATTTGAAATTCCACAATTTTATTGTCACAGATTCCAATTTACAAATTGTCATGTTCTTTATTCTTTCAAACATGTATTTCTCTAATTTCATGTTTTTCGCGATTCTAATGTGTTTCGCTGAATCGTTTATTTCTTACATTTGTTTCACGTAAATGTTGTGGACATTTTTTATTTAAATGTGTACAATTCTGTTAATTATACATATCCCCATTTACAATACAGACAATATCCTCCAAATCACACTTTTATTTTTAAAGTAAAACATTTTATTTTGGGTAAAAAGTCACCATCATTACAGCATGGAACAAGGTTTTTTTTTAATTCAGAGTTTATTGGGGGAATAGCAAGCATTGTTACAACTTGAGAGTTAAAATCTGTTGAAGATACTTGCCAGACATGTACTCGTGGTTGTGCAGTGAGACGGGGGTTCTACTCCTGAAACCATCTGCATTTCTCAACCCTCCCCTTCTCTTCTTTTCGAACGAAATAATCTCAGAGTACTGTCTTACAGGGTTTAGTTCCAATCTTCCACCAGTAGCTCTAATTAATCCAATAGGAACTTGATTGCTGTGTTTCATGAAGGATGAAGCTAAACGTTGTTCAAGAATGCGTTGTTTTCCCTCACGCTACAGAAATTCCAGTTATGTTCAATGACTTTTTGTCCTCATATCTCCCTGCAGGAACATAAGACATTCCTTTCATGGTTAATTCAGTTGTTTTACATCGCACAGCATATTTTTTTTTTAAAGGGAATAACTTTTTACAGTTTGCCTAATAACTTTTCTATTGTGATTTTTGCTCATTAATATCAGAGTATTTGTATTTGTTAATGTGATGCAGATGGAAAGTAAATGCTGAGTATTATTCTTTTGTTCAAGAAATACTTTTGTATATTTTGAGTATGTCTGGTTAATTCAATGCCGGTACTTTCAACACAGATGGTGCTTATGATCTTGAGAACCTCTGAGATGCACAGGATCACTATTGCTGCCAAACATTGTGGTAACTGCCCAAGTTGAAATGGAGACTTGCTTCCACTGTGCTTTGCTTATTTTGACTCTTCTGAAGCCAAACTGTGCAGAAAGATCCAAAGGAATCCTTCTCTTGTTCACTTTTCCACTCTATAAGTGAATTTTTTTACATTTGCATCAGGCTAGTTTGTTGATTAAGTGCAAAAATATTGAATGCGTTTACCAACTGCCTTATAAAATGTTTTTATATGGTCTTGTCCATTTGAGAATAAATGAGATCAATACAAATTCGTGTCAGTTTTATTTAACAAGTTGGTTTGTTGAAAAAAAAATTGTGAAAAGTGCCATTTGCAGGTCTTATATAAAATGCTGATTATTTCATTAGCCGTCAATCACGTGACATCACATGACCAAGACAATCTGCTGCACCATAAACAGCTAAAGGAAGATTAAGACGATCTGCTGCAATTTATACTGAGCATAAGAACAGAGATTTGTCTGAAAAAGAGAAAATCTCCAGTGAGCAGCAGTTCTGTGGGAGCAAATGCCTTGATATTTGTTATTTTGTCGTGTCAGAACGCATAAGAGCTAAACAAATTTATAAAACCAGTGTATTCTCGTTGATTATTCTTTCTTCTCTGATTGTAACTCTAGGTCTAACTCTAGATACATTTCAATAGGTTTTTGTGAATTCTGTAAAGACTTTTATTAATCAGAATGTTTATACAATTTTTTTTTTAAATCCGAAGATCTTGCTGTGAATCTTTTACTCTTTCAACACACGAGGGCGCTCTCACATCTCCACAGTATCAACCCGGACGCTTCCGGTGTGGATTTCAAAACAATGTAATTTAAACCATATATGGGTCATAGAAATATCAACGTAAAATGCCACTGTAATTAATATTTTTTGGAAATACTGATCACAATAAATTTAAAAAATGTTCAACATCATGTTTCATATTCCAGGTCTTTGAAGGGGAACAGAAAACAACAAAAACGAATTAGACTAAAAAGCAGGTCACCCAAAACCAAAATGAAGAACTGCCATTTCTAAATTGTCAAACCTTGACAGGATACAGCCCTAAAACTTGCTTCTATTTGAGTTCACTATAACGGCATGGTATAACGATTATAGAGATCAAAAGAACAGACTGTAAAAGTTAATGACACCTATGTAGAACTGGGCTTTACTTCATAGAAGGCAATACTAAATGTTCATTAATATGGATCAGTTTTAAAACCATTGAGTCTAAACTTTTACATTTTAAGTCTTATGTTGGTTCCTCTAAACAAATTCTGGTTCCATTTATGAAATTTGAATCTATACACATAAAACGGCTTTAGATTAATAAAAATAAATATATATTTTAATCATTGGGGTCATAGATGATAAATGTCTCTGTTTCCATGCCACTGGTCAACAGATATCCAAATTAGCAGTTGCAGGTGACCTGTCAAAAGCAGAGGGTCTTTTAATCAGGTTTGTATTGAACAAGAGAACTGGTATTGTTTCCCAAAGAGTGTTAAGTGTGTGTAAAGTATTTGTAGCAGTCACTATGGAGACATAAGTGCACAGCATCCCCTCTCAATTGTACTGGCATACTTAACGTGCTAATGCAACTAAACACATTACTGAGCTCCAAGAGTTTAAGGAACCATTCACAGAACAACAGAGCCAAATTTGATAAAAATATATTCAATATAAAATTGTATTAAATAATAAAGTTTATGAACAACAAGAAAACGTGGCTTTATTGTGGGAAACTCAGAATTGAAGACCGGGAGATTTGCTGTCCAAAGCTGCACTCACTTTCTTACTCTAAACGTGTGTTACAATGCTTTTTTAAAACAGTTAGGGGAAGTTCTATTGGGGGAGTTACATCATCAATGGCCAGTTCAACAAATGGTCAATAACATCTTTCCCAGGCTGTAATCTGGGCTTGGCCAGTAGAAGATGTCAGAGGGGGTAACAACTGGGCCAGTGAGGTATGTCAGAGGAGGGAATACAGCCATTAAAAAAGGGTCACAAAAGTAAAAGTTGTTACATTACAAAAGACAGGGTGATCAGAATTCCAGTAACTTTAATGATGTTGGTATTTGGCATGGTTTACAAAAGATTCGTAATCCTACAGAATCCTCCAAACGCTTGCTATGTAAAATAGCATTTGTCACAAGTAAATGTAACTTTTTGACGGTAATTTTATGAAATGTTTGGTAAAGTATGGATTTTTTCATGACCCTAAGTTCACGACAAATATAAACAGTGATTATTACATTTTTATAAATATAATCTTTATGGCACACAATATCATTAACATTAAAATGCAATATCAACATTCAATTTTTCAGATAAAAGATTTCAGATTTATTTTCTCACTCTGATAACTGAAAAATAGAATATTACATGTTTAAATGTGATTTGGTTCGATGTATTCCAGAGACTGCATCATCCAGTAATTTGCACATTTAGAGGCTTGGCTCTGGTGTAAAGGAAAACTTAAGAGTGTTATGTAACCTTTGCCGGTCGAAACATGTTTGCATAAGGAAATGTATTATAGACACAGGGAGGGGGCAGCTGGAGGCATGTCTGTCTGTGTCAAAATATGCATCTTTACTTTTTACAATTTGAAACAGCTCCAATTACTCTAAGATGAAGCTGGGCTAAAAAAGAAAGATGTATCATAGGAATTACCATGAAAGTTATCTATTTTGTGACTTTACACATCAAAACTAAAATTTGATTGATGCATTGAACACTTTCCCCACTATAGGAAACCCAAAGAAAAGCATCACTCTCATGGAACCCTTGCTGAGCAATAAATGAGCCATGACATGGAGCTGATGTTCTATTAAAGCCCTTTTTCTTTGAAATGAAAGTCATAACCAATTATGACAATGCAGAGAATGAATCTCAATGAAATCAGTATTGTGTCTCACCACTCTTTCTTTGCCTTCAATACAGCAATTCTTCTACCTGCACACTGTTTTTGAATGGAACACCATTAATCCTGACCCTATCTCCATTTGAAACAATTCACTGGTGCCTGCAAACACTCTCCAGCTGTTTCACGAACAAACTTCCATGTAACTGCACCTAATTTCCTATTTCTTTGTGCATACTTAAGTCACTTGGCCTTGTTCCCATATCAAAGGTATTCCATAAAGACCAGTGTACCACTATTCTCTGACAGTTCAGAGCTCTTGGTACTGCTGGGTATCTTCTATTCCCGAAGGGTATAGTTAGCTTATAGTTAGCATAGTTTCATGCGATGCTGACATTTTCTTGGCTGAACACTGCGTCTATGATCATCGATGACATTCTATTCTATCCTCAGTGTTGCCCATTGTTTTTCTTCAAAAGAAAGTTGTGGATACAGTATGTGTACACTTTGTATCTTATTACTATGACTTTCTCAAACTCAACTTGGTAGCAGAGTTTAGCTGTTCCTCCCCCAATTATAAGCCTCATACACAGTTGTTTCTATTTCAGCTCATGACTGAAAAAGAAACACTAAAATAAGCATATACAAAAGCGTGATGCTGAGCATTTTACATCTGCTTTGCATTAAATAACACAAAAACTTTTTTTTAATGAGCAATTTGTATATTTACAAAAATGTACAATCTTTATTTTTATTTCTGGAAGAATTTTGCAGAATTTTACAACCCTGCAAAGAAATATGCATAGAAAAAAACAATACTGTTATATAGCATTATTGAGCTTTAATGAAGCTTTCCTTTGTCTGCTCATTCATGCAATACCTGTTTACTTAATAGAGACCAAGCTTCCACCACTGATTGAGAATGAGGTAGAGATAATTGTTGATGATATGCCTCATGGTTTTCACATCATACATTTATAAACAGATGAGACACTTCTGAATGTTACATTCTTTATTCTTAAGAAAACAGCAATTAAGCAAGAATCATTTTCTTTGTAAATGTCATTTTGTCTACATGTAATTAAAGACCATTCTTTCAATTATCATTTTCCCCCAAATCGAACTGATTCTTTTAATATGCTGATGAAATACATTTAGTTCATTTCTGCCACAAATTTGTGCATTGTTTGATAATCCCTCCTTTATTTATATAAATATTTTTATCTGTTTGTACATCAGTTTAACCAAATATGATTTAAAAAAAAAAGACAAAAAAACTACAAAATAGTTTAGGTTAACTTTTCTGGCCCCTCCCCCTGTCGTCATGAGTGACGCTGTATAGTTAAGCGCGCGCTCTTCAGTGTTTGTTTGGGACATCTCGTGCTGCTGCTACGGGGATCTTTTGGCTAATAACTTTCAAAGTAATTACGGTCGGTGTTTTAAACAGTCAAAACTCGGTAAGACCCTTAACTTTGTTTGTGGTTTGAAATGATTGAAGTTGTGTTTGTTGACCGTTTGGGTTCGTTAGGAAATCGTTTATTAACAGTTTATCAAACTCATTTAACCAAATATATTCCTATTAATGTTTGTATTAATTTGATGTGAGTGATATTTGCTAAAATCGACAGGCTCTAATGTTCCTGATAAAGGTAAACTTTACTTAACGTTGATGTCGAATGCCCTTTACTCCCGACACGTGAAAATGAAAGAGCGTTATCTTCTCAATAACCTAACGATACGTTAACGTAGCTCTTTCACTTTCATTTGAATGATGCTGACTACTTTAGACTTCAAAAACTATACATTTCTACACGGTTCATTTTTCATCACAAACGCTGCTGTGTGTTAGATGGCGTCACGTTTGTTTGGTTGTGGTTTAATGAAAAGCCAATGTCGATTCCTCGTTTTGCTTCGTGGGTTTTGTGTTCAAACCCGGAAATATCACTCGATCTTTGACTGATATGAAGTGATCAACTGTTGGTAAAAGTTTTATTTATTATTATTATTTTTTTTAACAAGCGACAACCCACAGTTCCCTCGTGGTCCGTAATAAGAAGTGAGGAATCCTGAAGTTCATCGACTGACCGCTAGAGGCGGTATACAGAAGTGAGCCGGTTCCCCTCAACAAGAAAAAAATTATATCCATTTAAACAGCTAAATTCTTCTTCACATCCTTGTCTACAATCCTTGTAGGTCCCTTGCTATAACCAACAACTAATCAGATAACTTCGCATATGCCTATATCCCTATTCTGTGCATCCTTTACTAATAATTTATTATTATTAAAACACCCAACTAATGGAAGGTGATTTAAAAAACAATAGTGGAAAACCTGTGGGTTTGTTCAATATTTGACCACTAGAGGCCAGTTCCAAGAGTGACCGTCTTAAAATATCAATGTTTACACCCCTGGCGCCATATTGTAACTCATTTGTTAAATGAAACTGGTTTGAGTGACAGCCACTGACTATAACAGGTTGAAATCTTAGCCAATCAGGTGCCTTCGCTAATTCACCTTACACCGCCATGTACACACATTTAAAAAAAAAAATAAATTTCCCACTTTCAAAACTGCAATCACACAGAGATCAAAAAAACCAAGCTGGGAGTGATTAGTGTCAAATTATCAATTTATTTTCTTAATCGATTAAATCAAATAATTTTATAAACGTTTCAGCCCTGTATTCCATTTTAAACTGAAAGAATAACACAAATAAACTGATACTGACCAGTTGTTGAAATTGAATAATGTTAATTATGTTGCACCTAGTCATATGGAATTGATTCAGATCTAAAAACCAGAGAAACAATTATCTATGTGAAATATCATTTAAAAATGTATGCATTTATTGTTTAATAACCAGGGATTAATTCTGTGTGTTTCTCCTCCAGGTCATCATGCATAAAGTTGTTAGAACTTTTATTTTTTAATCCACTGAAAAGACAACAGACACTGTGGTTTGTGAAGAATCGACATATCTGCCTTTGGGAAAAACGAATCCTCCTTTTGGTAGGTGTGTCTTTTTCCCCAGAGCAACACGGAATCTGTCTCACAAGCATTTGAGGAATTCTGGACACACAGCATATTATAGATGGTTTGCTGTTCCTTAGAAATTATTTTATGGGCGTGACTTCCTTTTAGTTTGTGCTAAATTTGTGAAACATGGGTTCCATGTAAGCTGCCTTCATATATTAATGATAAAACCATGCTTTAATGTATCTTTGTGAACTCTTACAGATCTGGCAAAATGACTCCCAATGGGTGTTTGATTTTTGAAGATGAGAGCTTCCTTGACTCTACAGTGGCCAAGATGAACGCTTTGCGTAAAAGTGGCCAATTTTGTGATGTCAGACTACTGGTAAGACCACATTTGACCACAGGGAAATGGCACTTTTTCTTTTACCTCTCTACACAATATGACTTGTTTTTAAATTAAATAGTGTTTTAATTTTCTTTATGTAGAGTGTTTATTAAGTACAAAAAGTTTAATTTTACAAGATTTAAAAGTTGTATAGTAAAAGGTTTTAAGAGCATTTCAAAATGTTTTTATTTTTGGCAGAGGTAAACTTTATTCAATTGAATGTATAATGGAAGTCAATGGGACATGAACAATAAATGGGGAAGAAAAAATAAAAATCTTGTGTTAAACAAAAATGAAAAATCCGTCAATGTTATTCATGTTTCACAATAAATGGTCACAATAAATTTTTTCATATTGACAAAAAGGTTTTTTTTTTTTGTTTGTTTGTTTTTTGCTCCTTCAGAAACATCACTTAAGATTTTGGTAGTATGGGTAAAAATCCTGTATTAAAAAAACAGTTTTGATTTAAAGCTGAGGGATATGGAGATTTATACAATAAAATGAAGAAAAAATTATTGATTTGATTGATTTAATGTCGTGGCGGTTAACAGCCACGACCAACATGGAAGGGTAGCAAATTTGCCCATAGTACATTTTTAAGTTTTAGAAAATGTAAAGGCATTTTCTTAAAATGTGTAAAATAAGTTTTATCACATACTAGATAAAACAGAAAAAGTTTCAATTCTCTGAAATTTAATCTAAAAATCTAAGGGGCTAAAAAACATAAACACATAAGGGCTAATTTCTGTTCAAATAAAGTGTTCTCGCAAGAATTGGAATGGTTTTCTCATTCTAAAAAAACAGTTTTTATTTTACAACCTTGCTTCTGCAGGTCTGCGGGCATGAGATGATGGCCCACAAGGCTGTTCTGGCCTGTTGCAGTCCTTATCTGTTTGAGCTCTTCAATGCCGACTCTGAGCTTCAGGTTGGGATCTCATTAGTTAAGTTTGATGACCTCAACCCTGATGCAGTCGAGGTCTTGCTGAACTTTGCCTACACAGCCCAGTTCGTACTGTTTAATTACTTATTTTATTTAGATGTTAACTAGGCCTTTTACAGCAGTCCTACAAACATTTTATTTTGTTGTCCCATAACATTTTGTTGACAGATTAAAAGCTGACAAAGATCTGGTCCAAGATGTTTACACCGCAGCTAAGAAACTAAAGTTGGAAAGGGTCAAGCAGGTATGGGATCACATATATACATTCTGATGCCTATATGTCAGTTTTTGGGGGGGTTTCTGTTGCATCCTTTTTCTTGTAGTTAAATGACATTTCAGCCTGTTTTAATTTGTCCAGGAGACTATTGTTGTGTTATATTCAAAAGACAATTTCTATATGATGTAGGCTGAATGTTGTGCTCTCTGGGTGAAATTCAATTCAGAATCATTGTGATGATCATTCTGGAAGATTTATCATGCCCATATTGGGTATTTTTTATTTATTTATTTTTAAATTACTTTTTTTTTATGCTACATGCAATATGGGTCCGTATACAAAAATACATTTTAAGTTTAACCGTGAAGGTGTTCTCTATCTAACTCCTAGCTTTTAGAAGGAAGGTGTCGAATTGTTAAAAAGAATTAAAATTGAAACACATCTTCCTGTTTTGAGATGATTCATGCTGAAAAATACCTCTGCCTTCCAATCATGCGAACAGAACTGGGGAAATGTAAACAACCTCCCTCAAAATTCCAGTCTCACTACTGTCTTTTGCACTGTGAGGTTTTCCCCCGCCGAGACACATGGCTGTAAGGTATCTAGGGTTGATCTTTATCAACAATTGCACAACAATTTTGTGCTGTGTAATGGTGAGGAGCATTCTGTTTCCAACACATGCAGCACACAGTAATCCAACCAGAACCGAAATGAATCGCATAAAGGAGCGAGGTTTGGAAAAATCAGGTGTCGAGAGAATCATTTGAAGATGGTTGTCATGATCAAGTAAAATGCTTTTGTATCTCAACCTGTTGTTGGAGACTCCCAAACCCAAAGTATAATCTGTTCATGATAAACACTGGAGAAATGTGAGCAATTTGAATCTGTTGTGGATTCATGTCGTTGCATGTTTGTTGTTTTCTGAGTTTCTTAATCTTGACTTGCAGATTTGTGGAGAGTACCTGTTAACAAAAATGGACTCTCAAAGTGCTATTTCATACCGTAACTTTGCTAGCAGCATGGCTGATGCGCGGCTTCTCTGCAAGGTTGATTCCTATATCCAAAACCATCTTCAGGAAATTTCTGAACAGGATGACTTCCTTAAACTTCCACGCCTGAAAGTATGTTGTATATATTTAGATCACACTCGGTACACATTTTGAAATGTACACTATACATAAATTAAGTAATTTCTGTTTTTATAGCTGGAGGTTATGCTAGAGGACAACTTGAACCTGCCGGGTAATGGAAAACTATACTCTAAGGTGATCAGCTGGGTGCAGCGGAGTTTGTGGAAGAATGGGGAACCTTTGGAACAGCTGATGGAGGAGGTCAGTATGATGGCTTTATCTCTTTTCTTTCGCTTCTTCATGGCTTCTGAATTTCTGTTCAAAGTCCTGCGCCTGTTATGCACCCAGAGTTTTGCACCAATTTTCAGTGTTGATCTCCTCAATTTACTGAAACTGATGCGTTTTCCAGGTGAGCCAAGCAAAGTGTTTGGTCTTGTTTTTTTTTTTCTCCCTTTCTTGCCTCCCTTCTCTCTCCCTAGTCTTTATTTGCCAGTAATTGTTTTACCCACAGCAGGACTTTCAAATCTTTGGTTTGGTTCTAATGGCTGCTCCTCCTCATGTATCTTCCCATCTCTTCTTTAGGTTTAGTAGTGCTCAACAGGAGATTTGTCCAATCCAGAAGAATACAAAGCTCCAGTCATCAGTGGTACTAATTCATCTTGCTAAAGGCCATCTGATCCCAATTGTCCTGTTTTCCTCAGTACGTTGGAGTTTTTTTCCAGTCCCACTGTGCAGTGATCTTTTGCTTGGATGGCTCTTTGACCCGGAGTGAAGTTACTTGTTTTAGGAATCATCTTTTCTTCCACAACCAATGTGCCCGTATATGTTTGAAGGGTCATGTCCTCCTCAAGGTCCAGTCACCAACACGGTCCATGGGCTCCCTCATAACAGCTGACTTCAAGGAACGAGGCTGAACTCTTGTTTTGGAAACACCCACATGGGTCTTGTTGGTGTTTTTGTTATTGCAGGTGCAAACGCTGTACTACTCAGCAGATCACAAATTGCATGATGGGAGTCTGCTTGAGGGGCAATCAGAGGTCTGCAGTTATGAAGATGACCACATCCAGTTTGTGCAGGTAGCTGATTGTTTCCAGCTTGCTGCATTTCCTGCTGTAGAATAGCATGTCTCAAGTGGTTTGCACTGTAATAGTGGTTTGTGATTAGCTACCTGTCGAAATGTTTCTTTGGTATATTGAACAGAGATATGGTCACTAGGTTTTTACACTTCCCCTCAATCTGTATGCATACTATAGTGGTTGGCTTTGTAAGGATGGTTTAGAGCAGGTTGGTTTGGTTTTACAGAAAAAGCCTCCACGGGAGAGAGATGAGATGAGCACCGGGAGCGTCTCTTCTTCCAGCTGTCAGTTCAACAAGCATGAGTGGAAGTACATAGCTTCAGAAAAGACATCTAGTAAGTCCGCTTTCAAAGTTTTCACAGTTGTTTGCTTTTTTTTTATGAGGGTGGTGGGGGTAAGAATTTCAATCTCATCTTTCATTTACACCTTGATGTAATGGATTCTAGTGAAAATCTAATCGTTTCAAATGCATTTTTTTTGAGTGTGCATTTCCTTCACTGAGACAAGATGTGATGCAAAAATGCAGAACCACAAGTTATTCAGCATGCAAATAGCTGTCTTCCCAGCTGCCATTCTTCAGGCGCTAGTCTCAGACCTGCTCACTTACATTGGAGGGCGAAAGCTGTGAAGGCTATGATGATGAGTGAAGTTGTCTCATCTTGTTCTCACTGGAGAGTTGTTGTCGTTTCTAACAGCCTTGTCTGAGGCCAACTTGAAGAGATGAGGGAAAGCCAAATGGGAGCAAGATTTTGTGAGCTATAGTTAATACCTGTCAGTTACACAAATATTTAGGGTCTGTTGCCATTTTATATTTTATCCAACATCCGTTGCAAGTCCTAGCAGTTTTGCCCCCTGTAATCGCAAACCAGCTGGCCAGTTTAGTGGGGTCACACTGATAACTGAGAATTCCACATAATCCAATCACCACTTAGCACAAGGTTTCTGTGTTTTTTTTTGTTTTTTTTCTCGTCCTGTTGATCGTCTATTACTGGTGATTTTTGTTTAAAACAAATAGAAATCTTCATGGTGCAACAATCCATTTGTTTCTCATTTCTTTGAACTGGGACATTCTGTTGAATGGAGACTGAAGTATTTGACAATAGTCATGTGCATGCCCTCCATTCTGTATTTTCAACATATTTGGAGTATACGTTTTGGTTTGGTTTTGAATTTGGTTTCACAACTGAAGTCTCTGAAAAATTGTTTAAATGTTCTTTTTTTTAAATGTTTTTTTTTTTTTTTTTTTTTTTTTTTTAAAGACAATTCGTACCTGTGTCTGGCTATTCTGAGAGGCGTTCTGTGTGTGATCTCCTTGCATGGACGCACCAGTCCTCACTCTTCCCCTTCTACCACACCATGTACATTAAAGATCCCAAACTTTGAGGCTCAACCTGAGGAGGTGCCAGAAAAGCTGTTAAAACCCATGCATTATGATCGCTCTGGCTTGGGAACTGCAGAACTGGACGGCAAGCTCATCGCTGCTGGTATGCATCTGAAAAAGTCCATTTGCATGTTTCTAAAGCAAAGTGAATAGGGTGTTGTGTAGTAAATAAATCATTATAAACCATCTATCTAGGTGGCTATAACAGAGAAGAATGCTTGAGAACTGTGGAGTGTTATGATCCAAAGAATGACTGTTGGACGTTCATTGCTCCAATGCGCACCCCACGTGCCCGCTTCCAGATGGCTGTGCTGATGGTGAGTTTTGGTCACTTATTCCCACTGTGAAGTAGTTTTGCAGGATTTGTAGAGCTAAGCAAACATCTTTGTCCCAGGGCGAGCTCTATGTGATGGGAGGCTCTAATGGTCACTCGGATGAGTTGAGCTGTGGCGAGATGTATAGCTCTAAGGCGGATGAGTGGATTCAAGTTCCTGAGCTTCGCACTAATCGTTGTAATGCAGGTACCAGTCGTTTTAAAATATTATGTTTAAAATTCTAAACTCAAATGGTGTTAAGTAAATTTTGTGAGTAAATCTAAGCATTTGCCACCATTAACTTAATGAGCCTACTACTACAATATTGTTGCCCTATAAATGACTAATGGAAAAAAAAATCTACAAATATTAAAGAAATTTTTGCATTTCCAAATAAATGTTAAAGCTTTGTTTAAAACTGAAAAGGCATTCTTTTCAAATGATTACCTATATTGAAAATATAACTCATCTAGCCATGAATTAACCAATGATGTCTTGGCTAAAAGATGTCAATATTGTAAAATTAAAAATCAGGTGTTTTTGTTGTCAAAATTACAAGTTAAAGTCAATTGGTGTTAAGATACCAGTTGTCATGATATAAGTAAGGTGAGCCATGGGTTCAGCTGCTTTAAAGGCAAAGAATCCCCTGCCACAAAGCACAGCCTCTGGATTGCTTTAGAGTAGACCAAATGCCATTCGCTATATATCAGGATTTTCTATACTAAATGACTATATAGAGCTCTGAAAACCCCAATGTTCCTAGTTCACCGAATCTGGAAAAACTGTTGTCTTGCTCTTAGCCGAAGGTATGCATTTCTTTGGTTACCAATGACGGTGAGTTTAAGCGTAAATCAAAACTTATTCTTGGTTGAAAAATCTCGAACAAAGTGACTGAGTAGAGTTGGCACTGCTCTATAAATTTGATGCCCACATTTAAAGGGTTGTGTTTTTCTCAGGTGTGTGTACCTTGAAAAACAAGCTCTTTGTGGTGGGAGGATCTGACCCGTGTGGGCAAAAGGGTTTGAAGAACTGTGACTCCTTTGATCCTGTGACCAAACTGTGGATGAGCTGTGGACCGCTCAACATCAGTATGCCTTTTCAACTATAAGCTCTGAATTACTCTGGCTCACAGATTGGGATATTGACAGCCTCTCTTTGTTCAGGGAGGCACCAGGCAGCGGTATGTGAGCTGAATGGATATGTTTATGTGATTGGTGGCGCTGAGTCCTGGAACTGCTTGAACTCAGTTGAGCGCTACAACCCAGAAAACAACACATGGAGTTTGGTGGCACACATGAATGTGGCGCGTCGTGGTGCTGGTGTGGCCGTGTTTGAAGGTACAATTAAAGTTACACTATTCTTCAACATCTAAACTTGTTTTGTTGGTGTTTAGCACAAACATTTTATCAACAAAAATCTATGCTTTTCTAATAAAAACGGCTGCAAAAAAATAAAACTTATTTATTTAGTTTTTTTTTTTTTTTTTTAAATCCCTGACATAAATTTGAGCCATCCTAAATATCCTCATGCTCCAACTCTCAGGAACAAAGTGACTAGACTTGGCACTGCCCTGCAATGTGATGCCCACATTTAAAGGGTTGTTCACTGAGAACCCAAATTATTTTGCTAAATATAAAATATATACCTTACTTTTATCAATGCAAATAGTCATTTGGCATCCAAGAATTTGAAATGCAAATGATTGGGAGGAACAATTCGTCCATTGATTTTCAAACCCACTTATTCCCTTTCGGGGTCATGGGGGTCTGCCGGTGCCTATCTCCAGCACACATTGGGCGAGAGGCGGCGGTACACCCTGAACAGGTCGCCAGTCCATCGCAGGGTAACATTCACTCACACATTCACACCTAAGGGGAATTTAGATTATTCAATTAACCTAACCGTATGTTTTTAAGATTGTGGGGGAAACCGGAGGAAACTCACACAAGCACGGGGAGAACATGCAAACTCCTTCCAGGAAGGTCACCGGCAAGCCTCAAACCGACGACCTTCTAACTGGAAGGCCACAGTGCTACCCACTGCGCCACCGTGCCGCCCTGGGAAATAATTTTTGCAAACACCATTGGAACAGTGGTTATTTTAAATCTATAGTTTAAGTAACTGGTTGAAAGTAACCATGCTCTGTTTTTTTGTAAGTTTGGAAAAAAAAAACATCTGTATGCACGTTCTTTTAATGGAGACCAAAGCTTGTCCGGTGGCAAGTAATGGTGATTATCCTTCGCAGGAGATGTGCCAGAAAGCCCTTTCATGTAGTTTGGATTACACTTCCCAAAAATGATACCTTGGCGCACATAGATGGAGGTTGTACGATCTGTGAATGGTCAGATTAGTCGTTAACGGGAGTAGCATTGTATCGGTCACCTTCATAAACACGAGGAAGAACAAACATCTCTCCTCTGCTGTTTGAAGTGACTGTAAATGTACTTAATGTTCCACTTCAATGTACTTTAGCTCCAACGTGGGATGCTCCATTTCACTCCCCAATGCTGCTTACTGCAACAGAATGAAATGTGAGCGAAGAAGAGACAGAGTCTAATTACTACAACACAGACGAGCATTTATGACAATCACAGTCTGGTAAAGAGAGTTTAAACCCAGCATAGAAAAAGAAGTTATAACAGGAAATCAAAATGTAGCCTACAGTTTGAAACACCACTCGCTAGCATTTAGAGCGAATGTACACATGATGCAGGCCTGATGTTGTCATCTTGTTCCAGGGAAACTTGTTGTGGTGGGAGGATTTGATGGCTCTCATGCTCTGCGCTGCGTGGAGGTGTATGACCCAGCAAAGAATGAGTGGAGGATGCTGGGAAGTATGACGTCAGCACGGAGTAATGCAGGTCTTGCCGTATTGAATGGTGTGCTCTGTGCTGTTGGAGGGTTTGATGGCAACGAGTTCCTCAACACCATGGAGGTTTATGATTCTGAGAAGAATGAGTGGAGCCCATTTCTTGGGTCATTAAGTTAAGAATGTCCTCAGCTTGTTTAGAAACGGAGTAGATGAGGACATGGGGTAGATCCTCTTCTAGCGTTGCCCAGAGCAACATTAAATCTTTGCATATTGCATAATTAATGTAAATAGATTTTTTTTCCCTTTAATTATGAATGTATTACAAAGCCAGTACTCGAGACCGATGAATTTGAGTTGGTATGGTTTGTGTGAGTAGGTTTATTGAAAATGTCATGGAGCAAAATATTGCAAATGAGTTTAGCTTGGTCATAATGAGCGTGTTTGGACAGATTTCCTTGTTTCGACGAAAAAAAATCGAGATATTTTCATGTATGAGTGGCCGGGATGTTTAGAGCACAGAATGCCTGGATCTGATTTGAGCCATAATTTTTTGATGTGGGTAAAATTTTACCTTTTATAGCATTTTTATATAGATTATTTAAGCGTCTAATGTAATAACAAGACTAATAGTCAAGTCTATTTCAGTCTGTTTAGATGCTTACGGGTCTCTTTTATGCTAAAGACGCTAGTGATTATGATGCCATTTTTAACATCCTTCTCTCATTCATTTAAATCTTTTGATTTGTCTTACTTTTTGTACAAAAACATGCGAAATGAATAAACATGTGTCTCTAAGCATTGTCATTTCTGTATATTAACCGGAAAGTATATTCTGACAAACAAATAGAGATATAGTTCAAATGTTTCAAAATGGAGTGTGAAACTGACTTGATGAAATGGTCTTAAACACGAACTACAAGTGGACAATACTTTCAGTGTTCTGGAAACTTGCACCATTTATTGAAAATATACCATTGATAAATGCACAGAAAAGCTCTAATTTCTCTGATTAATCTTGAGCTGATCTTTCTATGATATCAGTTTTGTTAACGGTAAATCCTACAAACTGAGTTTTATTCTTAAGATCATTGGTTGAATGTCCAGAATACTGTCTCAAGGGGAAAAAAAGCATTACTCACAAAATGAGTCATTTCCTCCACATCCATCAGTCCTCCAACCGAGCCTCGTTTTGCTTTCTTTTGGATTAGCACAGGAGTTGTTGACCGTTTCATCATATAGCTGTACTGAAGCATTAAAGATATTTACATATTGTTCTGAAGGAGATTATATTCATCTATAGAAGCAGATTTCAGTGTGTTGGGGTTGTCTAAAGGTGGGATTTGATTTGTTTGTGATGGGCCATCCCACATCAAAATGGATCCACACACAGGACTGTGCAAATGTTTAAGGCATGTGTGGAAAGTGATTTCCATGATTAAAGGTTTAACTATATTTTTGCCAATTGAAATTAAATATGATGGGACCGCTCTGCCCTCAAAATTGAAATTTAAAAAGTACTTTTGAACACAGACTCTGAAGGAGCTCTGCTGTAGAAACATTCTGGAGGACTTGCCACAAATTGAATGTACCTTCACCGTTCTCAACAAATACCCATCATTGTACTGCTCTCTAGCCCCTTGAGCAAACTGCCTTCTAACGCCAAATATTTAAAATCAGCCTAGAGCACCTGCTGCCATTTTTATGCACCCCATGCAGCCATGTTTTAGCCACACTTTCCCATTTATTTGTGTTTCTTCCAAAGGGTTTGAACAGCACACCTTGAAACCTGTCTGCTTTGAAATCTTTTCCTGCTAGAGACTTGTGGATGAGGCATAGCTAACTTGTCCTGTTGGTAACTAGCCCACTAGTTCTAGGCATCCTACACAGCTGTTTCTCTTTCAGTTAAAGACAGGGTTTTATAATTCATGTGGCATTGGTGATTTTTAGCACCCGTTGGGTATTGTTGTTGAATTGAACATTTGAGTATAATCCTTAGAAAGTACTACCTTTGTGAAAGTTTACCAATAGCATATTTAGAAATTAATAATTTTTAAAACTTTGTTTAAAGCAGTTTTTGCACACCTGTCTACACCATAAACTGTAATCCATTTATGCTCACTTTTTTTGTTTAACTTTAGAAGCAGCAAAGTTTCCAAACATTAAGAACCAAATGTAATCAGTAAACTTCTAACTTTTTTTTTATTATTATTTATTTATTTATTTTTTTTTACTTTAAGCAAACATTTCCACTTGAAAGGTGAAGTAGCAGGTTAGAAAATCCTGCTGCTTCATGTTACAACATGTTATCTATGACAACAGTGCATCATAAATCACTAGCCTGGGTAAACAGTGTTCGTGTACGTGTGGGGCATGATCTGCTTGAAACATGGCCAGAGGAGGTCATGTGACCTGAATTGCACATAGCCGTCCACTGTGTTTGACTGAGGAAGTCAAGTGACAGCCTTTAGCAACAGCACAACAACAATTGTTCCAAAGATGGCACAGTTCCCAGGTGCTCTGCTCCAGCACAAGAGTTTCTGTCACCTCAGAACAAAATGCTAATGGAAAACTTTTTATACAAAGGCATCGTACAAACCACAACAAAGCTCTGTTTGTACTTTTTTGGTGTTACTCGTGAATTGTGATTCTGAGCAATCAAACAAGAATATGTTTATCAGCAGAACTTTGCGTCATGCTAAAATAGCTGAAGATCGAGCAGCAGACATGCATGTACGTGTGTGTAAAAGTAAAAGACCGTCTTGAACATTAGATTATCTGGCTTGTATTCTTTAGTCTGGAGCACTTGTGTAATTTATAGACGAGTATTACATTGAATATTAAAAGTATAGCATTTTATAAAACTGATGAAATATTATTTTTTATTCTTCACTTTGACCACAAAAACTACAAACCTTAAATTCAGACTTTAACAACCAGCAGATTTATGCACATCTCAGGGTCCGTTATAAAACTTTTAGTTTCCTTCAGATTTTTTGTGATGTGGGATAAAGATCTGGATAATGTACAGGCTACTTCCAGGACCTTAAATAGACTTGCTTTGTTGCTTTGACCGTGTGTTTTGGGTCATTGTTTTCTGGATTACCCATCCATAACTGACTTGATGCCCTGGAAAAGTGGTAAAGTTATGGTGATGGTACATAGTTTCATCCTGTAATAGATAAAATATTTTATAATCTATTGTCTGGTTAATTTCTGTGATGGAACAGGAAGTTACTTCACCACCAGGAATGTACAAGCTCTTTAAACGAAGCTGCTGGGAAACATTTGGTCTCTTTCCTACTTTGCACCCTCATAGAGCCACTTAGCTATTTGAAGCGCTCTCACTTGCCCTTCCCCCCAGCTCTATTGTCCTCAAAGCAACATTGTATTTAGCTGTTGGCAACTTCAATGTTTAAGTTAAATAAAGCCCAAATTTCTGTTAAATTTTGCTTCCAGAATCTTCAGGTTATCAATTAATACTCCATAACAATAAATAATTCCTTCAATACGGTCTCTTTACCAATGGTGGATTTCATTCACAACAATGTGTGTTACCAATTGTTTTCTTGGTTGCTGTGAAATCGTTGACAAGATAATCCTGTGTTCTTGTGAGCTAACCATCTGATTACACTTTATGAAGTGGGTAGGAGAGAGACTTTTTTTTTTTTTTCCCTAAACGCTGATTGGGGTAGACTTTGTAGAAAATTCCTGTCTTTTATCCAGTACCTGGTATCCTTTTTTAGGTTTCTGCTCTTGGCCTAATAGTTTAAAACAGGTAATGAGATATTACCTTCAAGAGTTTATGAGAGCAACTTGAAGCTTGCTGATTGGTTAAATCCATCAAATAGTTTATCTATTGTGGGTTTTAATCTCGCGGGTGAAATAACTTTAAACTACTAATATAATGCTGTGTATTAAGCTTTAATTTCTGTTTTAAGATTAACTCAATTTTAATCGACTATTGGGTCATAGATGAAGAAGAATTTTAATTCTGGATGAGAGGAATTCATTTTCTTTTCAAGTCTTGCCACAGATATCACAAGAATGCGTGAACCGAATGTCAAGCCTTTAACATTTCTGCTTACAGGAAAATTATTTAACAGGAAGCAGGGTTACAGAAAAACTGAACTGAAAGTGTTTTAAAAGGGGAACATTTTCTGATCAGTTGAACCAGTTTTTGTTCTTGATTCAGGAGAGTGTTCAGTGACGTGTATGTGCTCACTACTTAAATGATCTCAGTCCTTAGCCCTGTGGCACAGAAGTCTTTAGCTGGGACTACCAGGAAAACCACCATCTGTTAACCACTGCAAGTCAGGCGAGCTTAAACTACAAGTGCTGGTGATGTAATGATTCTGGGAATTATTTACCCTCTTAAAAGCTCAGGATGGTTAAAAATGAACATCATTCCATATTAACAGATTTATAATCTCAAGCATCCATCTCTGTTGCACTTCACATGAATTAACACGAGCGGATGCTGACTCTTTTCACCAGAGAGATGGATAATAATTTGAAATATGTGTAATTAATAAAAGATCAATCAAAATCTACTTTTAAATTTTAATCAAAACATCTAACCTAATGTGAGGTGAAGGAGATTGGTCAAGAAGATTTAAGCCAAACACATGGAAAGAGTTTTAAGAAGCACTCATTTAACTCGTCTAAACCTACGCAAAGAAATCATTCTGTAGTTGTAACTATTTGCAGTTTTATTTTACAAGCAGGCACATTCATTCCTTTTCCAATCCGCTTATTCCTTTTTGGGGTCACAGGGGTCTGCCGGTGCCTATCTCCAGCACACATTGGGCGAGAGGCAGGGGTACACCCTGGACAGGCCAGTCCATCGCAGGGCAACATTCACTCAAACCTAAGGGTAATTTAGATTATTCAATTAACCCAACCGCATGGTTTTGGGATTGTGGGGGACTCGGAAGAAACCCATGCAAGCACTGGCAGAACTGGCAAGCCTCAAACCGAGAACCTTCTAACTGGAAGACAACAGTGCTACCCACTGTAAACGTTAACACTGGTAATCAGAGCAGATGTCAAATGTTCCACATTGTTTGGCCAACATCTATGTCCACTACCACTGAAAATATCCTTGAATACACCCATCCTATCACCTTCTATATCGAGGCCTGTCCACAGCAACAGAAGACATCGGGGGATCAGTTCTGTGATGTAAGAAAGTGTAAGCGCCCATGCTGTTACCTTGTTTCAAAAGTTCGATCTTTGAATATGTGTCAACAGAATGAGGAAACATTCATTATGGCAACTTATATCCTCTGATTTGAAATAACAATAGTTCAAGAGAATCTTGTCTCTGAATCATCTATGGGTTCACAGGGGTCATTTTTGATCTGTGAGAATGCCAGAGCGATTACATGGGTATGCTGTGAGGTGCTTTTTACTAATGCATGGCCGATATTTGATGTGGGAAGCTTCTGCTCCCGGTCCTTTTGAGGCAGCATGGTGTCTCTGGCCTCTGCCATGACCTCGACCTCAAAGAGATAAAACCTCCCTAAGGACGCCAGTAAAACTGGTTTGAGAGACTAGAAATGGCTGGCTGCATTCTCAATTCAAGGCTGTAAAATCTATTAGAAATGGCTCAAACTATGCCAAACTTCAACATAAACATCTGAATTTGGTCCTTACTACAAAGCAACTCAAAAATCAGATCACGTCTACCATCTAAAGGCAAAATGATTTGTGTTTGAAGGTTATCATCACATTTTCTCTGAGACACTGGTCTTTAGGGTTCTTGTAATTGTACACTAAACATAGATTCAAATGGTGTTCATCATGGAGTCACAAAATGGACATGTTGACCCTTTTTTGTATTGAGCACCTTTTTTGTCCAACTAGAGGCAGTAGATCGAGCTGGCTTGGAGAAGCAGACCTTGGGAGGGGTGGTGGTGTGTTGTAATGTGGTGCGGTGACCCTGAAGGAAGTACGGTTGGGGGAAGGGTGAATAGTCTCACCTCCCATTAGTTAGACGTTTTAGAAGTGGTCTTCCCAGGCTCCAAAGAGAAAGTTAAGCTTTAGTGTTAACCGATGCACCCTTGTTAGCATAACTACTTGAAGCAACACTAGTACAATACAGTGTGGTGACGTGAGTAGTATTTGAAGGGTTACTGTCCTCTCGGGACACCAGAAAGAAGTAAGGTTTATGGAGCTGTATAAAGGAGGTTGCCAAGTTATTGCTGCCCAGGTAAAAAGAGCCTAGGCAGCGTAGTAGCAAAGGATGCAACAATGACAAGCATCCTTAATAACGGAGTTAGCAACAGCAGTGAAACAGCTGCAACCATCTATAAACTGTGGGAAATGTCTAAAATCTATGGTGCAGGAAAATTGTAGATGAAGCCGAGTTTGTGTCATTCTGGGAAAATGTGGCATCACAGTAAAATCATTCATTTTTGGAGCACTAGTTTAGGAATGGCAAAAAGAACCAGATTTTAACTTGACCGTTAACTCTCTTCCTGACTTTTGAATTAATGTTCTGTTAAATATGTTGCTTGTTGGTCATTTTAAAATGGGCATTTATATAGCTAAGAACACTATTTTGGCACAAACTGGTAAGTTTTATGTAAAACAACTCTTCAGAAAAATATTACTGGCTCATAACGTAATAGAAAAAAATGCCCCTTAGCCTATCAAAGGATATTTTAAAATCATTAGCGCCATCTGCTGTAAAATACGCAATTCTTGCTTATCTAGCATCTTTTTGTACTCAACACTGACACCAGCCTTTGCATACATTCTTTATTTATTTTCCAAAGTACGCTGGTTATATATTTTTCCCAAACAACAACATGAACTCGATGTATGCGGAAGAAGTAAAACCAAAACATATGTAATGCACTAAAAAGCAGTTCCTGTGCTTCAAACAACGTATTTTGAAATGGTTCCTTAAAAAAACAGGTTCCAAGGAACAACTGCCAACATGTGTTTATGAAACAAAGCCCTGGAATCACTAAAAAAGGTGATGCAAAGAAATCTCATTTTCCAGGTAATTATTTGAAAAATTATTGTTGTATGTACAATGTAAAAACCTGTTTGTCGAACACGAACTAGTGAATTTAGTCAATACACTGGTAGGATGCAGGTAACTAATGTTGCTGCCACAAAAAGGGTATGTCAGATATTTCATTTAAAGAGACCCCATGTTTATTTTAACATAGGCCCATTCTACAAATGTATTTATTTGTTTGCATTCATCGTACAATGGCATTTTTAGCATAGCTTAGCATATATAATTGAATCAAATTAGACCATTAACATTACAAAATTACAGTTACACTGTAGTTTTTCAACTAAAATTTGAAAAAAAGAGCAAGTAAAAGGAAACATTTTGTTAGATGTTATACTCCTTTCTGTCATATATTTATAACATGGTTTAAATTTGTAACCTATCTGATCTGAAATGCTACTAGTCTAATTGAATTCAATAATTTATGCTAAAAGTGCCATTTGTGGCCTGGATCTGGAAGATGGTTCAATGTTTACGAATTGGTAAAACACCTCTTAAATATGTACAGTGAGCCTATATAAAAAAAGTTGAAAAGATCCTTTAAAATGTCATACATCATTAGTCATGTCTGCTAATAAAAGACAGAGCCACTGGATAATAAAAGCCCCCTGACCAAAGCGCTTGGTTTCTTCATTTTGTTGACTAAAATCCAGACTAGTTGAAGAAGATGTCAGTCCTTTGTCTTCGAAAAGGAATACAAGAACAATTGCAAGAATGAATCCACAAATGGTTTGGCTTTTATGGACCAATGACAGAACCTACTCTCATTCCCTTACAAAAGACAATATAAAACGGATGAAAGCAGCCACAGTTATTGAAGAGTTGGTGCTCTGGAGAGAAGTATACTCTCCGCAAGTGGAGAAACAGTGGGAAAATACAGGGATTGAGAAGAAAGGATGAAGCATCAGTCTGTATGTGGTCAGTTTGGACCCTTGTGTTGCATGGGGTTTCATTTGTGCTCCTTTGTTGGAGCAAAGTACAACTCCATGGGCTTGTTGACCTTCCAGTACTTTTCGCTTACAAGCTCCAGGGAAAAAGAGCCGTTCAGAACCTAAGAACAGAGAAAAATCAGACTTCAGATCACAACCCTTTAATGCATCCAATGTAGGGAAGCCACAATACTCAGAATGGTCAACGCTATGAGGAGACACCGTTTTTGATTAAACTTTTTTTGAAATCAATGGTTTGAAAACATTTCACTTTGCTGATGAATACGAAAAAAAACAGTAAAAAAAATGTGCCGGCAATGTTTTATCAGATGTAATTATGCAAAAGGAAACAAATAAGACACGAGCACTCATCTATGTTCCGTGTTTCAGGACCCCTAGGTGTCCGCAACTTTTTCTTGGCTTTAATCGCTCTCTTCATGCGCTAATCTGCTCGCTGCTGAAGAAGCTCATGCCCGCCTTTCTACGATTGTTTATTTTATTGCCTTCATTTAGCAAATTAAACTCTATGAACGCTCATTATTTATCTGTTAATGTGATCCATACATAGAATAATAAAAAAATAATAATTTGCTAAGCCATCAGCACCAAACCAACAAACTAAAAAAACACGAGCCGAACCGTGAGCTTTGTGTACCGTTGCATCCCTAATCCAATGGGATGGATGATTGCTATGTGAGTGTTTAACACTTATTTGATACCAGACCACCCATGTACTCCCATGTACTGGGCGACAGAACTTCAAAAAACTACCTTTTAAATGAACTTTTTTGGCTTCATATTATGACATCAAATAATTTTGCACAGTAGCTGGAATTTTAGTTGCCATGTAACCTCCACACGTGTGTGGTGAGTTTAAAGTTTCTATGAGTTTCTCAGTTGGTGTTATAGCTTTGCAAGTTTGACACCATGCAAAGTCAATGGAAAATTTGCCAGCATTTTCTGCAAATTCCTTTAGTGTAACCAGTCTAAAAAGACATCGAAACTCGAGTCAGAACACCTTGGATGACTGTGTAAAGTTTGGTGGTTGTTGGTCGAACGGGCAAGGAGGAGGTTTATTAAAATCTGAATGTAACTGAACATTCTGTGTCTGAGAGTGGATGTAAACTTACAGTGAACTGGTTGTTTGCTGTAGGGATGTAGATCGTGTACTGTTTTTCACTGGCTGCCTCAACATTAATCGGGCTTGCCTCGCCGTTCTTGCGCATTTCCTCCAGAGCCAACCTGACTGCCAAGTATTTGGAAAGATGGTCCACTGTAGCATTCCCCGAAGTCTTGATGTACCTGATGTCAAATCAAATCAAATCGAATATATGTAGTTAGAGCAAATGAATAACTTGAACACTGGAATGAGAAAAAATTTCTCACCGTGTCTGTGCGGCGTCTTCTTTCTCCATCAGCGTCGGGTGAGGGCGAAAGACCAGTTCGATTTCACTGACCCCATCCAGTGCCAGTTCTCCTCCTCCGTTCTCTGTGGCATTATCCATGTCCAGACCTGAGTCATCTGAGGTTTTGGTTCGTTTGATGCTGGGCCCAGCTTCTTGGTTACTGTGCACTGATGCGTTGCTGCAGTGTGAGCTGTCCCCGTTATCCTCTGCCCCGCTACCGTTTTCAATCTGGTGCTTCTTTCCGCGTTGTAATCTACAGTGGTGGGATTTTGGAAAAACACAATGAAGAGCACAATTATGTAATTTATCAGTCATAAACCATTTCTGCACAAAGTAACTTTTATTAGTTAAAAGGAAAATATAAACCTGTTCATGGCTTGGATTTTCAGGCCTTCCTCGATGCTGTGACTGAGCGCCTGCTGGTTGTTGTGCTTGCTGATGCGGGCCAGCACTCGCTCCTGATGAGCTTCGTACTCATCTCTGCTGGGGTAGATCTTACTGATCAGAGCATCAAAGTTAGGGTCCGGACGCAGAGAACGTTTCGACACCAGCTTCTTCCTGCACGTTGGACACTCCTTATTCCTAAAAAATAAAGATAAGGATTCGGAGAAGTTTTTCATGTTGTGATAATACTGAGATATGCGAATGAGATTATAATAAGTGATATCATATATAGTCAACTTGATGGGTTTTTGAAATAAAGAATTAAAACACACCTGAATAATTGAGATGTGTATTTGTTAAAACATGAAAAAAGATTTATTATTATATGGCCGCATTTTCTCAAAAGTTTTCCCAAAATAAATAGAACAAATAAAAACATACACTTTCTAAAAAAAGATACATTTGAAGTTTTATTCCCAAACCGATTGAACAAGAAAATCAAAGTAAATTAAATTGAAGACGAAATTTGAAAGAAAGATGTGTTTCTTTGAATGATTATGTCTTTAATCATTGGCTTTTCAGTCGTCGACAAAACAGTGAAGCTAAAATTCAGAAGCTAAAAAGTTTTATCAGCTAAAATAACAACAATAGTACAATCACATACCAAATATGATCACTTTTATTCCATTATAATTCACCATTGATTATTTATTATTTAAGAATTTGTAGAATGAGCATGTTTTGTTGATACGTTTTATGGTTGCTGCCAAAGTGAAACACAATTTAAATAATAATACTGTTTTTGACAATCAATTAAATGCATTTTAAAAGTTTTAGTAGAATTAAATTAGCCTAGGGGGCATGTTTTAGATGTGTAGGGAAACCAGAGCTCCCAGAGGAAAAACCCACACTAGCAATTCAAATTAATGTAGGGGAGCTACACCTGAAGAGGTTTGCCCAGTGTGGTTGTTGCCTCACAGGTATAAAGTCAGGTAACCCTCAACTTTGTGTTTGCTACATGATTTTTGTGCGTGTTTCAACCCACCTTGAGATTACATGTGTTATATTTTAGTTATTAGTAATCACACCTATAAGTAATTGAAAACCCTACAAGTTTTTCAAACATGTTGTGCTTAATCGTTTCCTACAGAAAACATTTATTTTGATCATTTCTATTTTGTTAGAGTTCTCCCCACACACTTAACGAATCACACACCTCTAGAATGATTCTTTCATTTGACAATCAGAACATTCGTTATCGATGGGTGCATTCACACCCGATTTAAGTTTGCAACAATGTACCAGTTGTGCCTCTTGTTTCGGACCACATTAAACAAACTAGAGGGGCGAAAGCACCCTAAATCTGATCCAATTAAAGAACAAACCAACCCTGATCTGAGAGCGGTAATGATGCAGTCGGCACAGAAGCGATGGAGGCATTCCTTGGTGGTCATGGTGTTCTTCAGCATGTCCAGGCATATTGGACACATGAGTTCACTGTGCAAGCTGCGTGGGGACACTGCAATCTCCAGACCATCTGTGATCGCCTCCTAGAAAAATACAACACGGAAGCTGCATCAAAGGTATAAAACTATTGTACACTCGTCTTGAACTATACTTCACTAAGTTTTAGATTTACATCTAAACTTATGGATAGTGAACGGTCTTTACCTGTGGAGTTCTCTGTAGCTCGTAGAGACTCAGTTCCCATGTCTTGCTGAGGGGCTGAACCCCATTTGTCTGAATTGTCTGTGTCATCGTCATCCGTCGTTTTTATTTCTCTGTAAATATACATAAAGAAAATACTAGATAAATGCCCATAAGTCAAACACCCAAAATCAGCCATACAAGGAGCTTTTGATCAAAGAAACATTTATGAAAAAAATTTGCGTTTCAGTCAAATTAATTGCACAAAATACTGTTTAAGAAAATGTCAATATACTCTTGTATAGAAGAGAGTAAGAGAACATCTGACATATCTCTTTCTGATCAGCTGGCGGTGGTTAACGTGAAAGGTGGGCATTTATTTAAAATAAAACTTTATCGAAATAAAATTTATTGATCAGCACTACGTGGTTTTCCTTTATTTATATTAACAACCTCTTATCAGAAAGCCCTGTTTAGCCCAATGGTCCCTTTGCTATGCTAGCAGGCTAACATCACGGTAGCCCCTGGGTACACTTAACGTTAACGTTATTACTCTTTGTCTCACTGAAACCAATGAAGCACATTCTTTCCCCTAAATGTGAACATAGGATGATTACTAATTTATTATGAAAGACAGGCGTTGTTTAAGTAAAAAAAAGAATAAACCGAACATACGAATGCAGTTGAGGTAAGGGTTTAATACCCTGCGCTGTCATGAAAACATGCTAACGGCTAACTCTGCTAATAAAGATGCTTTGCTTACAGGATCTATTTAATGAACGAGCCAACAAATCTAAACAAAGAAAACATTTTCATCCACCAATACAATAGCTTTAATCAACGGGACAGCATGTATATATACTCGAAAACGAAGCTGTTTATATACTTACATCTCAATGTTATGAACACTTGCGTCTCTTCCGAGCTCAATATGGCGGAATTGGTTCAGCCCAGTGAATGCTGGGAAATGTGGTATTTTTTAGAAACTTACCCTTGATAAGCGTTATCGCATTCCTAAAATCAACCATTGAAGTCAAGACACAACAAAAGCTATACAGGCAATTACTAAACTTATTTTCTAAATACATTATTATAGGTGTTATTATTGTTGTTATGATCAACTGCAATGTATAGCTTTGCAAATTATATTATACTTTATATATACTTACATAAAATAAATATATGTATAAATATGTTCTATAATAATAAATAACAGAATAAAAAATAAATGCTTATATAAATTAATACACTTAAAACAAGTAAATGTGCAATTAAAAGAGAAAGGATTGGTTGTATGAGAATATGTATTTGATGCGGCTTTTCCTGGTGCCTGCTCTGGTTAATATGAAATCCTGCTAATACGAAAGTGTTGATTTGATGGTCTACAAATTTATTGATAAATACATTTATGCATTGATTCTTTTTTTTTTTTTTGTTCTTTGAATGATTTGATTTTAATGACTTTTTAGGGGTTGGAGTATAAGATAACTTTTCAGCAAATAATTTCTACTTTTATATTATAAACGTTTGCGTTAAAATTTGTGGCAATAAATATCCAAGCTGCTGACACCAACACTACCTCTAGGGGCAGTCGCGTATTTAAAGGGACTAATACGTGTACTGATTCGAATATTACGCTCCTTTGGCATTTTTATTTTATGTAATTATTGTTTGTTACATTCTTAAGCTTTTTTAAGTTCGGGTTGCCTCATAAAATTGGTAACCTGGTCGCCTTTAGTAAATAACGCCCATTGTAAATAAACTGAAAGTTATTCTCGTTTCTAAAACGAGACTTTTAGTAAAGTTTTAGTAAAGTTTTAATAATCAGAGTGTAGATGATGAGCACATGATCCATATGCAGTTGGCCACAGTTGAGTGAGGGCTGAGTGAGGGAGTGAGTGAGAAGCAGGCGGTGCTGCAGCTTGAGGAAGTTTAAGATGCTTGACTCACAGTTTTCTCGCGCTTATTATTGTCTGACAGACAAAATAATCGTCGGGCTTCACAAGTGACTAACGGGAAAGAGTCTCCAGCTCGGTACAGACCCCAACAACCACACGGCACAATGGGAGCATCCTCAACCAGTCTTTTGGACGAGAGTAAAATAAGCTACATACGAGGTAAACCAATTTTCTAATGCTGTTGTTAAGAGGAGCCAAACATAACGGGATCCTTTTTTCATGTGCTACTAATTTCTCCTCTGGTCAAATGCCCTGCATTGTTATTATATTTGCTGTTGAGTAGTCATTGTCAACCCTAACCAAATACCATTTGTCAACATCTGAATTCAAGGAAGCTTTTCCTCTTCGGTTAGCCACATTTGTCATAGAGAGTTCACACCCAAATACCCACCTAAACTTGTGTCTTAGTGGTCATAAAAGGCATAAAACATGGCAGGCCCTGCAAAGTTCAACAATCACTGCGACATATTCAATCACATTTTACTTTTAAATTCACCCCCAAAGAAAATGTCTTCAATCCCCCTAAAATGTGGTTTTTGATTATGGGAAAAATGACAAGATGGAGGAAACCACCTGAAATGTGAGGAGAACACAAATGTTCCCTGGCTTTTCATGTTAAACATGTGGAAAACCGGAGTGCCTATAGAAAACTCGGGCATGAATACGTACAAAATACAAACTACACTAAGAAATGCCAAGATCCAAATCATGAAACGTATTAATAACTAACTGTTCTAGCCACCAAGCCACTGATGTTAGCTGTGAAATTGTTTTTGTGTTTGTGCTAATTTTTTTCTGTCAAAGAGTTGCAGGACTCTCAAAATTGTGAATGCATGTCCATGCCTCACATTCTGAGCTCATGCAGTCCACAGAATAGGTTTCCTTTCCCTGATGGGGAGCACAGCTGTTCCTGCAGAATGGAGATTGTTTTGCTATTAGTTCATCTGGCCAGAAGCAAGCAGGAAGTACTGGACCAGAATGGGATTTTTTTCCAGCATTCCCTTCTCTTTATTGTTCAGTTTTAACATTGAGAATTTGTTGAGGGACATTGAAATAAAGTTTGCATTGAAGTGAATTCAAGTGATTCAATTGCAAAGTGATTAGGTAGATCGATGCACCCGATGTGCATTTTAGAGATCATTTCAACAATCTTTATTTTGTTGTTAAATCTTTAAATTGACTAGTCTCATCATACCTTTCTGAGCTCCATTACCCAACACGAATGAGCCTCATTCTTCATCTGGAAGTACCAAGGTCAAGAATGTAACATATGCCACTTTTTCTCAGAAAATTAGTATTGGGCATGTCTTGGTTGCTATGGCTTAGTTTTACTCACCACAATTCTTCTCAGCTACATATTTTTTAAATTCCACTTGATCCCAAATGGTAAAGAATTACTCAACATTGCCAAAGAAACCTAAAGAAGAATGTTGAGAAGTTCAAGAAAAAGTATCATCTTGCCCTAATTTTAGAATATTATCCAAATGGGTTTGAGTAAAGTACAGCCAAAAGGTATGGAACTTGGTGGAAAACTCCCCAAAAGCATGCAGAGTAGAGCAGTGCCTTTACTAAACATTGGAGGAGATCTTGAACCATTTACGAAGTGTTGAACCAGGATAAGATACATGTCACAATATTATGTCCGCATTATGATGTATATCACAATATTTATTAAAAAATGAAAAAAAAAAATAGTGTATTTTAATAGTTTAAATAAATAAATGATCCAACAGGATAAAGTGCAATGTCGTAAAGTACCGGTACATAATCGGTTCAGACTGGTTTCTTGACCATGACAATGGTCTCTAGTTACCAGATCTCAACACAATGGAGCAGCTCTGTGATGTGGTGGAACAGTAGATTCGCATCATTAACAAGTTTGCAGCAACTGCCTGGTGCTATCATGCCAAAAAGGACCAAACTCTCTGAGGAATGTTTCCGGTGCCAGTATGACTGATACAAAGCACTTGTGTAAATGTATTTAAATAAACACGTGTGATTACAGTTGATTGCTGTAACCCACCCAATGCTAAATGTACCAGCCACCATTGGTAATGACATCTCTGAAATAGTTAATTTAATATATTTTAAAAAATAACCTAGCATCACTTCACTCTGAAAGTGTTAAAATAACTCTGTGTTCAAATCAACTCAAACTGTGATGGATAGGTGTAGTGATGATTAGCGAGTATGAGTATCATTTCCCAGCCTCTCCCATTCACTTCCTGTCTGTCTATTGAATACTCACAATGCAATTCAAATCTTTTCGTGCAGACTTTGTTGCATGCTACATTTGATCCGATAGGAGATGTTAAAGATGGCAAATACAGCTCCAGCATTTAAAAGCTGTACAGAATATGGCTTTAATTATCATCCACCAGTCACCACTCCCTCTCCCCCAAACTCTGAAATGATGTAATGGATTCTTTTATTTGTTGGGATTAGTGGCCCTTGCTCAACATTGAAGCCAACAATGTGCGAGCTTGTTTGCTCTGGGTGTATTGGTGTAAGCGTCATTTTGGTTTGATGGTTGTTTACACCTCAGTATTTAAATCCACGATGTCTCAGAAGATCGGGTGCTCTTTGAAAAATGTTAATAGTAAAATATGTCTCAGAAAAACTGTACTATTAGTTTTGTTGTCTAATAGTACAATACCATTTAAATCAGTCTGTGTTATTGAGACACTTTCTATCATTCCCTGTTTCTTAACAGTGGTGAAACGCTGGAATCTGAATCCAATTTGCTTAGTCATTCTTTGGAACGCGTGAATGAATGTGTGAGGTTCATTTTCTGCCATTTACTCAGAGGCCTCTGGTTGCTCTCTTTCCTTCGCTCACCATGTGGCAGAAAGATGTGTAAAATGTCCATGAAAAACATGTTCAATATTGAACCTTTGCATATGGTTAAGTTTAACATTTTTTCAGCTTTTTCTGGTTGGTTAGAAAAGAATCTAAACAGCTTGCAGACATAGAGATGCTTTTCTCTTGAATTTCTTATAGGCTTTGTTTAAACTGAACAAGTAAACTCCAAAAAAGAAGGGTTATATTTTTGTACAGTTGGAAGATTTCTTTTAAAATTAGCCCCATCCTTGTGTTTATGTTCATTTATTATGTCGGCTCCTAGAGTGTTCAAGCTACATCCATCAAACTTTGCCAAGTAATCCAAACTGGCTATTGGTTTTCAGAGTGGTAGCATTATAAGAATTTTGGGAAATTCATGGGAATATTTTTGAAACTGCAACTCCACCAGAGAACTTCAAGGAAACTTTAAACTGACTTCAATTGTGGAGGCGAACAATCTGTGCAAGAACATTGTGCAAAAGTATTTGAGGCTCTAGAAGTGGTTAAAGATTTACCATTGACTTATAATAGCCATTGAAATTTAATGGAAAAGGCAATGAAAATATCTTTAAGATGAAACATCAAAGAGAAAGGGTGCTTTATTTATGTTAATAATTGTTCCTTAGAAACCAAACTGTTTACCCTAGCAACCACAAATTCTGAATCTATCTCAACTCTGCTAAATGAAGGAGATATGGAGGTTGGTTTATGCTACTCTCATTGAGAACATTATGTTTTGTCACTGACTCCCCCATAACAACTAGACTGTTTTCCATAGCAACCAATTTAGCATATCTCTATCTCAGCTAAGGAAACCATAGTGACAGGGGGTTTGTTATGGTACTCATGGTGACATTGGGAACGTTTTAAAAATACTGTTATGTTTTCATTCAAACTGTACTTTAATTTATAAGCCAATAAAAAGAATGAACATGGAATTGTTTATTTTAGATGAAGACTATTTTGCATACGCACTCTTCATTTCTTTATATTTAAAGAAAAATATCTGTGTGGCTAAAATACTTCAGTGTGTGCTTTGTTTGGAGTTAACTGTGATTTGCTTCAGTGTTCATGTTTATACATTGCTTTTATGTTGCTATAGTGTTTTAGCTGGTTGCAAGGATGCTTTATGCGGGAAAGCCATTCTGCAGCCCTGTGATGATGGTTTTAGGACATCATCCCCATGAGCTGTGCAGAACCTTCTTCTTTTTAAAAGCACATGCTTCTATTTTGAGGGTAATTATTAATTTGTTGTTGATGCTTATGTTTTTTTATTTGTGTTATGTGGAAACATGCTTTGATTTTGATTGGGTTATTGTTTACATTGCCCTGCTGACATCATTCCCTCCATTTCCTTCCCATGGTCAGGAGCAAACCAATATGAGGTTGAGAGGGGGGGGGGGTTGTAAAACTATTTATATTTATGTGAGGATTTTAACTGTGAATATGAAATGTGGATTATTTTAATGTATGTTTAATAAGTGTAGAGATATATTTTAATGTCAAATATAAGTGTAGAGATGTGACTGTTTTCATTAAATGAGCCGATACTAAATTAGACGATAGTGTAATCACCTTTGTCTCCTCCACTTGGTATGCCCCAGTTATAGCTAATGTGGGACTGTGGATAAAAGGAGGGGAAAACTGGGCTCATCAGTCTAGTTTGTTGGCTCAAAGGGTATGTGGAAGTGGATTTGTCACAAACCTTTTCTTGTGTGAGATAACTTTATTTGAAAGCATCTACACAGCGTTACTGTCGTGAGTTTAGACATTTAATTTGGTAAGAAGTTTAGTTAACTAGGTTTTTGCTCTTTAGCACATTTTTATTTTTATTATTTAGCTGAGTGCTTAAGGTGTTTTTGTTACTTTGTTCATTTGGTTTTCGGTTTTGTTTGTTCGTGTATCAC
Source organism: Danionella cerebrum (assembly GCA_007224835.1). NCBI lineage: Eukaryota > Metazoa > Chordata > Actinopteri > Cypriniformes > Danionidae > Danionella > Danionella cerebrum. Next base: position 240,561 of record SRMA01027258.1, on the reverse strand, counting down.
GTGGTGGAAAATAAAATCTCAAAAAATCGGCATTCAGCTTGTCCTCGGACTCTCCTTTCTCCTCCCTTGGCTCTCGGAAACCACATTACGACAAGCCCATGTTGCCTCTTTGAGTTTACTTGTGATTTGGGAGGAGTCAGATTCTAAAGGCATGGGAGGAATGAGTGCTTCATTCTGGGAACGCATCCCAAACCTAGAGAGAGGAGCTCAGCACTGAGATCCACACCCTTAATCGCCCAAACTGTAATACACTCTCAAGCAAAACAGATATATGTGTCTCTCCGTCACTCTTCATTCTGAGCTGAGTTCAACTTCATTTAAACTTGTAAACAATTTGGTGCAGTTGAAAATGAAACATTTATCAAGTTTATGAAAATCAGCATTCCACCCAGATTCAGGTTTGTAGGACAAAGTTACATTTCAGGTAGGACGCTGGGTGAAGCCATTTATTGTCAAACAACTGTGATTTAAAATCACAATGACAGAAACTTTCCAACTGGCAATGGAAACGTTTGAGCAAAACTGTACAGGGCTCCTTTTCCACATTGTTTATTTTAGTCTTAATATGCTTGAAAAATACAAAAATATAGAAAATCACATGAAAATCCTCAAAAAAATCCTCAAAACTGGTGTTTCCCGTCTCCACCAATCATTTTTCGGATGTTTCTAGAGCTTAATTCAGGTTCACTTGGGTGAGTTGTAGTATATGTGAGGTGCCACAGTTAACTGTATATATCAGTACATGAACTAAAGACAAAGAAATTGGGTACAGAAAACTTTATGTGCACATTGGCTCATACTAACTCAACGGCACAAAGCTTCAGTGTTCCTCTGTAGGAGGAGCAGAACCTCCAAAAGGACAGAACTGTCCACGGTACTCCATCTATTCTACAGACCAGATGGAAGCCGATTGAACTCTTTGATATGGATACCAACCTGGCCAATACCATCCCAAACAAACCATAGGAGTACTGCAGGGATGCTTTGTTTTACACAAAGAGCTGAGTGGCGAGTCAGATATGATGAAATGAGGATTGCAGCAATGTACAGAGACAGAAATAATCCTGTGTCAGTGCTTTTGACCTCAGAGTGGGTGACCATTCAGCAGGACAATGACCCTAAACGTATCAAAGGAGTAGCTTCAGTACAACTCCTGAATGTCCTTGAATGCCCTCATAGAGGCATTGCAAAGAGCAATGGACAAGCATGGCATGATATTATTTTTTTGAGGTTGTAATTGCACAGTAAATGTAATAAACAAAAATATTGACCACATCCAAACATGGGGGGTGGACACTTGTGCTTTCTAAACTTCAAATGTCATCCTTTATTTATTTTTTGTCATGACATATGACATTTAAATTTTTATTGTTTGCTTTTTTTGATATTAATTAGTTCCATGACAGCAATCACTGTTTCTTTCACAACTCTTAATCAAATGTCCATAAAGCACTAGTTTTTCCTGCTCCATCCATGAATTTGTGGATGGTCATCACTATTCCTTTCCCAGTTTCAGTTGTTAGTTTAGCTGTGTTTACAACTGTGTCGGAAGTCAGCGGTTTGCAGGAAATGACCTCAGTGATAAAATACAGCATCATAAATGGTTAAAAATGTTTTGTTTGTAAAAGAACCATTCAACAGAAGGCAAAGAATATCTGTGACAGGATTGTGCATATGGAATGAGTGTGTCACCCCAGTAGGAAACCCACACAAGTGAGAGGAGAACTTGCAAACTCCCCTCAGAAAGGCCCGAGCTGGCCTCGAACTATGTACCAACATGCTTCAGGAAATCCCAAATCTGGTTAAATCATAGCTGCTTAAACAACAATCACGTTTATGATCTCAAAAACCCGCCCCATTTTCTGTTGCTCGTCTATTTACACATTAAATTGCAAATTGTAGAACATGTTTAACATTTTCTATAGATTATTATGCATCTACAAGATATACATGGTGGTTAAGAGGTAGAGTATGTTGCAGATAAGCATCAATATATTCGGCAATTACACAGGAGGACATGTAATGCCCACTAATTATATTAAATTAGATCAATTACAAGAAAGAAATTTGACCGTCACCACAACATTTCTGAAATCTCAGTTCATGCGCAGTGAAATGAAAGGAAGCTAAGCTCTAACAATTGTGAATTTTGTAAAAACTGCAAAATTGTTTGTTTTTTTCTTTCTGTACTTCCTTGTATGTACATTTACACTCTTGTATCTCTACCTGTAATTTATCTTATGTGAAATAAACAAGCAACACCAGTAGGTTTAAGACATTGTCGTGTACATTTTAGTGTAGTGTATTCCATTTAAGAGTGCAATGCTCTGCACACAATGTGTGTGTGTGTGTGTGGGGGGGGGGGGTGGGTGCGTGTATGTGTGTGTGTATTTTTGGCTATTCTTTGTGGTGTGCGTCCCCACAGGAAACCACTATCTCATCTCTGTCCTCCTCTGAGCAGCTGTATTTTCTCTAATTCATGTATTTAAACACAGCTCACTTCGGTCCAGTTTAATTCTTGTGTAGCACATCGAAACAACTTTGATCCAAAGAACTTGAAATACGAAGCAAGGGAAAAAATAATTTGCAAGTTCTGAACATTGTCGTCAAAATGATCAGTTAACCCTTGGAGACCTTTTCAGTGTTTTTTTTTACTACTTTATATTTTGCTTTAATAAATCATATTTAAAACAGTTATAAAAATGGTACAAGCCTAGGTTTTTTGTACAATAATTACATCATAAAACTATGTATTTTTTTATATGTATTTCTTTTTATACAAACATTGTTGGGGAGACAAAATAAAAAATGTTTATATTATTTTTTTATATTAATTTTATATTATTTTAATATTTTTGCCAAAAACAGACAAGGTCAAAACAATTTGAAAAGCCTTTCCTAAACCTTAAACACTCTTTAAATCACCTTTTTATGCCATTGTGTTTTGTGCCGGATCTTTGAAAAACACAACCATATCACAGGTCTTGTACTTCCATAGGTTATCCCTTCTTTTAACCACTAGATGGCACTGATTTGTATTTTGTAAAATGAAACTGAAAGACTTTCACAAAGTTTCATTTTAATTACCTTGCAAATTATACATCATAACTCTCATAATGTTTGTTTAAAACCAAAAATAAAAAAAACTTGCAGGTAATAGTGGTAGTTTTATTTTATCTGCATTTGAGAACAACATGAATGTTGAAATAGTAATTTCAAAACATGATACCAATTGTTTTCTTGGTGACTGGATTGAATGCATTTGGTTTTATCCCAAGATGACAGAGTGAAAAAAAATATGTCCAAGGTTCAAGGCTTTTATCATATCTATAAGCATTGATATGAAAGATTACATACGGTTGTTACACACCACACATGCAAAGCTACCTTTTAATCCCTAAATACATCTATAGCTATTTTAAATCCCATTTATATCCCTACTCATGTAGGTCTACAATCTCGACAGTACTTTTTATTTTTGGCCATCTTGAACATTTTAGAGTCTCATTGATAGTTTTCATTTGTGAACAGATGTATTTTCATCAGGAAATGAGAAGATACTCCATTAAAGGTAAGTCAAGGATTGGATTGGATTGCGGTCAATATTTTTTTGTTCACTCTGTCATTTTTTTTTTATCATTTTCTGATTTTCATTGTTGTTTACTATTGAGTTAAGACAAATCAGAAGGGTTTCAATAATATGCTAGGTTCACTGAAAAGGACAGCAACTTTTACTGAACCTTAATTGATCAGTTTAATGGATGCCTTCAGCTCTCGCATGAGTTTACAATTTAAGCTTAGTGTGCAACTTTGTAGCATTTATGCAACAGGAAATGCTGATTCATTTTTAGAAGCTGGGGATTGAAAAAAGAGGATGTTGTTAAAGAATGTTTCACTCAGTGATGGATTTATCACACTTCTATTTTCTTGCTTCACTATAAACGTGGGAAAGCTATTTGCAGATTATTTTAATTACTGAATTTCACTGAAAATTGTTCACATTTACATTTATGCATTTAGCAGACACATGCTTTAATGAATGCATTTTGTTCATTCACTGGTCACTTAATGAGGTATACCTCATCTCTAGGGTTTATAGAAAATGGTCTGAAAAACAGAAAATATCCTGTGAGTGGTAGTTCTTTGGGCACAAATGCCTTGTTGCTGGCGGATGCCCTTACTTTGCTCTTTTTGCCAGATTTGACTTTTTACCCTTAAAGTAGGGTTTAACAAACTTGGTTCAAATAGTTTGATGATGTCAGTTTATTTCTTCAGAATTTAGATAATTATAGGCTATTAATGTTCATTTAATCTCCAGGAAGACAATTCTCTGCAGGAGATGTGAAAAGGTGAATAAAAGAGTTGTATTTTCCTGTAAAAACACTTAAACACTTAATAGTGTTTACCGGTATATGTTTCTTTTAATTGCAGTATACCAATATATTATAATGTCTGAACAATTACTGTACAATAACTAAACAACTGTACACTGAACTAAACACTAAACATCAGATTTATTTTAATATGTTAATTATTCACAAAGTGTGCAGCTTTTGTCACTGCAGTGCATCTTTCTGGGCTTCTGAAAGAACATTTCCAGAGCATCTTGGTATGGATAGTCTGAAACTTCTGGCCCATTTATTGAGATCCGCATGCAGGCTGCAAGATGGTCCCCTTGCAGCCTATTGCGAATGTCTGTTTTGACCTGTAAATACATTAACTGTTAGGCTTTAAAAGTGATAACTGATAGTAACAACAGTAAAAATCAACTTAACATAGTGATAGTTTAAAGCAGGAAATGCCATTGTATAACTAACTAGCTAGCTATTAATTAAGCAATTTATTTATCAATTCGTTCATTCAGGCTTGTGTGTATTTACTTACTTACTAAGATCAGTCTTGTACAGCCAGGGGGAGTATTTCGCCTCTGACAGCCAAGCTGGGTCAAACCCTGTCATTCTGTGGTGGCTAGACTTTTGCTGCTTGTCAGGGGCAGGACATGCAGCACTTGGGCTCTTTTCTGTACTTTGATTCAGAGTAGGAAAGCTACACCGGCTGCTGCTCGCAGCAGAACACGTGCGGTCATCGTCCCCACCTTGGGAGCGTTTAAAAAACGCGGATATTTTTGCCTGCTGCGACATACTCTCCGACGCGCGGTCTATGTCCGCTGATGGGTATGTGTGTGTGCGCGCGCGCATCGGAGGACAATTGTAAACGCACAAACGTTGAGACAGAAATTACATGCCATCGTATAAATAACATAATGCTATTTAGTTTAATAAAAGAAAAAAGCAAAGACCTGTTATATCTAAATTACTTCTGTCGCTATTCGACGAAAATAAAATAAAATTAACTTGACCTTCAAGGGGGGCGGGGGGTGCCGTTGGGGGGGCGGGGCGCCCCCCTAATATAATGGTAAGGGAAACACTGCTGTGCTTTTGTGCTTTGCTAATGCAAAGGTCCAATATTTTATTTTATTAACAAATTCTTGCTTTGACCTTCTTTCCATTGGTCTGCGTGTGTTGCATATTTATAGGTCAAAGTTCACTCCAGCTGAACATTCTAAATGCGTTTCTGATCTGCCAATTTCCCACATGTTACCTCAAATCTCTTGAGGTAGTTGTCGATGAGGTTCTTTATCTTCTCTGTTGATAAAGCAGCACATTCTTCTTGGCACAAAGCCTCCTACTCTTGTAATTTCTTAAGCTTCATAAAACACACTGATGATTTGAAGAGTACCAAGTACCTATTTGTGTGCTTAGGCCGGACAGAGGCTGAACTGAAGAACTTTAGTCCTCATTACAGAAGACAAAGTTGCGTGGCGTTCTTCTGCCACTTGAAAAATGAGGTGGAGCAGCACAGAACCACACAGGCCCAGCTCCTCAAACAGAAGGTGAGAAGTAACCAAATTTACTCACTTAATGTTCTCACTTATGAAACATTCACAATATAGAAGTGACAAAGTCTCTAAGTGTGAGATGTGCTCTTCAGGAACCTCCACAGGCCGCAGAAGTATTGTACAAAGACAACATCTTTTACTTTGATGAGAACAGAAAGTGGAGAGAGCGATTCCTTGTGGTCCGTTCTGACTATAGCTTGGAGCTTCATGATAACCAGGAGGTACCTCCACTCTGATCGTTATTATTAAAAACAAATACTGACTCCCTAATGCGTGGATATCTCATGTATCTAGTCTTTTATAAAAGGAACCACTGCACGCCTCACACTCCTACCAACAGGGGGCACTGTGTTGACTTCAGAAGAAAAATACACTACTGTTGTAGACAAGGCTTTTCCTGATCCAAACGGTACGTTATTGATCATTTATTCTAATCTCAGATGCTGTAAAGATGCTAGGCACACAAGGACGGAGGGCAGTCTAGTTTTGCATCTTGTTGCTATGGATGATTGTGTGTTGTTCAGGTTGTAAGGAAGAATTGTCTGCCCCCATGGTGGTGGTTCCTGGTCCACTTCCTGTCTACCTGAGATTGCCATACAGACGAGACTCGTACTTCTGTTTCCAGCAGGAGGAGAAAAGAACTCAGTTCGTCTCCATCTTGAATGAATGCATTCGCCATCAGAACCAAGGTATGGGTATGTTTTGTTAAAGAAAAAAAAATGTATGAGTTCGGAAAAAGTGAATACGAGATCAGACTTCACATAAAACCTGAGAAAAGCATTTTAAAATGGCGGGTTGCTTCCTTCTGATCACAGAAATCCTACACATGGCTGTGTCACTACACAACGTTTGTTTGTAGTGACACAGGTGCTCAATGCGTCAAGATGTTCTTTACTCATTATCAACACCATTCATGTGGTTCAGTAGGTGCCTACTCCAGAATCTGGCAAACCTTAGTAGGTGAAATAGATCTTTATAATCAATGTGTCAGTTGTGCTCGTTCCAGGCCATTGTTCAGAAAATATGAATGATAACGGAAAAACTTTTTTCTCATAGTTAGTGGTTGAGTGAAGCCATTTATTGTCAGACAACTGTGTTTACTCTTTTTAAATCATAATGACGACAGAAACTTTCCAAATGACCCTTAAACATCAATGTAAGCTTAAAGTCTCTTCAGCTGAAGTCCTCTTGAGGTTCTTATCTTCTCTGAGTGGTTCAAGGATATTGATGTCAGGAGACTGTGATGACCACACCAAAACTTTCACTTTGTTCACTTCTGGTTTAACCAATAACATGTAGACTTGGCTTTGTGTTTTGGATCGCTGTCGTGTTGGAATATCCATTAGCGTTTCTTCTTTTAGCACATTTTTCTTCAAGTTACTCTTTATTGTGTCACTTGAAACAGCCACACCTTTTTCAGAGAGCCCTGTATTAATTAGTTGTGGGTTTTCTTTGCACCCCTCACAATTTTTCAGGCAGTTGTAGCAGACAATTTTGAATCCCTCACTTCCCACTGCTGATTGGGTTTTATATCCCTTTCCTGTTTTGTACAGTTTAACGACCCTTTCCTGTGAATCTTTTGGAAGCTCTTTTGCTTTCCTCGTTGCTCAGAATTCAGAAATGTCACTGGATGAAAGAGGCAAGGGTCTATCAGGATACCAGATACCTTTTACCCGCAAACATTAGTTACAAGCAAACAGGTTCCGGTGAGAATGGTTATGTGAAAAATGGCCAAGAAACTGGAAAATTTGCCAGGGTATGTAAATTTATGAGCACAACTGTAGATGCCTATAAAATTAAATTATTTTTATCCTGTGCATCAGTTTTAATGTTCATTTCACATAAAACTATGTTAGTTGAACGTTGTGTAAATTCATTTGGCAATTCAGAAGCAGTCAAGGTGAAGGTTCGTTTGTTTTTATGAGTTTCCTTTTATATCATTGCATCATGTGTTGGTACCTCAAAGTGATTTCTGTTTTTTTCTGTCTTTTCCCTGTTCCTTTTCTAACAAAAGAGAAGTTTGAGAGATTCCTCTTTGTGCAGATTATCTGAAGAGCCAGGCGTGTGAGGTGCAGGCTTTCCTCAATGCCATTCACTTCTACAGACAGGAGAAGGGCCATTATGAATCATGGGAAATGCTGGTTGGCACTGACTCACAGGTGGGGGTCGCAAAGTGGCAAACCACTCACATAAATGTTTCGACAGTTTCTAGACAAGAAGAACTTACGTCACTTGAATGATGAGTCATGCTTGGGTCTCAATTCTGGGATCTTAGTGATGTATAAAGCTGACTTCTCACGGTGTAGATATATCTGTTAACTTCTCAAATTATTTTAAATCTTGACAACATCAAAGGATTGAATGGGAATTGTGAGTTTTGCATTTTCCTGAGAACATTTGCATCCCCTCAATGAATTTAGCATTCACATGAAGTATGCAGCATTCACCCCCCAATTTTTTTTTTAACTCTGAAACAGAAAGTTCATTCATAAAACCTTGCTATACCAACCAAAACAACATTAGCATAAAGATGTTTGCAGAACCCCCAGAATTCATTTGCCTTTACCTGCAAAATGTCGCTTTTTCCTCAGAAACTGCAGCGAAGGACCTGTGGCATGATATAACCATGTGTATATTGTGCTCACTGATGACAATAAACGATTAATACATTAATATTGATCCCCATTAAAGAGTTTATCCCCACTTTTCTCATAAATAAATCTCTGCTCAAACTCAACATGCATTTGTTGTAAAGCATCTTCTAAAAAAGGTCAGAAAACAATCCTGGATCCCTAAGCATATCTAAAGACTGAAGATCTTTCGTGGCAAACCTCTTCCTTTGTCCCTTTCTGAAAACACAAGATCACAGTAGCGTCTTTCACAGGAAATCCTGTAGGAAACACCTCTGCCTTCCTCTTACCATTGTTGAGTCCAAATCTCAATTGGGAGGAAAGGTGTTACTAAGGGAACATAAAACAGAAAAGTAGAATAAAAACAGATTTGCAGCACATTTTTAACAGAACTATTGGACAACAAATTGTTTTTTGCTCCACAGTTTACATACCCTGGAACAAAAAATAATAAAATATGAAGATATGAAATATTTAACAATATAACTTAAACGCTAAAATTTAAGCTAAAATTTTTCTTTCCCACTCATGGTTAATGGTTGGGTGGAGCCATTTGTTGTCACACAACTGTGTTTACTCTTTTTAAATCAAATAGAATTTCCACATTTTCCACTTGCATAACTCTGATCAAAAGTTTGCATACCTCAGCTCTTAATATTTAGTTTTCCCATCTTTAATGTCAGTGACAGCCTGAAGTCTCAAGGGGTAGTTGTTGAGGTTCTTTCTCTTCTGTGTTTGTAAAGCAACTCCAACCTTCAATATCAGAGCAGCTACACACTTTAAATTGATGTGCCCTCAAATAAAGTTGAGAAATATTGAAAAGTTCTGAAAAAGTGCCCAAAGTTGTGTCATCTAACAAGTTCTTAACTTTTTAGAATTTTCCAAATGACCCTGATCAAAAGTTTACACACTCTGTTGTAGTTGCTTTGCCAACAGAGAAGATAAACAACCTCAATAACTACCTCAAGAGACTTCAGGCTTTCACTGGCTTCACTCAACCACTAACTATGAGTGAAAAATGCTTTTGGGTGATCATATCAAAACGTACGAGCACAAAGTTATTTGTTTGTTCACCAGACAGTTAGAACACTAGTGGTATTTATTTCTAATAAGAGAACTCAAAATGTAACGACATCCTATAGAAATAGAATATTATATTACAAAAATGATGGCAAAAGTGGCCAAAGTTGTTTAGAAAAAAATATTTTTATTGTTCTGAAAAGTTAAAAATTTGTTAGCCCACACAGCTTTGGGCATTTTTCATCAAAACTTTAGAATATTTTTCAACTTTATTTTAGGGCACAAGTTCAAGTTTGATAATTCATATAGCGCTTTTTACAACAGACATTTGTCTCAAAGCAGCTTTACAGTAAACCAACAAGTTTAAACTAAAAAAAAACAAGAAAAAATTAATAAGTGGTGTATATGTCCCTGATGAGCAAGCCTGGGGCGATCATGGCCAGGAAAAAAACTCACTTTCTGGAAGAAACCTTGAGAGGAACCGGACTCAAAAGGGGAACCCATCCTCATTTGGGCGACAACAGCAGTGTGATTTATATAAACTATAGTATAAACAGATGATATGGTAGTATAAAAAGATAATATAATATAAACAGATGATATGGTAGTATAAAGAGATACTATAGTATAAACAGATGTTGATTGTGTTAGGTGTAGGTCCAAGGGCGCCAGAACATCTCCAGGTGAATATGGTTGTTAGGGTGAGGAGCTAGTGGGTGGAGCCTCCAGACGTCTCGGGATGCGTATAGAAAAGAAGAGAAGAGTGGAGTGGAATTAGCGAAGCTGCTGTTCATAATATTAATACAATTTAATGTAAGTTTGCAGTTATTCGAGGTGTTAAGTATAGGCCTTGCTAAAAAGATACGTCTTTACACTTAAACTGGGCGAGTGAGTTTGAGGCACGGACGCTGTCAGGGAGGCTATTCCAGAGTTTAGGGGCTAAATGTGAGAACACTCTACCGCCTTTAGTGCTCTTTGCTATTCTAGGAACTACTAGAAGTCCAGAGTTTTGGGATCTTAAAGCACATCAATTTAAAGAGTGTAGCTGCTCTGATATTAGTCCGCTGCAATTCAGCAGTTCATTACCTGGACCTGTTTGGTTTGTGAGCATATGTGGCACGTATGAATATACAGGATAGATGAGAACCCCTCTTTTGTGGATAAGGGGTGGAAGGCAATGCAAGTTCGGATTTAGTTGAACTGGAGTGGGATTGATGTCGGTGTTACGGTTCAGATTGCATTCTCCAGAAACATGTCCTTCAACATTTCTGCTCCACTTCAGTCAAATGAAACCATATGTTCTTTTTGACTCAGTCCGCTTTTATTCCCGCTCTTGTTCTTCACTATCATCTCATTCCAGTACCCTCTGGTCTCCTACAGGTGCTGTCAAACCTTGTCATGGAGGAACTACTGCCGTCCCTGCAGACAGAGCTCTTGCCCAGGTTGAAGGGAAAGAAGAACGACAGGAAAAGACTCTGGTTTACGGTCAGCAAAATAAAGTTTATCATTCTTTCCAAATCTATCATTTTTGCTGTCTAGAATTTTGCTATAAACCTTAAAAGGTGCAGAACGCAATTCCTGTAATCAATTGTATTTTGTGTTATTTTCCATGCAGTAAAAAGAGAGTTCATGGAACATTGCTTGGAGATAATAAGAAACCAGATGTATTTCTTCCATATTCCAATATTCCCCAGTTTATTTTAGAAGATTACAGTTCTAATGTTGTGTTTGTCGTTGAATGTTTAGACGGTAGAGGCGACATATGAGTTGGTGCATGAGCAGCTGAGTGAGGGCCTGGAGAGTCTAAAAGCAGAGTGCAGAGATGCCAACAAACAGCAGGAGGCGCTCATCCGATCAGACATGGACCAGATCAGCAGCTCACAAGTTTTTCTGCAAACAAAACTGCATGGTATCGTTTCAAGCTTCTTTACAGAAAATACATAAATCAGTGATGTTTCTGAAAATTCTTTGTTTATTTGAAGCTTTGGTGTTAGAACCAGCACTGAAATTCTGTTCGGAGAGTGTGGTGCCATACCTCACCTCTATCCTGGAGGAGCTGATGGGGCCTGTCAGCACAGGCTTTCAAGCAGTCCGGCTGCTCCTGGAGGACCACCTGACTCATGTCTGCAAGACCTTTCCTCAGACTGGAGACACAGAGCAGCTTCACAGTGTAAGATTCACTCATATATGGCTTTCTGAGGCTAGTTTTTCAAGTTTTATCTACTGAATCTGGCAACATTCACCAATTTAAGTAAAATAGATCAGATTACTACAGTTTAACTTTTTTTTACCAAATTACTAGGGGTGTAACAATACACCTTGCTCACGATATCTTTATATTATGTCTATGACAAAATATGCATCACAATATTTTACAACACCAGTTTTAAACCAACCTATACTAGTTGCATAACAAACCATCATTGGAAGATGAAAAAATTTTGGGACCAGAAAGCTAAGAAGGCTAGGGTCTAGTTTAATCCATCCACTAGGGGGCAGTGTTAATGTTTGCATCTTTTTTTACTCTAAGTGATGGAGAGAACAAATTTTAAAATCTCTCTATCAAGCACACCTTCATAATCAACATGTTTAATAAAACGCAAACCAATGTTGTAATAGACAAAAAATATTTTAAATCCCATTGTTCTGAGATAGAATGGGAATATAAGACGTCTATGTCTCATTTTTATTTTAATTATTCAAGAGATGGACCTCTATTATCCTATAAGAAGACATGGCATATTATTATTAATGACGTCTACCTCTTAAAAAGTCCTGTCAAGTTTCAAGACCACGCAGTAGTTTAGAGTTCAGAATGGGTCACAAATGTTTGTTTCCGTGGTGCAAAGGTGGTGAGGTGATACATGGCTTTCCCCATGATGAAGTCAGAGCTAAACTCTGGCTTCGATTGGTGGGTTAGCCACCAACAACTGACACGTCGAAACTTTGGATTTGAAGCCAGGATTTTCCTTGAGAAAGCGTCAAGAACTGGACAATGGTTTGCGATGCGGTTACAATACCACTTCAGTGCAAGTGTGTGTACGTTTTATCAGCTGTTATAATATAAATTATCTTTTATATTTGTTATCTACAGCCAAGCCACACCCAGACCTTAATTCTGTGCAGTTGTACACGGCCATTTTTCCTCAGTCTTTGAAAATGATTTAGGGCAGTTGAAACAGGCATCACTCATGACCCTTTAAGCTAAATAGAGCTGCATTTGTTGTTATATATTCTTAAACCTTGCTTGCAGTCTTTTGTAATGGGTAATGTTTATTATTTCAATAACAATACACATTATAAAACAATACAAGACATTCACCAGAGATGCCATCATGACTTCAGCATCAGCATAGCAGAGCACCCAAGATGAAGACTATATTCTTGCTAGGTATCATCAAGATACACCTGAATGCTTGGGCATCCCACTGCATGGGTTCAGCAATTCCAGATCAGCCTCTCTGGAAGAGCCATGAGCTCAAAGAAAAACATTAAATAACATTATGCGCCACCATCCATGTGCCATTACTAAGCACATGGCCGGCAAATAGGAAAAACATGGAAAACACACCAACCCCTAAAGGGATTGCCCTGATTCTGGAGTTCTGTTAAACAATCATGACAAAATCAGAAGTGACGGAACTAAAGGATACTTGGGACTCTACCCATTACGCTTAATAATGAATTATAATATCAGGAAAAGTCGCTAGTAATTATATGAAAGTATATATAGTTTAAGAACAAACAACTAGAAAATGGCCATTAAAATTAAACAAAATACTGAAAACCAAAATAATCTGCTTATTTATTTTTAGACAACCCTTGAGGCCATCTAGGTTAATATCTCTATGGAAAGCAGAGAGATTGACAGCAGTGATTGTTGAAGGATCCTGAAGTAATGTTTTAACAAGCACTCCGTATTTTGTGTTGTCTGTCTGAAGGCTCTGCAGCAGTTGGCTGGAGACCGGATGGAGGACTGTTACCAGCATTTGAACATTCTGAAGGAACAACTCCAGGAGCTCCGCAACCGCTTCAGGTTTTCCAACTCCACTCGACTCGTTCACTGCACACAGAGCCAGATGCAGCAGGTGGGTCTGCTGTCAAGCTTTTTTTAAAGAGTCATTTATCAAATAAACATCTTAATTGTTTATTTGATGGAACAAATCATTTGGCATTCGGAGTACATGAAAAAATGTCTGAAAAGAAGTTCTAAGAGCATTAGATCTTTGCTTCCCCCTTCAGGCGAAAGCATATAAGCTAAATCTGACATGTTTATTGTTTTCCAACCCTAACTAGTTGATGGAGAATGCTGTGTACACTTTTGAGTTCCTGGTTCAGGCTGCTATGAAGGACAAACCTGAAAAGCTAGCTTCAGTTATGGAGAAAGCCAAGCTACGTGTTCTCAAGGTGGGCCTGAAATGAACCAAAACGACAATGTTTACCTGAATTAACTGTAAAAATCGTGAAAATGTTCACTTTTCTGTTTAGCAATTTGATTATGACAGCAGCACAGTGAGGAAGAAGATCTTCCAGGAGGCTCTTGTGGACATCACTCTTCCAGCGATGAAGAGAAACCTGGCCCCTGCCTGCAAAACTGTACGTACTAATGATCACCCCCTTTTTTATTTATGAGCCATTCCTTCAATTGGGTGCAATTTGCTCGTTGTACTTTTCAAAATGTCTTTTTAACTTGATTTCAAAACCGATTCCAATAGCATAAATACTTAAGAATTCCAAATGTGTACTGGTCCATCTTAAGTAACTGTTTTACAGATCGCAGTGTTACTAACCCTCTTTTTTTTAAGTAACAGGACTAAGTAACGGTTTTAACGAAGAATTACAAATAAATGTTAAACAGCCACATGTCGTTTATGATTATAGAACCAGGAAATTCTGAAATTCAGTTTTACAGGATATTCACCTCCCAGAACTCCCAAAGACTGTCATTCCCAAAGATCAGCCTCCAAAAGCAAGAAGACATGACTGCAAATATTGCGTTTCATCTACGTGTTCTATAACGCCACTAAGGTATTATATAGGAAAAAAGTTCTCCTAACGCAGCAACTTCCATTTGGTGCCAGTTTATCAGGAAGTGGTTATTTTGTTCTCTTGGACTCTTTGATGGAAAAATATTCGCAAATATTTCTATGCGATAAGTTTGTTCTCATCTTTGGCTGGAAAAATAGCAGCATAAATTGAATAAATGTGGTTTCACTTTCTTCCAGGAGCTTCAGAATTTCGAACAGTTCATCTTTGCCGATTACACAAACTTCGTTCAAGTGGACAATGTCTATGAGAACATCCTGCTCAACCTTCTGAACAATGAGGTCGCCAAAGGTAAAGCTGTTTGCCTCAGGAAGATCTGACTCATTTCACAAACCTGATGAATATCTTGCTTCTCATTACTGTACAGTGGTGAAGGAGGCAGCAAGTCTGAAGAAGAACAACCTGTTTGCGGACAGCACCGATCTGGAGTGTGTTAGCCAGGGCAGTCTTTCAGATAGCCGCACACCCCCTCGTTCTGCCCCGTCCAGCCCCCCTCAGTGCCAAGCCTCAGGAACCCCGACGGCAGACACAGAGAAGAACTCACTCGTTCCAGATGTGAGAATCTCAGAGGAGGTCACTGTTGAAGCTTCAAAAACCATGTCTGATAACCACGACACTCTAGATTCCTCAACCAAACCTGAAACCATCCGATCAGGGTTTTCTGAAGCAACGAGCACATCTTCTGAAATAAAGGAGCCCGATGTAGAGATTTGTCCATGTTCTGCAGTTCCTCTTGTTAACAGCTCGGGAGATCCATCAGAAGAAGGTGCTCCTCAGGGGATTACCAAAGAGGAATGTGTTCAAGCTGACAACATGGAGGACAGCAACACAAGTGAACCGAAGTCAACCAGTGATGAGAACCGGAATGAATTACCTCCAGCAGATGATTCCGTGTCTCCTACTCTAGACTCCGTTCCTGATGTTCCTGTAGAGGACACTGTTGCATTAGTGTCGGCTCCAGAAGAAGAGAGCTCAGAGAGTGTCCAGTCTATCAGAGACCTCATCATGGAGGTCATTGAGGTCCAGGACACACTCGCACCTTGTGCGGAAAACCAGTCTGGATAGAAACTTTTTTAATAAGATTCTGTCTTTAAATGAATGAAGGGTTTAAATCTTTTTAAAACTTTTGAGTTTCATTTTTTTATTCATACGGTAGAGTGTAGGAAAACAGTATCTAGTGGCTAAGGTTTTATTTAAAGCTTTTTTTAACCCTTGTGCACTGTTCGGAGTCACTAATCTTTCGTGTCTAAGTTAAACTGTTGTAAAAATATTTCAGATCAATATTTTTTGCCCATTTTTTGCACAAATCTCTTTATCTACCAGTGCTTTAATCCAGGATTTGTACCCTTTATTTGCAAAGACTTTGAAAAATGACTCTGGTCTGGATTTATTTATAACTCTTATCGCAGTCTTGGACAATCTTGTCAATCATTAGTATCAACATTGGCATTGATGAATTTGTAGTTTTTGTGTAGCACCAAATTTTCATTTTTTCTTGTTTTTGCCCCATTGACTTCCATTATAATGACGTTTTTAATTGCAGTTAGGCCTGTGCAAAAAAGCATAGTTTCTGACTGGTATTTGAAGTTAAATAGATTTAAAAATCTATTTGTTTAATTAGAACTGAGATAGAAAAAAAATGGATCTGATACATTTTTACAGCAGTTTAATTTAGCTGCAGCAATCAACACAAAAGGGGTGGAGCATTTGCCTAGAGTGCATTTTTGTGTATTTGAAAAAATTCAAGCTTTTTCTCAAAATATGTACAAAAAAATTAAATAAAAAAAAAAAAAGATTTGCCACCATAAATCATGTATTATGATGAAACAGAGAAAGTTATTGTCAAATTTAAACTCAGTCACCCAGAAGCGGCTGAAACATCCCTTACAACACACAATCTGGGCTTTGGGCTCAGGTGAGACTTTTACCAGATCTGCATAAAATAAAAGTAGGCACACCAATGTGACCTGGAGGCACCTCTCACACCTGTGATGCTAAAGTAGGTAAACAAATATTGACACGTTACAGATATGTAAGAATTATTAAACTACTGTGGCAAAATGTGACTATTTAAGTCGACTTCTCTGTTGATTTTATCCGAGTGTCACTCCACCTTCCTCTGGATCTCTTTATCCATGTCTGGGGGAGCTTGCCTTGCCTTTATACTAGACTTATAATGTCACTTCTCAAGTATTTTGCAGCTGCACTGTTCTGAAATATCATTGAAGGATTCTTGACTCAAGCCTTGTGAGATTTTAGAGTAGCGTATACGCTACTGTTCCACCAATTCTTCTTTTTACAAATACACAAAAGTTTTCTTTAAGGGAGGAACCGTGTACTGTTGTTGTTTAAATGTTCACTAGTAGTCAGAAGTTGTCATTGTTCTGCTGGAAAAAAAAATAAACACAAGCCGGATATGGCATGTCACTGCAGAATGCTGAGATGCCATTTTAGTTAGCTGTGCCTTCAATTTTGAATAAATGGCAAAGTACCCCCCCTCCTTGCTTAACAGACTCAAACTCTCTTGATCTTAACAAATCTCTTCTACTCGCAGTATTTTTATTGGATTTGAGCCATCTTTGAATAGTTGATGTAGAGACAGGACTGCTCTGCATGGCATCCATCTGGACGGTGCTGTTAGTTTGCAATTTCTGAGGCTGGTGACCAGGGTGAGCTGATCCTCAGCAATAAAGGTGACCATTGGTCTCCTTTTCTTTTATGTGAAGTGCCTTATGGCTTTTGGAGAAAAATTCTAAGCTTTTCCACAAATGCTGACCTTCATTTGTCAAAGTCATGACTGTTGTTTTTTTACTTTGCTGATTATTTGCCATAACGAGCAGTTGGCAAAATTGGGTTGTCACTATCTGCTATATATCAACTCAACTTCTGTTGATCCATGCCCCTATTAAGAAGGCGAGAAGTTCACCAAATGAAAGACAACACACTTGTGATGACTAAATCACACAGTTCAATGAGAAGACAAGGGGTTTAACAACGCAAATAGTGGCTACTTTGAGGAATCTTGACAATGAAATGGTTTCCAACTGTTCTGTTCACTACATGTTCCATGTCTGCATTCAATGTTGACGATTGTAAATAGTCAAGAAAAAAAAAACACATGAAATGGTAAAGTGCATGTTTACACATTTTTATATTGAACAGTGAAATATCAAAAAGTAAAACTGGTACCTAAATGTTTCAGACTCCTGATCTTTTTTCTCTTCAGGTAAATGGCTCAGACTCATTCTTTTGTGCAATGTTGAATTCCTGAAAATGTACCAGTCTCTTTATAAAAGCTTGTTTTTTTTTTCAAAAAAAAAAAAACAAGAGTCTGTTTAATGAACGTTCATCAGTGCATTGTTTATTTCTTTAGTTTCCAGTTAAACACAATTCACATTAACTCAAGAGGATCTTTCTAGCAGCAAAGACGAGGATTTAGGGAGGCACAGTTTTGGGTCTGGAATTATAGAGATTTCCTGAATACAGTAAGGTTAAGTGAAATAATGTTACAGTGGTCAAAAATAAGAGACTCATGCTACATGTGAAAATGAGAATGCATATAGCACCATACACTAGAAGAAAAACACGGCTTCGAATCCTGAAATATGAGTTCAGTCAGAGATAGTTTCTAGAATGATTCCACAAGAGTTTACAAAGATGCAGATGCGTTTAGTCTCAGTAACCGTTTAGAATCGTAATATTTCAGTTCCTCTAATTCATGCTTTTGCACTGCACTATAAAACCCAAACGAACATAAAATGCATAAATTAAGACAAATATAAAATCAAACGTGTAACTAAATCTGTTGTTTCATTGGTGTACTCAATTCAGTTCCACTTAAGTACAGGTTAAAGTTTGTTATAAATAATAAACATCTAATATAAAACATTTGAACCGGTTGTGAATTACTGATGTGTGTTTGACTGAAGTGGACCTGAGATGAAGGTGCAGATGGAGTGATTTCATTTCTATCTGGTGGAGCTGAAACCGTGGAAGAAAGGTTCATCTGGGCGGAAGCCGTACGCTGTTGTAGGACGACCATCTGCTCCATTACTGGGGAAGAGGAGAGAGAGAGAGAGAGAGAGAGAGAGAGAGAGAGAATGAAATGATTCCTTTTAACAGACACTAGATGGCCTGCTTTCATACAGTATGGAGCCAGAAGAAAAGTTTCTAGGTGCATCAAAATCTTGGTTCATTTCTAATTGAGTGTCTGCATATTTAATAATCTATTAAAGCTATAATTAAAAACATGAATAAACTCTTAACAGATTCATGTGGTAATTAAAATTATTTACAAAATCATTTTAACCATCTCAGTTATAAAAAAAAAACTTATAAAACATGTTGAATCCTTTTTTCTCAATTGTTTGGGTCAATGTGTCAATAAAAGTAATGTTTTTTCAACAGGTAAAATGTAATAAAGGTTTCTATGTTGAGTAGGAATTAAAATCCCAAAATGGTCAAATTTGACCTTTTGCAATAAGGGACACACTTTCTAAGTTGGATTCTTAGCTTAGTTTCTTTTGCGTCTGCTAACATGATACAGCGAGGAAATGCTGGTTTATCCATTAAAATCAAGAAAAAAAAAAGCTAAACAAGGAACTTTCCGGAGCACATGTGTCACGATAGGTTCTTATGGGTTAAAAATGATCTGGTTAAAATAGATTTCTTTTTCGGACTCACACAGAAGTAATGAAGTGCTGGCTTTTAACCGTATTTAAAGAAACACTCCACTTTTTTGTCACTTGTTTGAAACTATTATGCTGTAAATTAGATCTAGTGATTGCTCTTTTAGCATAGCTTCACCAGTTGCATTTCAGTATAAAATAATGAAATAGTTTCAATGTAAATACCATATTATCCCTATTAAAAGTTTGTATATATTTTATAATAACAACAGAAAAGAGAATATTGATGTTGTTATGAACTATGCTTCATCAATGAAACTAACATACAAGATCAACATGGTTTCACAACTCAGTATTTTAAAAAGGAAAATGTGCTATTAATATGAAAATTCGTTTGAGTGAAAATTCAAGTATTTTGAGCTGAAATGATCTAAATTATATTAGCTAAGTGCTTATTAAAGCAATCCATTACATAAAAAGTACCCGGTGCTATTTTTATACATGCCAATAAATGATTTTGATGGTTACTAATATACCCCCCCAAAAAATTGCGAAATATGCATCAACCCACAGCTCTTATGTTAGTTATATAATGGTTTGCTTTGCTCCAAGTGCTTCATTAATTTGAATGATCAGCTTTAAATAATCATAGAAGCACGGGGGCGTAGTTAAATCACCCTAGCAACCAAAGTTTTTTACAAGTTCAACTTTTTCAAGCCAACTTTCATTTTTCAAATGAACCTCCTTTATTTTTTGTTTCAGAAATTCTCTTCAGCTCAGCATTTTGTAGTTACGTGTTGCTGTTAGCCTCATCTGACCTCCAGTAATCAAACACAGAAAGCTGCTCTGAACTCATTGATTTCTACTTTGCACTTGACTTTCTATGAAAGCAATGTAGTGACAGAGAAAGGGGGGGGGGTAATTGCACTGATAATTTACAACTGAAAGATTCCAGAGTTCACTTCTAATTTTACCACATCTTTAATAATCAGATGATAATAAGGTACAATCCTGACAGTGTGAACCAATAGATGAGTTAATCAAGCTCTAATCATTCTCACTCAATCTCAGTTTCTCTGAAAAACCATGAAGTGAATCCAGGAGTTTAATCCTAATTCTGGGAAGCTGTGTTAACTGGACACATTTGAATAAAACATATCATGAAAATAAAAATGAAAGCCATATATTTGAAAGCTTGAAGGCAATTGGCGTGTGGAACTGCTCTGATGTGTTGGGAGCCCGGGTTACTATCAGCCTTTATGGCTGCGTCTGGAATCTTTCATCATCCTCTAAAATCATCTCTGACTGTGGAAACGTCATGCAATATTTCTAAACTCTTCCTCCCCACCACAGGATTTCCAAATTGAATGCAAAATTTGTGAAGACATTGGAGCATCAGTCCAGCCAAGGTAAGATGCATCTTCTCAAACCTGTGATTCTCCATTTTGTTGGTGCTACCTTTCCATGTCTTTTCTCTGTTACTTAACTGAATATACTTGAAAACAGCCCTGCAGTTAGGTTTTGTTATTAGTCAAACAAAATCAATAACAAAAAATGCATGATTAAAAAATCCTGTGTGGTAATGATCCACTTTCGACTAAATCAGTGAACTGTATGAGGATGCTATGGTTTTTTTTTTAAAGATGTCAGGTTAAAAAGTAAACCAGTTAATGAAAATGTTTTATCATCTGGAGTAGATTGTAATTCTAATTAATTGTCAATAGAACCTTCTTTCTCTCCCTCCAAAGAAAAGTTAAATGGCCGACAGGTTCCAGCTACCAATTATTGATGAGTTATGACTGTCCGATTTGGCATCTTGTAAAAATTACTTGTTCCCAATGAAAGATATTTTCACCAATTTAGGATATATTTCATGTAATTTGTTGTTTCTTCATAACTAATGACTTTAAGCATAGGCCTAATTAATATATAAACACAAGATTGGCTTTACTGCAATGGACTGGCGACCTGTCCAGGGTGTACCCCCACCTCTCGCCCAATTTGCGCTGGACATAGGCACCAGCAGACCCCAAAAAATGTGAATAAACAAGTTGGAAAATGAATTAAAAAAAAAGATTGGCTTTAAATCTGTACCAAGAATTGGCAGTTTGGTTTTTTTCTTGTTATAAAGCTTCGTTTCCGATATCACCCACTTGTCCATTTTCAGGTTCCCAACAGAGTATGTTAAAAAGTTTAAAATTTAATAGAGATCATTCCACAGGGGTTCTGGTGTTTTTAATGGTTCAAGAGATCTTGAATCACATATGTTGAGGAACTCCTTGTCTGCATATATTTTAAGGACATAAGTAGAGCATTGGCCTCAGCATTAAAAATTGAACCGTGTTCTGGGATTCGTTATATTATCAATATAATTCGTGTATATTGGAGTATAATTTGGTAAACCTTCTCTGATGTCTAAAAGTCACACATCTAAAACATAAAACTAATCACTGTGAATAGTTGATCAATACCATGACTTTTGATGTATCATCTACCAAAATGCTGGCTTTGTTGATGCTACGCAAATAGATCACGCACCATTTCAAAATAATGGTGACAATGAATAAATGTGATGTCAGAAACCGCTGGAAATGCAAAAGGATATTGGTTAAAATAATACAACATATTCTACCTTGTTACAATCTTCTAGGGTAGTAATTGTTTAATACAGGCCGCTCTTTAAAATAATTTGATATGGAAGTAGGAAAGAGGGTAAAACTCATTATCTTCCAATACGGAATGAAGCAAAATGTCAAAAGTAAACATCCCTGCCCAGATGAGAGGCGGCGTGTCACCTCTTCCTGCACAGGGTTTTAAATGAGGCCAATAAAAGCTAAAAGAGGGTGAGACTGACAGCTCACGAGGAGCCAGGTCGGCCCTTACATTCTGGAGGGGGAAGCAGTCAGCAGTGCCCATAAAAACGGTTCCTTTAAACCAGACATAGTTTCATAGCTCCAAAGAGTGATTTTGCACAGGAAACAGTTCTCTGCTCTTTTATAAAAGGCTGTCTTTTGTGTTTTTTTCCCCAAAGTTATTCTTCAGCCTGTGCTTTGATCTCATGTTCCTGTCACTTCTTCAGTTACATGCCCTACCTAGGCTGTGTCAAATCAACAGCGCCCTCTCACCCCCCTGCTTCCTTTGCCTGATTGCGTCTCCATACCCCTGTTTTTTATTTTAGTCCCGTCCAAGCTCCCCGAGGCTTTGGGGACATGCAGAGGCACACGGCTTGAGTAAAAAGAGATTTGTCAGCTTTGTGTGGGGATAAAAAGAGACACACACTGAACTATTCTCCTCGGGGACATCAGAGAAGCCTCTCCGTCTGAATCTCTCACCACATCATTTGTATTCATTCTGCTGCTGGACATGATCCAGAAAAATGGAGATCATGTTTATAATTGCCATCAGATTAACTATTCTCACAAGATGATACATACTTTTACACGTAACATACAGTGAGTTCAATAAGTATTTGATCACCCTGTGATTTGGCAAGGTCTCCTTTTTAGTAAGGGTCTAGAATTTTCAACAAAGGTGCATTTCCAATTTGTATTGTATTATTTTTTTCTTACAATTTATTTGCTGGGTAAAAAAAAAAGTTTTGCTCCCTTTTTTCAAAAATGTCATTTTTGGTACAAAGACCTTTGTTCACAACTACAGAGGTCAAACAGTTCCTGTAGTTCTTACAGATTTGGACACACTGCAGTAGGGATTTTTGCCCACTTCTCCATACAGATCTTCTCAACATCTATCAGGTTTCGCGGCTGAGCAACACAGAGTTTCGGCTCTCTCAGCATATTTCCAGTGAGATGTTGATATCTTGATATGACATCTTGATATGCTTCTTACAGAGCCCCTCCCTGGTTTTCCTGGCTGCATGCTTTGGGTCGTTGTCATTTTGGAAGACCCAGCCATGACCTATCGTTAATGCTCTGCCAGAAGGTTTTTTTTTGGCCTCAAATCTCTCAATATACGGCCCCATTCATCCTCTTCTTAATACAGTGCAGTAATACTGCAGAAAAACACCCCAGAACATGACTCTCCCAGCCACGTGCTTCACTGTAGGTATGGTATTATTGGGATTATACTCATCATTCTTTTTCTAAACACGGCAAATGAAGTTAAGATCAAAGAGTTCTTCTTTAGTCTCATCTGACCACAGGAATTGTCCCGCTGGATCATCCAGATGCTCCCTGACAAATTTCAGATGGGGCTGGACATGGGCTACCTTAAGTAGAGGAACCTTGCATGCAATGCATGATTTCAAACCATGACATCATAGTGTATTACTGATAATAGCCTGGAGAAAGTGGTCCCAGCTCTCTTCAAAACATTAATCAGCTCCACCCGTGTAGTTCTGGGTTGATTTTTCTCAATTCCTAGCATCAATGGTACCCCACAAGTAGAGATATTCTATGGCGCCCCTGTCCGAAGGACATTGACAGTTAGCATTAGCCTCTTACATTTTCTCACCGTTGTTCCAACAGTTGTTTTCTTTTCAAAAAGCCATTTCTTCATAGCCCTTTCCGGCTTTGTAAATATAACACAATTTCCAGATATTTATTTTTAGATTATGTCTCACACAGTGGAAATGCGCCTGTGCTGAAAATTCTAGACCCCTGATTTCTAAGTAAGAGAAATCCAAACCAGAAAAAAAGCATTCGATAGCTTTGCATATCTATTTTTTGCACATGTGCAGGGATTTGGCCAACAAGTTGAAAAATTCTTTAAATTCTCAATGTGACATTTTGGCCAGGAAATAGTACTTGAAGTATTTGTAAATGTAAAAGTATTTGAATATATATAACCTGAAAGAACACAGGCCTCTATAAAAAAATTATCCACCCCCTTAGGGTATGGTACGGGCCTATAAGAGGACAGGCATCAGTTTTTAGCAAATGAAAAAAAAAAACAATTCTGCTGCTTTTGCAAGTATTTGTAAATTAGACTTTACAACATGAACAGACTTATTTATTTATAATATATTATAGTATATCTGCCAATTAGTAAAATCATGAAACTTTTAAAGAATTAATTTACACAAACCCCTGCATAAGACATCTATGAACCAAACACATTGCTCTTGTCGCCACTTGAAAAAAAAAAAAAAAGATGTACATTCACACACATGGTTTCACAAGCGTCTTAAGTAAAGACTGAGCCTCTATTTGATTATTATTCTAACCTCTGTCACTCAAAGCTGCCCACTCAAATTAAAGCATTCATCCCAGGACCCTGAGGTTGCCCCTTCAGCCATGAGTGTATATTTGACATGTATCGCTTTACAAAGAGCCACAGGAGAACTGGCTCCTCCATCTGGATCCCACCTCCATCCTCACCCACATGACAGCCCGGCGGCACTCAACACCTTGACAGCCACTCCTCAGCATGCCTCAATCCACCCCCAGCCTAAACAAACCCAACAGCCTGCGCATTCTCCGTACAAAGCAACCCCTGCATAATAAACACTCGATTAGCACTGGTTTACGCCGCAGAGGTGGGTATGGACCATCAGAGCAGAATATGGGCGGACTCCAGATCAGAGTGATCACTGGAGGGGACGGAGAGCTGAAATGTTATTTCATCTGTACACATACGAGTGTGTGTTTGGAAAGTGGACTAAATATTTGGCTGCGTTAGACTTGAAAGGCTAGTTTATTTTTCAGTCCTGCATATGTCACTGCCTGCCAAAATTAGGAGCCCCAATTCTAACATTTAGATGAAATATGATCCCTTTGTGTCTAAAATCTGACTAATAAATCTTGGGACAGTTGTCTTCTATACGGTTTTCACCAGCTGAAAAACAATGTCCCCTAACTGTTACTTAGGGGTTTAGCAAAACGGCTGGTCAGTTACTTTTGGATTTTAAAACCCCCCCTAACCCCCTCCATCTCAGATTGTGAATAATAATTAAAAATGTAATTTAGTGAAATAATGGAGAGTGAAAACTGAATACACTGTAAACAACAGCAAAATTTTGCATTAAAGCATTAAAATGTTCTGAATAGATTTTTTGGGTGTTTTTTACATAATTTTAATTATTTGTGTTTTTGTATGGAATGGATAGAACAGTATAATGACAAGAAAGGAAGGTTGGGAGATGACGACAAGTTCAGAATTCAAACCCACATCGCCTACGCGTATATGTCCAGTACACCATCCACAATACCACAGGGCTGGACCAGAATGTAAATATATATATATATTTAATTTCTAACAATCAGAAAGAATTAAAACTAATTTCAACAGCTCATACTGTAAAATTAGTGCTCACTCACCACAGGTTGAAGTCACCATTCTGAGCATGGAACTGGCTGTAGAAGTCTGGACTGAGGCCTGGCTCAGGAGGAATCATTCCGTCTGGACACACACAGAATAAAGAGTAAATAAATGCATGGGACGGTGAGCCAGCAGAGGCACTTCCACGCTGCAGCTCTTCTCATTTGTCTTCCTGACAAACTCTCGCCATGACTAGGCCTTTGATGACACCAACTCTCTGGAGCATCAAGCCAAAACAAAGCATCACAATTCTCAAGCAAAACACTAACGAGGGTTTTAAATTCCCTCGTCTGTCAGTTTGATCAAAACGGTGTCTGGTCACACAGAACAAACCTTTAGGATTTTTGGAAATGTTGCTTTAATCGTGTGCTTTATCTATATACTAATATACTTTTTTTTTATGTGATTACTTCAAAATATTTGTTTTAGAGAAACAATTTTTCTCATTTAATATCTACATTTTCATGAAAATATTTTATTTAAAATATTTCTCAAATACTTTATAACTTCTTTTGAAAAGTTAACTTTGATCAGAATCTGATTAAATCAAAAATTCAATTGTGTTCTGAGTAGGGTTTTAAAATAGAGTTTTAAAAAACTTAATTTCAATATTTTTAAATCTCATCTTAAAACTAATTTTTTTAACTGGCTTATGATTGTTTTGGCATTTTATTCTTTTATTGCCTTTAACCGTGGCTTCATTTACCCATTGATTTCCTATACGATAATTTCAGATACTAAATGTATCTGGTTTTTCTGTTTTATTCATTCTATCTCTGTGTTTCATGTACTTGTGAAGCCAGCTTGAAAGGTGGTTATTAAAATAAAGTTTCGTATTATTATATTACTTTGAACAGAATCATAATTGTAACAAAATTGTATACAGTAAAAATAAAACACATCCCACATTAAACATAAAAATTCCCAAAAGTGGGATGTGAAAAAAAAAATCAACATTAGATCAGCTTTTTGAACAGGAAGGGGTCATCCCAAAATGGTTCCCACGACTTTAGGACATTGAAAGATGTGCTGCATCTTTAACAGAAACTAAGTAGTCAAAACCAAGGTCCAGAAAAACAACCCCACTCCATAACCCCCCTCACCAAACTTTACAGTAAGCACAGTGAAGTCAAACACGTTCTCCGACCTAAGTACTACATTCTCCAGGCAACCCTGAAAAAGCATTATTCATCGTTACAATGTTATTCCCCTGCTCTAGTCCAGTTTTAGCATTCTATACACCATTAAACACAATGCTTTGTGGATGTATGCCTGTCTGGCCTTGAAAATCAATTTCATTTAACTCTCAGGAGTGGTCAGGAGGTCTCTGTGGTCAGGAGGTCTGAAGTGATTGACTACAGAAAGTTGGCGACTTCTGCACATAAAGAACATATCGCTCTGGCCTCCACTTCATTACGGTCATTCCCAATCACTTTCGCTTTATTACAGATCATTTAGTATAAAGAAGTTTCATTTTTTGCACAGATGGCTTCCAATCACAGCACCACAGTAAAACTCTTTGAGCTCCGGAGAGAGGCCTGTTCTTTCACAAATGCATAGGCGAGTATTTCTAACCAGTGCCGTAGAAGAGATCAGGCTGGTCCAGAGCATCCACATCGTCTCCATACAAGAAAGGCTCGGCATCCTCCATCTGTCTGCTTTCCACCATCTCCAGCCACTGTGAGTTATGCCAGCGAAACTTCTCACTCTGGATCTTCTTCCCCCACTCCTCATCATACTCCTTCACAGAACACATACAAATATGCTTATGATGTTATTCCTCTCCAAAGTAAATTAGACCTCACAGCAGAGCAAATTCAGACATTTTTCGCTTGTCAAACACCAAAAAAAAAAACTCCCCACACTCAGTGAGAGAGTCACTCATATGCCGTCATGTCTGGCAATCTACCATTTACAGATGCCCTCCACAGCGAGTATTTAATACCACAAGGAGAGCTTCTGTCTGGTCAGGGTTTTCCCCATAGCCCAGAACCAGAGATCTGGCCTGATCCAGTGTGGTCTGTGATTAAAGGCACAAAGCCCACAGTCTGGGTGTTGGGATTGCCACACAACACACATTCCCCACAGACATGTACTTTCTGCCAACCCTGCACTTTTCATGTGAGGGAGAATAGGTTGGATTTGTGTTATTAAAATTGTTTGCCAATCATATTAAATGAGGTGGTGCAGATTGACTGAGTTTGAAAAGACAAGTTTAACTAACCGGTCATACACTGTATTTACAAAATCTTGCAGATTTGGTTTTGGAATGCTTATTAAGATCATCGGAGAGATTGCTGATTTTGAACAGTAATTGTGCTGATATGATTCCCTAAAATGGTACTTGAATCTTCACCAACCAAATGTCGGAAAGAGTTAAACGGCTTAAAGTACCTTAATTGTGGATTTGTGAGTTCCTTTCATGTGGGGTGTAATACGGCTATAAGTTAATCAAAACATTCTGACACAACTGCCCTGTGCATCTTATTGCTTTAATGAAAAAAATGTTGCCTCAGTGTCTCACTTTCCATGATCAGTAAATCCAGGTGTCTCAAGTCTCGCGTATTGAGAAGCATTTTACTTTTCTTATACAATTGCATGCCAAATATGCAATTCCTTGCGCACAGAAATTATGATAACGCCCAACAAATCTAGCTGTTGTCTATAAGCTGTTACAGTTTTGATTGTCAGTCAATCACAATAATGTAAAACCCTGCACAAATCAACCCTTGATGGAAAGCATTCTTGCTTCATTGGAAGACACTCGCAATCCAACCATTCAGAAGCAGGAGGGCAGGCCTTTATGGCCACGGTTGGGAAAACACTCTCTCCTCTCAAAGTTCCCAAGGAACTTTGAGCATAAACTTTTTCAGAATTACATTGTATTTTATTTAAATTGTATATTATGTCCTTTTTTACTTTGTTGTATACTTAGTTTTAGTTTTATACTTTGTTGTAGTTTTTTTACATGTTTTAATCAAGAAAAGGCAAGAGGAAAATAAATTTTAATTTAAAGCAACACATTGGTTAACAGTTTCAAATAAACCCCTGCTATTAATGCTACTGTAAGCCAAGCTGTAATTTATTCTCAGAACACTTCCCATAAATTTAAAAGTATTATCACCACTGTTGTACTGAAATCGTGATGGGCTTTCAATAATGGATTATCTATTCACAGCAATTTGAGCCACATGACCATTAATCAAAGCAGTCTTTGTCATGGAAAAGTGTTGGAAACATGATTCACTGGACAGTTTTTAGAAGTTGGTAGAAATTTGCTGGGAAATCAGGTCAAATGGTGTCTTATAAGACATCAAGCATTTCAGCCAGTTGTTGGGAATGATTTAAATGAAAGAGACAAAATGAAGGTTCCCATAAAAGCCGCACTTTCAATAGTTTAAATTGGTATATTGTGAGAAAATTTGGTATATAAAAGAAGAACCAATCTATTGACAAAAAAACAACAGATTTCAAAAGGAAATAGGCATTTGACTCCTTCACAAATCAACGGTTAGGTAGTTTGCGTATAATCCCAACAAGCCACAAATAATCGTGACGCACATTTCTGCATTGTGCAAGTCTAGTCTTAAACCTTCACTTTGATCACTCTTTGACCTTGGTCAAACTCATTACCAACATCTAATAAAGTATGTTCTAAACAACCAGGGGGAAGGTTGGAAAAGGTTGGAAAGAAAGCACTAAGAGCATTAAAAGCCATGTTTTTGACTCAAATTCCTGACAAGATGTTGGTTTCAAAAGACTCTGTTTGCACAGTGAGCAACAGAGGGTGGAGGAAGAGTCCTGCTGGAACGTGAAGCTAAAGGTCTCAGGTCTCTGTCCCACTGAGGCATCCTGCCGCCGCCTGCTCCGATGAATGAAAATACAGATTAATCAGCCCAGGCCCCCTGCATCAGAACCTGGGTAAATAAGCGCTGTTTCTCTTTTCTCTGTTCATTTATCATATGGACAGCGGTGCAGAGCAGTGTGGAAGCTCAGGCCCAGAAGCCTTTGGACTCGCGTGACTTTTCGCTTCTGTGAGACATTTTTTTGCTATTGTATAATTAATAAACTTAGCCATCAGTGATGACTATATACTTCCCCAAAACTTGGGACCTTATATTATTGCCTGATTGCTAAAAAGTGCCAATGTGCAAGTCAAAGCCGAAAATCAAGGAGGAACTACACATTGGCCATTCGGTTTAGAGGACATTGGTCACTTCCTGTTATGAGCGCAACCTCCCACTTTGGCCAAAAGCAAAATTTTGGTTGCTTTTCCACAGCACGAGACGGTACTGCTCCTTTCAGCGCAGTTTAGCCACTTTTCCACTGCGTTGTGGCTGTGGAACTGAGACCATTTTTGGAACTCACTAAGAGGAGGTTCTAGACCCAACTCCATCACTCTGAACTGACACCATTCTATTGATTGGCTAAGAAAGCATGACATACTTGAGTGCTGATTGGTCCAAGAAAGTTGTCATTGAAGTCCCTAAATTCCTTTTTTGAGTTTGTTCAAGTCACACAAACACACAAGACTTCTTTTCCTGTTCTTTTTAGACGCTCACCAAATAACTCATTGTGGAAAGCTGTTTAAAACACCCTTAATTCAAAAATTATCGCGTTCGGGATCCATTGTTGTTTTCCGGATATTTCCCGATCTCATGTTATTACATCATGCAAGTGGTGTCGAAAAAATAATCTGAAGATGGCTATTACAACACACCCCTCTGACCGACCCTAAAGCCTATGGAAAAGCAATCAGCCTGAACTGAGCTGTACCGGGTCTTGCAGTGGAAAAGAGATTTGAGAGAGCGAGGAAGACCACGAGTGTATCGCTCCATTCTCAAACATGTAAATCTCTGTTATATTGTTTCCCTTAATTTATGACAAGATTTTGCCCATACAAACAACACACGAAGGCACCTTGATCACCAACAAGGAGCAGTCTCAAAGCTCTTGCTTTTGGCAGCATAAGCATGGAGGACACTGCTAAATACCAAATGACACCCATGGAGTTACCCATGTATTGCAGTTCCTCATTGTATTGTGGCATATAGAAGGGTTCAGATTTTTTGACCATTTAATTAACTGTTGTGACGGAGGTCCATGCCAATCATCGCGGCCCTGGCGTAAAACGGGAACACCTGGCGCCCGCCATCACAGGAGGATCGGGAACAGCCACGCTTCATTAGCGCGGCAGCATAAGAGCGAGAGCAGAGACAGCCAGTGTGATCTCCGAAGAAGGCAGCAGCTAACGCCTCTCACTCTCTCTCTTCACCCAGACAGCCCGTGACCGCAACGAGACGACGACGCCCACAGCCCCGATCCTCCTCAACACCGCACTCATGAGCACTATTGGGACTGGGAAGAGCACGAAGAAGAAAGAGGACACGAGCACCGAGCACTCCAAAGACTGCACTACACTTCGTTTGACCACCTATAATCGTCACTATTTAATAAATACACCCTCCGGGGATATTTTTCTGTTTACACCTTGTTGTGTGGTCCCTCTCCTGTGACACTGTGTTTACTAAATTCAAATCTTGCACACTTAATGTAAATTTCTAAACAAATACCTCTTTTTAAATTAATGTAAAAAAGATGCATTCAGACGAAAGTTGACTCTTGATGTTCTTCAATCAACTCAAATCTGTCTAAACATCTGCACTTTTTCCACATTTACAACTTTCACATCGGGGGAGACTAATAAAGAGAATGAAACACTTCCCTAATAAGCTAGGCTCTCAGAGCGCAGCAGTAATTACTGCTATCTAATGTCAGCGAGTGGCCATTAACTGCTGAGATTTTATCAACCCTGTAAACACACATGGCCAGCAACAAGAGAGCCCCCAACCACACACACACACACACTCACACACTCACCGTTTAGTTTCCCGGTCACTTCTAATGCCAGCTGTCTAATACTTACAGCAATGATGTCCAGAGTGTTGTCACACACCTGCCGGATCTCCACATTTTTGTCATGCATTAGGTCGATGAGGTAAGCAGGGGCCTCTGAGCTATAGTTAAGTCCATTACCAAATATCATTAGATAATAACGTGAACCACACTTTCCAACATTCTATAAACAATCAGATTTTGAATTTAAACACTTTCTTTGTCTAGAGCTTCCGTTAATTAATTTACATTACATCTTTTAATTGCAAAAAATTGTGTGAGTAACTAGTTAATTATTTTTAATTGACTGACAGCGCTAATTTTAATATGAAAACTTCTACATATAAAAGCCTATTTTTAGGTTAATTGAAGTTACTTAAACATTCCTAAGCACTTTATAAAACATTACATGGAGCACTTTAAGTTCTTAAAAGTGTTTTGTTCCTTTTAATTCTAAACAAGTAAAAAAAATACCATGTTCAGTCACTTAAATCACCTTTCTTTCACATTCTGATACTCGGTTTGAACTGGAGCACATCATCTTGACCATGTCTACATGCCAAACGCATTGAGTTTAATAACAAGCAGTTGGAGAGGTGTACCTAATAAAGTGGCCAGTGAGTGTACGTGTAAGTTTTTATCAGTGATTTGTGAACCTCCATGTAACATGTGCATCATTGAACATAATCCAAACTTCTTTGAAAAAATACCTGTACAGAAAACCAAGCCAAGTGCACATAAAAGCAACTCTAATAACAAGGATACGAGTGTCTTTGATGATGACATCTCTCGTTGCCTGGTGGAAGACCATCTGGTAGAAAACATAGATGATCTGACACACAAACTCATCGTCTTCCTGCTGAGCTGGGAAAGCAAACAGATGAAAAACATTAGTCACCCAGACACACAAAACGAAAGCATTGGAGCAATAATTTTCACACATTGTTATTGAAAGGCAAATAAGAAAAAAAAATTTCTTTCTATGAGAATGACCGTTTGCCAGCATTGATCTTCAAATGTGAAAGATATCTGTGCGAAGCAAGTATTTCCTATTGAATTCCTATTCATGCGAGCAGGCGTTCGATTCCTCCTCCAGCGGATTTCGTGAGAAGCCACTATTACGAGAGAACATCAACTTTTTCCACAGAAATGATAGAGAAAGCTCCTATGGAGAAGTATGCGGTTGCAGCCCCCCCCCCCCCAATGTTAATAAAAGCCTTAATTTCAATTTTGATCTGGCACAAACTGATCTTGTCTCACAGGATGGAAATTCCTACGGAAGAAAGATGGTAAAGAGGCCAAAGACTCCATGGGAGCAGAAACTGAATACTGCTGCAGCAAGGAGCTGGGCACACACTACAAATAACATCAGAAAGAACCCCTCAACGCCTCTGAACCAGTAATCAAACAAAGGCTCTTTTTGAAACAATGCTCACGCATCAATCATTTAATGCTTCTAATGAGGGAAACAAATGTCAGGTTTGTTTATGGCTTTCTGTGATCAAAGATCTGAAATACTGCATAGCGGTAGAACAGAAACATTGCGGATTCTGACGTTTTTGTAACTAAGGCCATTGTATCTTCAGCAGAAAGTGGCCAGATTGTTTATTTTTCAGTTTCTGTATATTTTAGGATGATCTCTATCTTTGGACATTTGTGGCATTTAGTAGTAAACCAATGAACCACATGCATTAGAAACACTCATCACTCTTCAGCATCTCTCGCTCAAAAATGGAGTCACTAATAAACATTCAATTGTATTTCAATTTGACCTTATGGGTTACTCCACTTCTTTCTGACATATGCCCCTTCTCCATCTCCCCTTGAGATACCACTGTGGAAACTATGCAGCTCTTCCATAGATGGCACCTTTAGCATAGATCATGCAATTGTAGCGATCAAAATTTCCACAGTAAAGCCATATTGTCCCCATTTAAAGGTGGACTCATTATGTAGTGGTGTACAAAGGGAAAATGAAATGCTGAATAGTGATGTGTCGTTCATGAACGATTCTTTCTTTTTGAACAAATCTTTAATGTGACGAGGGATTCATTCAGTGGTGAATGCGCAACATCCTTGTGGTTTTTCGAGTGTAACCCGCTCATCATTAATGACAAAGGACCCGGAAGACTCAAAAAGGACTAATCTTTTCTGTTTCCAGCTCATACTGCATTGGTTAAGATTATGGAGCGGCCATGAGCTGGAAACCAAAAAGATTTGTTATTTTAGACCCTGCATTATTTTCTGTTTCCATCTTTGCATTTTAAAGACCTCAACAACCGCATCCAGACACCGCGATCTCATTCTAAAAACACCTGCACAGCTTCACATGGACCCACTTTCATGACATGCGCCTTTGAATCCTGCGTCTGAGTGCTGCCGTAAGCACACCCAAAGAAGGTGAGATCACATTTTTGTTGAATTACATTTTATTTTACAGGCGTTAATGTAAAACAATTATAAAACAGTTGAGGAAATAATTTTATTTTATAATCTGAATGTGAGAATTTACCCCAGTAAATTGGATCTAGCAATGCCCATGATTGAGACTAAGCTGGTATAGACATGCTCTCTACTGTTTACTTTAAAAACCTTTTTAATTACATGCAATTTACACAGTGGAATACTTAGTGGATTTGCTAAATAGAAGAATTTTATCCCTAATTTTAACTCATGACCATCCCTGTTGCCTTTCCTACAATTATGTTATAAACAATATTCAAATAGAACTTTATTAAATATCATTATATAATATAGTTAATATTATATTTTTGTTTTACTCAAAATACTCTAACTATGAGAATAACAAGATTTAAAAGACAAAAGTGGATGGGTGATTTGGATCTGTGCTGCCCGGCTCTTAGGCTTTGAGACAGGGGCAGAGAGACCATTTTGGGCACAAAACCAAACCTATACTGAGACCTTTGAAATGTAAGTGTATCTTTTTTAAGAATAGCGGAATTTAAAGTTTTGGAAGACCTTTAAAGGATTCGTTGTGTGATATTATGTTAAGAAACAAAGCACAACGTCGTCTTTATCCTTCCACCTCCACAGGCATTGAAAAAAAATCTTTCATGGCAAGAAAGAGAACAGTCTTCAGAGATTTATTGAGATGAGGTCTCACATTGAGCAGAACCAGCAAACCCGATGCGTGCCATGAGCCTGGTGCCTTCCTGTTCCTGAAAGGCCTGTCACTTTGCTTGAAATTAATGTACAAAGCCAGACACAGCCCTCAATGGCTTCCACAGAGCCATTGCGTGTTTATTTATTCTAATTTATTCTAATTTAATATTAGTTTAGTCTAAATAAACTGTTCCAAATGTATTCCATCAGATTGTTTTAAGGAAACAAAGCATGGCAGAGTAAAATCTGGTTCTTGAGTGGCCACAGACATGCAGAGAAGAATGACAGGAGTTGTGATTCAGCCAAACAAAAGCAGTAGTCAAAGCTGCACTCGTCTTCTTTATTTGTTTTGGGTAGTGATAATGAAAAGCATGGTTTGGCTATCTGCTTGTATCATTAAGCACTGGTTCTGAGATAATAAATATATGTAAATGTTGGCAGCACTCTTACCATTTAGTAATTCAATCAGGGCTGGGATAATGCCAGATTTGGCTAGCATGACGGCGCAGGAGTCATCCATTGACACTGTACCGATCATGATTACCACCTCCAGGATCAAGTCATCCTCTGCAGATCCTAAACAAAAAGGATGAAGGTCAAATCTGCCTGGTGGAAATGGTACACCACGCTTATTTTACAATAATTGGGTTTTACTGGAGATTAACACACTATGCAATTACAGAAACATAAATAATAGTTGCTTATACTGGTTGAGGAATATCCAAACTCCTCTACCAAAGTGAGGTTGAGAGACGGTTTCTAGAACCAGGATTTTAAGCAGCAACAAGACACAAGGTATAGTTATACAGCATCAACAAGGTCTCTTGCAGACAAAGATTTGGGGTTTCAAGATCTGGTGTTCAAACTCTTTTAAAGAAGCACAAAAAAATGGGAAAGCTTGAGGGATGGTTGGCCAATTACATCAAATTAAGTACCCTTTGAAATTAGGAAATTTCTAGCAGTGCCAGCAGCCCAGAACTGGCAGACACCAATGGGTAAATCCCTCTACTGTCTAGAGAAGTCTTGCCAGAAGAGTTGCTGCCAAGAAGCCATACTTCTAACGTGAGATAAAGGCCAAGTGACTCAAGTATGCATAAAAACAAAGGAACGGGAGTGCAGAAAATGGCATTAGGTGCTCTGGACTGAAGGGTTAAAATATCTAATACCAGACTGGCAGTTGGAAGGAAGTTTGCTCGATGAAAGACTGGACTGCTCGTACAATAATAAGCATCTGCAGACAACATCGAATGATGGTGGACGTTTTTAAATGTTTGAAGAAAGTTCTTAATGACTTTGCAGAACCAATGTAGTGTTCAATTTAAATAAGGTTGCTAAGAGACACTCTTTCTCTTTCCACTTGGCTCTTTGAACCCCCATACCACCCACTCAACACATTTTTATTAGCATCTTCAGTGATTTAAAAGAAAAATAAAATCCATGTTTCCTGTTATACCTTGCTTCCAGAGTCTTCTATAATGGGTTATGATTATTATTTTCAATACCACACCAAACCCTAACTCCTCCTAAAGGTGGGTGTGCCCATTGGTTTTCTAATTGACTGTCTCTTGGTCTTAAAGAAAATGCTAGTTCCTACTATTTTATTATTGGTACTATTAGGGTAAATTTATCTCATGCTTAATGACAAGCTCAGTTTTGGTTTGAACCTGGAAACTTGTTGTTTATGGCAAACAGACTTAGACACAAAGAATATGACTCATATTTCTCTGTTCCCAAATTATTCTCATAATTAATTTCGATGAAAATCGACAACATCTAGATATACAGCAAAGCCATGTTTGTTTGATACCTCACACACATACTTGTTTTACCTGGTTTGAGGTGATCTTTGAGGTAAGGCACCAGGTTATACTCCTTCAGGAGAAGTTCCCAGTCAAGGTCAGGAATGGTGAGATTGGCCATTGTGCCCAAACACTCAATAACAAACTCTTCATCTCCCTCCTTCCTGATCTGAGCAGCCAGGTCCCCCACATAGTCCTGAGAAAAAAAAACGATATATACAAAAAACATTCATCATTGTCATTTATTTTATTTATTAATTCATATTTCAAAATATAGGTTAAATAAATTGTATCACTTCAGTTCATAGCGATTCTACTACAGAATACAACAAAAAAGAGAAAATTAGAGGTACGATAGATTCAAATATAATATACCACTTACAATGAAGAGCTGTTTCAGGGGTCCATTTTGCTGAGAGATGTTTCTTATCATTTTCATCAGCAGAGGGTCCTTCAGTTTGAGTGCTCTTTTCATCAGCATCTTCAACCCATTACCTATTGAGCGAGAAGAATTCAAGCACCGCTGTTTAATCAAGAAAAGTGTTCAGGGAGGGGAACATAGTGGTGCATCAGTTTAGATGACACAAGATGCTCTGACCTTCACACATTAACTGAGCATTAGTCTTGTTTCCAGCCAGGTTGATGCAGAATGAGATCAGCTCAGTGTCAATTCTCTCTTCTCCGTATTCAAACAGCATCCGCATGAGCTGGGTAACACAAAGCAAAGTACTTTGTTACGAACCAGAAATATCCCTTACTATGAAGGCAAGGAACAGTAAACAGTCCAGAAACCCAAGTACTGTCGTTAGAGCTTAGAACCATGTTTTAAATGCCAGGTTATCATTTTTTCATGGCCTTCGGTGCATTTTTGAGTCTAAATGTGCTCAAAAAAAAAAAAAAAAACACAATTTTCCACACGTCAGAACCTTTCTGATTGGGATTCGAAAGGTGGGTGTGGCACAATAGCTCTATAGCACCACCTAACGCATTTCAGCTTCAGTTTGTCATGGGTGAAATGATATTCGGCACACATGTGTAGGGTACCAAGACTTAAATATAAGGAATATGAATTGCGGTTCCAAAAACAAAAGGAAATCTACCCCAAAAACACTTTCGCTCGTGCTATACTTTAACAAACCCCTCATAGAGATTACTCCAAACTCCCGCAGTCTTATCTTAAGGTGAATGGGATGTTAAATGGCAACCTGTTTTGATGGATGCACGGCAGCACTTAAAAGAATTGAGAAAAAAACATGGACTCTTAAAAGAATAAACATGTGAAATTGTTTATGTGACCAACAGGCAGGGCCAAAACGTCACTGTATGTATGAAAATAACACTGTGTTCAATAGTAAAATAAAAGGATTTGGCTGAACCATGGCAGTTTAAAACATCAAAGGAAAGTATCAGTGCCATCAGTGATTTAACAAGTTATTAAATTGGAGAGGGATGAAGAGGGTGTTGAGGAGGTGTTGTGGTGCACTTGGAAGAAAGGAGTCAAGGAATAACCCAGTGCATGACTACGATGAGGCAGTAGTGAGCAATCAGGCCTCTTGCGAATTGAGTATCACATAACCTGGTCCCAGGACTCCAAATCACACAGTCTAGACTCACTGGCACCTGCTTGCTCTTATTTACCAGCAAAGAGAGGCCCAGCCTCGCACCCCTGAGTCATCGCCTGCCTCCCATCCACCCCTGTCCCAGAGCCATCCATGCTTTCATAGCTCTATAACCCCTGCAAGCATTTCCTCGCATACACACTCCACACAGCTTTGAGTAATTACAGAGAAAGAAAGAGAAAGGGAGAGAGAGAGATATTTCTGTGGCTAAGGAAAAGTTAAGCAGTCATAGCAGTGACGCTGTTTGATCTAAATCCTCCTCACAGAAGACACTCCAGGCTATAGGCCAATGCAGACCCCCAAGGACTCACACAGAAATACTGGCACTACATGAAACAGCGTATAGTAATAAAGATAAAAAGAGGAGTCTGCTTATGGATAGAACTAGATAAAATTAGGGGAAAGAAAATTAGAAAATAACAATGAACAAATCAAAGAAACAATATGGGTCAAATGTCAAAATTGCTAAAAGGAAAAACTGAGGACTGTAAAAAACGTTGAAAGATGAAGACAATTTTAGAGAGACAGGTTATGAAAGAAGGAAAGAGAAAGGTGAAGAGAAAAGTAGAGAGAGCGAGGTGAAGAGAAAAGTAGGGAGAGAGGTGAAGGGAAAGAAGGAAAGGCAAAGAGAAAGAAAGAGAGAGGTGGAGCGAAACAAACAAACAACGAAAGAAGAGAAAGGTGAAGAGAATGAAGGGGAGAAAGAGAAAGGTGAAGCGAAAGAAAGAGAGAAGGGTGAAGAGAAAGAAAGAAAGAGTGCCCTGAATAACTGTGGAGGCAGTGGCAGAGTGGTGCGGCTGAGGAACGTTCTTTACAAGCATCTGTTAGACATTTTCACTCAATTAGAGAAGACAAGAATTTTAAAGATGACAACGCTCCGGCAGAAGCTATTCCTGACCAATCGCTGCTGACCAGACAGAGCCCCTCTTTCTATTAAACTAGCTGTTAGTTCATTACCTCTGTGTCAGAGGACGACAACACTACAACTAATTCACCGAACAAACCCTTCTGAGGTGCACGCATCAAATCTAGCAAGTGGAACTTCTTGGTGATTTGAAAAGTTGCATTTATTTATTGTTTTAAGTATGTTTAGGAGGTGGAGTGAGGTGTTCGGCTCTGAACATACATTGCATGTAAGTACATGGGGACCCTGGTCCATCTAATTCATGTAAATGTCATTAATATAATTGGTAGCTTGTTTATGAAATTTAAGGTCAAAATCAGGGTTGAAGTTGTCATTCATTCATTTTCCTCATAGGGGTCATAGGGGTCTGCAGGTGCCTATCTCCAGCTAAACCCGGGCGAGAGGCAAGGGTACACCATGGACAGGTCGCCAGTCCATTGCAGGGCAACATTCACGCACACATACACACCTAAGGGGGAATTTATATTCTTCAATTAACCCAACCACATGTTTTTGGGATTGTGGGGGAAACCGGAGTACCCGGAGGAAACCCACGCAAGCACAGGGAGAACCGGCGAGCCTCGAACCGACAACCTTCTAACTGAAAGGCAATAGTGCTACCCACTACGTCACCGTGATGAAAAAAAATTTTAAAGCGAAAAAATAATTACAGTCTGTGAAAGAAACATTTTAGTTTGATCTAAATATTAACCTTTTTAGATTTTAAAAGAAAACTTGCATGTTGGGATCCTGCAAAATTCCAAGCTTATCCTTCCAACCCGCTGCCTTTGCCTGGGCTTGAACGGAGATAATCAAAACTTTGTTGCATAATATAAAATGCATTAAGGATTAATTTAAAACAATTAAATAAATCAAAGCAGCTGACCTGAGGAATGCAGTCAGTGTAGGCAAACATGGACTTTGATTTGTCATCCATGCTGATGTGGTACAGGATACGCATCACTGTGTGGTTGTGTATGTCATCACCTAAAAAAGATAAAGTAAAAAAAACTTCAGATAGAATCACAAAACAACAGCATCATCTAAATTGATCGTTTATGGAGGTTAGACAATGTGTTTATACTGGCTCGCGCCGAGTGTGTCATTTATCACAGAGATTGCAGATAAGAGCACATGGGGTGTACGGTTACAATCTAAACTCAATTCACTGGGGAGAGAGAAACTCCACACGCTCCAGCACCAGACACACAATCACACTCATTAATAATCATTGTGCCTTCCTCCTCCCAAACTTCATCCTTGACATTGATACTCCCCTCTGAGATCGGAAACAAACTCATCTAGAGCACTGGCATAATCATTCATAATGAGTCCGAGTGCAGCAGTGGACCCCGAGACACCCTAGAATGCAATATCACACGTACGATTGAAAGCAGATGTGACTGCTGCGAATGTCAGGATGAAAAACGAGAGCAAAGCTTTGCTTCATTTTTTAAGTTCAGACATACACAGAATATTCCAAAATATCAGTGTGCTTCCAAAAGATGAGCATACATGAAGATTAAGTGTCTCATATTTCTTGTTTGGATTATTTCTGACTTCTCAATTCTGTTTTTTTTATTATGTTTATTTTTCATTGGCCTTAAATGGATCATGAACTCATAAACCAAAAAGTGCTGGACTTTAAAAATGTAACAAGTGTTAAAAGTGATGCAACAATAAAGCTTCAGGAAAAGTATCAGGAAACAAAATGTTTTAAAAACGGTAACTTGAGTCACAACTATGTGACATGCGAATATTGAACATACGCCAGTAGCAATGCGCTATAAACACACCATTATAAGTAAAAAATAAAAATAAAAATAAGCTTACTACCTCAAAATCCAACTTTTAAGATGGCCATGAAGATTAAACGGAGATGTAGTGTAAACAGCCAACATTTATTCAAAAAGAATTGGTAAAGTTGATTTTTAATGGGGAGCAAGCCAGTGTATAGAAGAGCATATCCATTTATAATCTCCATTTTACCAAATACTTGATGGAAAACTGAGGGAAAATGTTCACTGGACTTTGTAAAAAGTGTGTTTGAGAAGCTGAACTGTAACATTACTTGGGTACTGGAATGGATAAACAGCAAAACTAACAAAGTAACGGTTTCTGACGTGTTAATCAATTCTGTCTTGTTTGTTATTCTATTACTATGTTGTCTTGTAAAAGCCAATATGTTATTGTTAATCTTTTGCTTCGGACAAAAACGTATCTCCTCCTGGACTATTTGAGCTGCAGCTATCAAACCTCGCTAAGACATCCAAACTGGTATGACTCAAGTTTCAATATCTTTTTAGAATGGTACCACTAAAGGAATTCTGGGAAATTGCGGAGAATACTGGGAACTTTTCCATTGACCTAACATGGGGTCAAACTTTGTAAAACTGTGAATTGAACTAAAAACCTCATAGAAACTTCAAACTGACAACACTTGTGCAGGTTATCATTCGGTGCAAGAACATAGCAACCACTCTGCAAAAGTATCTAGAAGGCGTTTAATATTCACCATCGACTTATAATGACCATTGAAAATAATTTGGAAGCGGCTACGAAAATATATTCGAGATTAAATATCACAGAGAAAATTGGGTTTACGTTGAATACAGGAAAACAATTCAAAAGAAATTATGACAGCTCCCTAGCTAGCCGCCAAACTGTTTACCCTAGGAACCAAGTTTTCTGAATCTCAGCTTTGGTAAATTATAAAGATATCATTCTAATTATATTATAAAGATATAATATTATATAATTCATAGTTACAAAGGGAATTTTACAATATGTCACTGACTTCTCCATTGCAACCTCCATTACGACTGTTTACCGTGGCAACCAAATTGCCATATCACTATCTCAGCTATGGAAAATCAAGACAAGGGTTGGATTCTATCACTCATATTGGCATGGGGAACTATGTATGTCACAGCTTCTCCATAAAAACCAAATGTTCTACATCCATTTTGACAAATAAAATACCTTTAATAGTCATTTTTACAAGCAAACCTCAATGTTTATGTAGAGAGGTCAACTATTATTTCACTTAAAAAAATACATAACCATCATGTGTACTATGGATAACAGAAAAATTTACAGAATGGAGGAATCACCCTCTCTTTATAAAACAGATGTTTTCATAAAATGATGCAGATATTCCCGAGAATATTCAATATTTTGTAAGAATGATGAAAATTTCTTGAAGATGATGGTCTATAACTTTGAGTTGATTCACAGATTGGGAGGGTGTTTCTTAAAGGAGAGAAAATATAGTTACCCAACAGAGCAGTGAGTTTAGGGAGTAGCCCCACATGGACCATCTTGATGCGCAGACCCGTGTCAAAAGAAAGATTGAGGAGGAGGCGTAGAGTCATGTTCATAAGTTGTTCATGTTCACAGGGCACCAACCGAACCAGCTTCTCCACCGTTTCCATCTCTGCCTATCATACAAACAAGATCAACGGCGTAAATAAAGTCAGAGGACTTTTGCATCTATTAGATTACGTTCAGTAACAGGATTCAGGGGGAGCATGTTATACAATTAGCCTGACCTCAGCAATTCTATTAATACTAATCCTCAAGATTGAAACTGCCAACCAGCACCACACCATCATACACAACTACAAAGAGGGGAAGGTGCTCAAATCTCAGTGTAGATCCCTACCATGTCATTCTTGTTCTCTAAAAAGATGCTGAGTTTTTTGAGGAAGGAGAGCACCAGCACCAGCAGCTCCTGGTTCTCCCTCTCAAGAGACCTGACTAGCAAATGGACAATGTTCTTGTTCCTCATCTTGAGCTCTGTTCGCGTGTCCTCAGACAGGTTTAACAGGAGAAAGAATGCCACTAAAGCCAAAAACAAGAAAAGAAACATTTATACAAGGCTTCAGATGATGGGAAAATACCAACCCCAATAGAAGTTCAGCTGCAGTACCTCGCAGCAGCTGCTCTTGTTTGACCAGAAGACTTTGATATTTCTTCAGCGTTTTCTCATGTTCCTTCTGAAAGTTCTGGTTGTCAGGGTCTTCGTCACGTGGAAATGTTAAAGGTAATACAGACAGCGATTTTCAACACCAAGATGTTTTCTTGAAATCAAATCTACTAGTAAAAAAAAAATTTTGCCATTTGGTTAAAGACAAAGGATATAAGCTTTGGTCTTCTTCTCCAGCTCCTCTTGCCACAGGTCATATTTCTTCAGCTCATGCTCGATGATGCTCATACACAGAGTGCCGATTTTATAGTGCGTAATGAGTCCATGGAACTGAGAGAAACTGCAGGAAGAAACCAGTCATAAAGTTCTGTCCTTCTCTGAGCTCTCATGGCATGTTCAGTCAGTAACTAAATGAAGGCAGGTTTATATTAATTAAATAGCTATAGACAAGTTCAGAAAGAACCAAAGTTTTTCTAAAACTCATTCTCAAGCGGAATTTGAATCTAAACTGAAACCATCAGTTTCTTCTAAAACAAAAAGTTCATTAAAGTGTTCAAAAGTGAAGCATTATAAGTTTCTAGACATAAAATAATTACCATAATAGCCTCAAATTGGGGTCTAGACTAGAGCCTCTGTAATGGTTTGGAGTTCAGAATGGTCCACAAGTGTTTCTTTCAGTGGTACAAAGGTGCTGAGGTGATACATGGCTTTCCCCGTGGTGAAGTCAGAGCTAAACTCTGGCTTCAAGTGGTTGTTTAGCGAAAAGGAAGTTTCAAGCTGATGAGGCACGAATACCCTTTAAGCGTGTAATAATTCAATTTATTCACGGTTCAGCACTTTTCCATATTAAACGCAGCAATTTTCAGCAGGTTTTGCCACTCAGTCTCAGTGAATGTAGTGTGACACGGATAGCTATTATTTTAATCTATCATAATCTATAAGAAACAAAAGGGCCAAAGGAATTCCATACCTTGAGAAGCAAAAAAAGACATAGATAATAGTAATTGCTAGTTCCACACTTTGTTTCCAGTCCTCTCTCAGAACCCGGGCTAACGCTCCAAGTGCAGTCTCTGAAACAGCACAAAGTATCATCAAATAACATGAATTTAATATCATAAAATTTGCATTTTAAATTGCTTTATAGTATTTACTGCCAATAAGTATGAACTTACTGGTTCTAATATTCAATTAAATGTTAAGG
The DNA here is from genome assembly GCA_007224835.1 of Danionella cerebrum. Lineage (NCBI taxonomy): Eukaryota > Metazoa > Chordata > Actinopteri > Cypriniformes > Danionidae > Danionella > Danionella cerebrum. The sequence goes on along the minus strand of SRMA01027258.1, from coordinate 196,593 downwards.
TATTGTCTGATCAGACCACATAATGACTTGCTGTCTGTGACAAATAGTAACATTGCTGAGAGTATTTAACAAACACTTGCGTTATACCATTATGGAGGAGCTCCTCCAGGTTGTCAGAGTTACGAGCCAGATGCAGGATGAGAGTAGAGCCTTTGATCTTCTCAGGGATGCTTTCATACAATAGTTCGATGTAGTCATCAATTTTATTAATATTGGCCTCTTCATCAATCTATAAAATATCATAGGGTTACGTCACAAAATACAGATTGAATCGCCATCATATCAAAAGCTTGTGTAAAAATAAATATCAATGTCGAATCTGATGAACAATTGCTTATGTTTATAAAATTACATTCTAATTTCTGTTTTCCTAGATATTCTATAGAATCTAGATGGAAGCATGACTTTATTACGCAATAAAAGAAAAACATCACACATCCCAACTATTGAAATGAATTACTGCTTTGAAAAAAAAGGAAATTAAGTTCCCGTTTACCATATCTCAGTACATCTAAATGTGTCTGGGTGGGAAAAACATACTTCCATTCCTTCGAAAGGGAGGAATTCTCTGGGTTTCTGCAATTTCTTCTCTTTCTTGTCCACTAAACACAGACAATGAATCACATAACTGTTAAATAACTGAATATTTGCTGATGTAGATTAAAAGAGCAGCAGATAAAGCTTTAACAGAAGAAAATCTAATTAAAATACATTTTCTATTCTGCTTGTTCTGTTTTGGTTCACTAGCATTTTTTATATATTTCTAATTTAATTAAGCATAACGATAAGCATAACCATTCATTTGGTCAAGGCTTGAGTGTTGTAGTGATATATCCTTGCTTAAATCTAACTGTACAGTATATCATCCGGTTTACGTTGCTGAACTGATGTGAGTGTCATTCTCTAATCTGCTACTAATAAAGAAATTACATTACTATAGAGATGTATCTATCCCCTTTAAACCAAAATGCATGTGTTTGATCCACTTAAAAAGGTACTTACATTTAGTGTTGGGCATCTTGCGGTTCTGTAAATACATCAGTAGATGTTCCACCTCTGGCAGCTTTGAAGGATGAATGATTTTACATTCATCAACCACCTTCTTGGCCAGAGAAGAAATATCAGTGGTAGCATTCAGACTCCTCAGTCGGATGCTTTAAAAGAGATAACACATTTTAAAAGGCAATGTCAACACACTTATACAGACATACATGAAGTAATGAATAAAAAAAATACATTTTCTGACAATCCTTTTTCTCCTCATGTCTGGGATTCCCAGTTTGTCCTAAAATTGAGGCTTCCACTTCATAGTAGACCACAAGAGCATTTTCAGTGGGGTGCACATCTATTTCACCAATCTTACATTTCCTAAAAAGCACAGGAGAGACCATTAGAGATCAGCATTGGATTTGACACAGACTCAGATCATTAAAAAGTGAGAAGCCAGATAGCTTTTAAGAGTTTAATATCGCAATGGGACGCGTCCAAATAAATGCCGCATCATAACGGGATGGTGACAGGCCACGCCCATATAATGAATTTGAGGGTTATAAAAAATAAAATAAGTCAGTAATATAATTATGAATCATATGAACACGAGAAGGGATTACGTTTATACTATTACGTTACCTGTAAATAAATACATTTATTTGTTTTAACTCAAATAAACGGAAATGTCGGTTTCAGCAAAACGCAGCGCTTACCGTTGCAAAAACTGCGTTTCGTCCAGCTGCATTGTAATTGCTTCATGTGAAACTGCAAGGCGTTCGCTCGGTTGTTTTTCAGGCGTTTGACTTGAATGAGATTTTGAGCACTAATCATACGCTCGGCGTTAATACCCTCACACAGCTGATGGGTAGGGAAGAAACACAGGCAGAACTGGATGCTGCCGCCACCTATCGGTGCGGAAGAAAATCAGCTGTTCAACACAACACAACATCGAGTTTGCACAAATTTAAACATTAAAGTTTCTGTCACATTTTCATTTGAGATCACATATGGAGACTGAAAAGTTTCATTTTTATGATTCATTTTTATTTATGACATTCTTTTACAGAAGAAATGTCTGTTCATGTTCCATTTTTATGCACCCATTAATCATCGGTCAGTAAATAATTTTTTTAGTAACGAATACATTTGGCCATAATTTACCATAGTTCTAGAAATAACACACTAAAATATATTTTAGTAAAAAAGTGGAAAAAATGTGTGAGACGTGAGCGTAGTTGTCAATCATATCTGTCAATCACATGGTACCGCCTAGATTTTTTTAGAGGTATATTGAGCCACACAAAAATAAACTTAAAAAACAAGTTTGTTCACTGTATAGATAATTTTCGATAATCGTTAAAACCATTTGTTGTAAATTGTGTAATTTCTGAGGAAATAACTTTTAAATCTTTTTTCACAGACTTGCTTTAGGCAGAAATCATTCTGCAACCAGCCATATAGGAATGATCGACGTGGTTTGAGACATACTTGTATTTAATTTAATTTAAACTTTGGTCCTTGAAGGCTTGTACAGTGTGGCTTCAACCTTCATAAAAAAACATGATCATATAAATTAAAAACCTCCTGAGTTCAATCAAGGTTTCTTCAAGGGATTTGTGTGTTGAAGCAAGGCTGCAGCCTGGGGGCCTGGAACCAGTTGTAGGTCATTGGGATACAATGACTTAGCTGATTATGGCTCAACCTACTCCTTTCTCTATTTTCTCTCAATGGTAGAAGGTGCTCTATGGTAGGAACTAAAAACCAAGGTCTCTGGCAATGAGGTTGTCTCTACTCCTGTTTTGAACATTTTTGTCACACAATTCACCCATATAGAGAGAAAACTATAATTTCCATTGATAACATCATGAGGTTTAACATAACCGTAAACACCAGGGATTTTTACATTAACCATGCACTAAATTTCAAAATGTCACTGCCATACAACAATGTATTGGTGTAATAGATATGAGTTGTGTAAATAAATAATTAAAAGAGTATCAACAGCTTTTGGTGGTCTGTATTCAGAGATTTTCCTAAACTCCACAGTGTGTATTACAGATTTTCTCTCTGCACGAGTTCTCACTGATTCAGTCTAGAGACCTTTACCGGTTACCCGATACTATAATGATACACACTCTCTCACGAATGTGACTCATACCATCACACCAAAACGTCTCTCCTTAATGAGAAGTTTTCATTTCTCATGAGGATTCGTCCAGCTGGAGCTAGATACTGGCCACAACTATAACCCTGGCGAGAATATTTTCAGGTTTAAAGTCGAATGCACAGACATTTTTTTTTCAATGTTCATTGAATCATTCACACAGAAACGTTTTTGTCAATGGAGTTGCTATGTCTATTAATCCACCTATCCATTTTATTTAACCACTGGTCCCGGTTGAGGTCACAGGGGTCAGCTGGTCTCAGCAGGGTAAACAGTAAACGATGAATCACTTCACAGTCATGGGATTCTTTGTGCGAATGTATCACAGTTTGGCTAAACTTTTTCTATTCCACATTTATCATGCAAACAAACCTCATATTACTCATCATTAACCGAAGCGCATTTTTCATGCAGCACAGAGCACACAGCTTGTTCTCTGGGCACACCCTGAACAGCCTTAGCCCTCAGAGGCACGCAGTGTAGAAAAGCTAAACAGTAATCCAACTGAAGTCAAACATCTCCACATTGAAGGCTCTGAAAAATGTCTTTAATAATGTATATAAATGGTTCCACCGTTGTTTGGTTGAGAAAAACCCAGAAGAAATAGAGAAAGAGAGGGGCTTATGAAGAAGGGGATGATGTTTTCATCAGTGAAATCTGAAAACGATTGAGCTGTGGCTGTTGAATTGAAGGTATGGCATGTGTTTGTTGCCACAGTTCTCATGGAACTTTATTTACAACATGGCTGGTGTTTTCACTGCGTCCACTTAAGGACAGAATAGGTGCCAATCACACTGTAGAAATAAATACATTTTAAGGCAGGTTGAAGAAAAGGAGTGCAGTAAAAGTACTGATACAGAACTAGAAATGTACTTAAATTAAAGTATTCATTTTTAAATCTACCCCGAGAAAAACTATTCAATTGCAATAATTGTAGTATTTGGAATTAGTTACTTTACAACATATATATAAATTTTATATAATATTTGTATAGTAATATAAACATATTTTAAAATTAATTAACAAACAAAAATAAAATAGCACTGAATAGAAAAACATTTAAATGAATCAAAATCATTGATCAAAATTGACCTAATTATCTCCATTTCTTCTGATTCATCTCCGTCTTTTTGTCCTCCATCTGCTTGATATCTTCACTTTTGAATTGATAATCACATACGTAAACATACATTTTCATGCATTACATTTGGCACACATAATTAAAGTGTCAATGCTATTAAGGCAGCTGAGACCATGATCATCAAGAAAACAATTGGTAATGCATTCTGCCATGCCCACAAAGTTCCCCTACTCGTGAAAACACACCTTCCGGCTCTTCATAAGACCAATAAACATCTGAATGATTCAGAGAATAACTGGGTAAAAGAATTTTGTTCAGTTGAGACCAAAATCTCAATTGACTTGTTTCATTTGGAGCAGGAGGAATGCTGAAAAAATATGTTTTCAATGTGTTTTTCTGCCAAGGAGAGAGACAACTCTACAGTATGAAGGTGTTTGCGGACCATCACTTGGACAGGGCATTGGCATGAGGCTGGACGAGCATTATAGCCTCAAATTGACCCAAAATACTTTTTCTGAATGCCTTTTTGTTTTTCTGTTTCTGACAATTGAAACAAACCTACCAATAAACTGATGGACTCATAATTTCTTTGTCTGTGGGAAAACGTTCGAAGTCATCTGGAGTTCAAATACTTCTTTTCTTTGTTTTAACCTACACAAAATTGGTCCACATCAAGTAAACAAAGAATATATTGGATGGTCTTCACATGGCCTCTGATCACATATCTGTGTGCAGATTTATGATGACACTGATGTGGAATGAATATAGTTTCACAACATGTGTCTGCCCCAGAAAGAGTTAAGGAATGTTGTTCATTGTCACATGACATGGGGGAGAAGACAGGCAATATTCAGCAGGCCTCCCCGCCGGGTGCACATCTTGCCCACAGATGTGCCGATACCACAAACACTTCAAAGTGCCTCCCCTCAGACCAACTGATATTCTGACGCCAACTGTAAATGTCCTGGACACGCACAGAGGAAAATATGAAACCATATAAAAAATTATGAAAACCCCTCTGGAAAAACTCTTGGACTTCCATTGTGTGAGTTAGGTCTTCGCTATGTGTTTGGTTTGATTTATTGAGAAGAATGATTCCCCCTTGATGATTATTTATGAAGTAAATACAGTAAGAGAGTTGCCTCTTGTTGCAGAATATCTGTCTTCAGTGAGAGCTTTAAGGCACTGTTTTGATGAAGTCAACAATCAGGCGTCTGCTATCAAATTGACATAATATAAGCCAAATCAAATCTACTTTTAATACCCTACTCGGGCAGTTCAAGGGTTTAGGAATCTGTTTTGATTCGGATCACCTAAAGTAGGGCTCATCAAATGAAAGTTTTCAGGTAATCCATTTCCAGAATAGACCTGTCCAATTTGTACACCGCCTTTCATCAGCAGAGCCATGTGACCTTGAAAATGAGGAATCAGATGAAAAAAAGAAATGAACAATTGAATGAAAAAACAAATTTTGAATACCTTTAACGTTTTGCAGTTTACTGGTTTACAGTGTAGCGTATGGCTGCATACTTTTCATTTTCCACTTTTCATTTTGATTCTTTAAATGCTTTTTTTGTGGTATAACTCCAAACATTCCAGACAAAACCCCAATCACCTCAAATATATTTAATTTACCAGCCTCACTTTTTATGTAAACACAAAAGAATAGAAAAATAAAACAGAGGTATATTGGCAGAGCAATAAAAGCCTGATGCAAAAAAATAAACCTTTTTAAACAAACTATAATAAATGAGTTTCATTCACTAAAAAGGTAGGGTTTATCAGCTAAATATTTTGGAGTAATTTGTTCCCACAAACTTTTTAAACATACACTTCATTCTGAAATGTTCAAAATTCAGAAATCCATATTTAACATTAGTACATTAGTTATAGGAACTAAAATAATAAACAAAATAGTACATAAAGCTCTTAACCTTGTCATAAATGGTTTACTATCTATTATTTGATGTTGGAGTGCTAGTTAATAATAATAATAATACTGTAATGTAACAATAATAATAATACATTTTATTTCTAGGGCCTTTCTAGCACACAAAAACACTGTACAACAAAAGTTACAAAGTTTGTAATAGTTCCTAAATTGTTTATGCTAAGAAACTTTGTTGAATGAGTTTTTTTAGGGCTTTAACAATAAAAAAGTGATAAATAAAATCTTGTACCTGACCTTGTTGGGGGAGCTAGTCATGATAGATGTTTTAGTTAATGGAGAATGTGTTTAGAGTGAACATTCTGCCACCACTGAAGAGGCCTGTTGCTGATGTTGTTCTGCTTCATACTTGACAGGCTGTGAGAGTTCAACTCCATATGGAACGTATATCACTCAATCTCCCTAACTGCTACCTCCACTGCACTTATTAAACTTGCTTTAACACATGGCAAGTGAGCTTCCCACTGCAAGTCCCCCATACACTTATGTTCTCTGTGGTCAACTCAACATTTGACAGGCTCTAATGCCGGACAGGAGGATTTGATTAGTGTGAGGTCTGTCATCCTTTCACACCCAGCCATAAAGATATTTTTCTTTTCTCTGTGCAATTTACTGGCTGCACGGTTGGTTAAAGCGACACAATTCATAAATGTCTCACATTAGAACAGATAGAGCTGTTTGAATGCTTGGGTTGTCAAAGAAAACAGTTATTTTCACTTATTTACCAACCTTTTAAAATGTTGTTATGTTTTGTAATTTTGTTATGTTCCTTGTAAAGCAAGGAAACTTTAGTGATTGGCTCAAGTTTACAAAAATAAAGAAGTAAATTTGTGTCAAATGCAATGGTTTGAAAAGAGCCCCTGTTGTGATTTTTAAAGGTTCTTTTTTGTTTCCAACAACTGGTTGTTGCACATGCAAGGTTGTTCACTTATATTTCACATTATACTCTCAAATGTTTAGTGAGTAAACATGTTTTTGCGACAAAACTTGCAGCAATCTAACAAACAGAAAATAACTGGAAAGCAGGAGCAGAAACTTGGAAAGCAGAATAACTGGAAACCAGTCTATGCCAAAACTTTTTCAGGCTCCTGATTTCTGATCCTGATCAAAGTAATTTTTGGAAATTTGAATTGTGCAATGGATTTCTGAATTTAATTATACAAATTTGGATGATATTGAGTTTTGTCTCCATAAAGAGTTCATGTTTGTCCCTAAATGAGCTTGGGCTTCCTTTGGTTAAACTGATCCCAGTGTTTTCTCTAAAAGCTGACAGTACCTCCTCAAAGTGCTGACTGAGGGAGCTCTGCTCTCTAGCCTCACTCAGAGTGAAACACGAGAAGTCCCGCCCTGCTCTAACTTTAGTGCTCACTGATTGGATGTTTACACAAGATCATTGATTGGACATTTGCTCCAGAAATGCACTCCCCCTCCACCATGTGCTACTGAATGCCAAGCACCTACTTCAGACTGGCACTGACAAAGCTACTGACAAAGATCAATGGACTGTAACTATAATATACTAGAATTAAAATAACTAATTATATATAAACATCGGTTATATATAAAACAATATTTCAAAATTTAACCCATCCCCCACCCGATCCCGTGCAGCAGCTCTAAAGCATCTGATCAAAAGTGCTATAGAAATACACTTGACTTGATTAGGATGTAAACTTTCTGCTGATTTGTCATCATTTTGTCTAGCTCCCCTTGGTCTCCTTTGGGTGAGGGGTAGAAATGTTGTTCTGGGACACCTGTGGCAAGTGCAGAAACACAGTGGTGTTTTATTTGGCCCCGTGTACAGCCCTCTGAAGTATGATCTTTAAAAACATGCCATGTTATGAAGTTTGGTTTGGGTTAAATGACTCATTAATAGCTGTGGCCCAATTTTGCAGTGCCTTCAGCAGCTTAAACCACATCCTGCTTAGGCAGTCAAGCAACACGATGCAGATATTATGAACACCTCCACATATTGCCCATAGTCACCTAACAACAACACCTCTGTTGTCCTCTGTTTTTTAGGCTTTGGGGAATGTAACTTTATGACAGATCACCTTTTAATCAAAGCATTTTGATTAAGTGACTTCATGATGCTGATGCTAGATCAGGATCCTCAGTGGACAATAGACAGCGTATTTTTCGGTGATTCACAAAAGAATACAAAATCTATTTAAAGCTCAGAGTGAAGCGGAGGAATGGGGAAAGTGCAGCCACACGTTTGTGGCTTACTGTGTTTGCCAGAACTCTCATACTAATGGCAGTTTTGAAGTAATCTCAACCAGATGTTCATTAATGGCTTTTTAAGAGATCTCAGGGAGTGAGCAGGAGAGTCGGCCCAGATCCATGCTCTGATCTCGGGTTCGCCTGCACTGTGCCAAGGGCCCGGAGCTCCTCAATAACACACATCATCTGACAGCTCAGCCCCTTAGCAACTGCCCTGTTTGCTCAGACAACACTCACCACAGGGAGGCTGTGTTTGCAGACTTCCCTTTCGAAAATCTTTTCAACTATTATGAAAAATTGTTTATATATTTAAAAAGTAGCAAGCAGGGATTTTGTAGGATGCCAAGAACAATGGGGTTTTCTTCACTGTGATTTGCAAACTTCTAATTCGTCTAATCTCATGAATGAAAGTGAGAGTGATCTACTTATTAAGCGCAAAAATTATTTAACCAAGGCTTGGGTCAAAAGACTGGAAATAGTTTCAAGTCTTTCTCATGCAAAAGCCCGTTTTATTCTTTCCTCATGTGCATCTACTCCCTGCTCTGGTCTGTTGAAGTCACTCTCGATGGTTTTGATCAACAAAACACCATGTACTTCCTTTGTTCCCTAATACAAACCAAGCATAAAACCAACTGTGCATTGTTAAGTGACGAATGAGCTTCCCTTGAGTTCCTAATTACTGCAGAACTGTTTAAAAACAACTTGAAGCTAAATTCAGGCCTTTTTAGATCTACTCAGAATGAAATCAACCACACTCCATTTTAACAAAAGCACATCCAGCCTCAGGCAAATAATGTGTAATTGAACAACCAAGTTGAACTATTAGCGTCTCCTGATGTGCTGCGTGTGAATGACAGAGCGTTAGAACAAACACGACAAGCAGTTGCAAACATATCTGAAGCACTAAAGCTTCAAACCTTGAGAATTCAGGTATATTGCCTCAGTCTTTCAGACTGTATTTGACATCCATAACCCTGTTCTGTTCTGCCAAAGACCCCCCAAAGACTGACAGGAGGCATTTATGCTTGAAAGTCGTGCTTGATGCAAAACTTAACTTGATTTCCTTCATGCTGCCAAAGGCTGTTTCAGGCATCTTTTGTTCTCCAGCAAGCATTGCAACAATTATGAACCTGTAACACTAATGCTGAGTTTATAATATATGTGCTGTTCCCTCCAGACGTGGGATCCCAATAGATGGAGATTACCTAGGCAAACCTAAGCACAGATGGGCAGTCGAGAGAAGTTCAATTGTTAACAGATGTGAGCCTTTTGAAATCCTGGCTTGGATACCACGGATAAAAACCCTCGAAGCTTCATAATATTTTCATCAATAGCTATATGTCATTTGTCTAATAACAGTAAATTGTTTTCAAGAAATGCCAACAGTGTGTTATAATGTTCAATTTTCTACATGTGTGACAAACTGAGGTTGGGTGAGGCCCAATGGTATCTAATAAACATATGGGGAGACATAATAAACTGGGGAGTTTGGCACTGAAGGTTTGTCCTAAAGCCCCAGAGGTGAGCCCCTATATACTCAATTACCCCTATAAACATCCCTCTCCCTCTTTCTCATTATATGTGGCTGCGACTCACTAGAGTTGTAATCAGTCCAGATATGGACAAGAGTTTATTTACTGGGCTGAAGGAATACAAAAAGACATTTTGAGCTAAACTAAATAAACTGACTGGTAACCTTGCCCTCCACTTAACTTAATGGATTTAGCTGGTGTTTGAGTTTTTTGATACTCCAGGTAAAGGTGTTAGTACATCTGTAATCGATGTAGTATTCAGGGTACAAAACTAAATGAAGGTGATCAATTATTGAGGTTTCTAAAGTACAAAAAGGCAGGATTTCAATTTGGATTTCAAATATAATGTGTAGGTTTCAAAAATGCTATTAGTTTTGATGTTTTTGGTTTTAAATAAACATTACTTAATTTGTAAGATAATTCAAATTAAAATGTGAGAAAATTCAGTTTGTTTCACAGACCCTAAATCAGTGCCACCAATGCCATCTAATGGTGAAAAGAAGGTATAACCCTTGGAAGTACAAGGTCTGTGATGGGGCTTGTATTTTTAAAAGTTCTGGCACAAAAAAAGCACAAAGACACAAAAAGTGCTTGAAACTGTTTTTTTTTTACATTATTTTGATGTTTTCTTTGCTTTAGGGGGGGTTATGATTTTTTAATTTTGTTTAATAAATAACTTATTTACCAAAATAATTTATTTTGTTAAATAAATAATATTTGTCAAATAAAAGAAGCTTTGTATTGAAAATTATATCACGCATTGCCACAAAATCTGTTTTAAAGGTCATTTTCTTATATTGTAAAGTAGTAAAAATGTTCAAAAAGTTTTAATAACACTAAACGCTGTTCTTATCCATATCGTGAAGACACAGATATTTACAGCAGATTGGCCACAGTCATGTTTTCTGAATCATTTTAGAAAAACTGCTTTTAAATTATAGCTTGATTGACTTGCTAATGTAACACGCCTGCCTCCTTTGTAACTGTTTCTGACTCTGACTCCATGTCAGAACTGGGATGTTTTAGACAAATGTTGAGCTGAAAGGAGACAAATTACTTTAATTAAGAGAAAAATATAGAGATTGCCTCTGGTTCCCGGGCTCATTACTCAGACAGCTTGCCAAACCGCATAATATACCCATAAATCCTACATTTGATATTTGGCAAGACTAGATAGCAAACTCGTAGCAAACACCAAATAATCAGTGCCACCTATCCCACTTGCACCATGGATCTCTAATAGCCAGAGATAAGTTGAGCCGTTTTGGGTCTGAGTTCCTCTAAATATGCTGCAGATGTGGAAAAACAATTTTTAGAAAGTCAGACATTGGGGGTCAGAAAAAAATACTTTTTCCAACTCTTTGTCCTCTTGAAACACAATTATTAGGGAAATCTGCCAGTCAAAGGTGTGCATTGACACATGTTACAGAAGTAATTCTGAAATTACTAAATCATTTTCCTCAGATTTTTTCCCCTTTATGTGACATTATGACATTGAGAAACCCGCCTCTTTCTTGAATCTTTGGACAGACAAAACCCCACAGCCAATTTCCTGTCCATAACTCATGTCAGGTCACAGTCACGCTTTGCATTGGATGGATTTCATGGCTACAAAATATGTGCCTGGAAAACGCATCAAATGATTTGGTTAAGCTTGAATAAATGGATTTGTTTAAACCTGACAATTCTGATGCCTTTCTTTGCAGAGCTATAATACTTGTATCTGTTTGTATCTGTAAGCTACTCTTATTTTGCAAGTGCACAAGGAAGCATTGAGCCAATCTCCAGCTGTTCATGCAGTCGTATTCAATTAATGGGCACTGGTTCCTGATGTTAGGGTGATTACATAGTTACATAAACTGAGCTAAAAGAAAAGCAAGATTAATTTACGAAATTTCACTCTTTTTCAAACATGTTGGTCTGAAACCTAATTTCCTGTTTCCTGTACACTTTCTGTAGCCACAGTATTCGGCTCAGGCTTATAAAGGTTACCAGAAGACTACCAACTTGATTTGATGACTGAAAGTCAATGCAAACACTCTAAAAGAGGAGGAATGACAGGAGACCTTTATTTGTCCGTTTTAGGTTTGCTTCATCTTGTATAAATAACCCAAAGAGCAAAATGGCAGTGTAGACATACTCTCGTAATAAAAAAAGAGTACTTTTGATTAAGTGGTCACTGGCATACATTAGCTGTGATTCAAGGGCTCATTCACAAGGCTGATGGTGTGTTGAAAACTGCTGGATCATTAGAGCTTAATAGATTAATCAAAAAGGATGAAGGAAGAAATGTCCATCTGCTATACAAAGTTGCTTTCTTCTTAAACTCTTCAAAATGTGTTTATCCTTTAAAGATGGGCGTTTATGATTGCGCATAATTTATTTAATGTTTTTAACACTGCAATTTTTGTTTATACATGCTGTCACGGTGGGCTGGAGGAAGGTGAAGGTAACATGGGATCAGGAACCATTTTCAGAAGTTTATTAATATATAATACAGAAATGCCACATCCCTTGAAGAGAACATTACTCACATTGAAATGTCTTTCTCAGAGCCAGCAGCACGAAGGTGCCAGGAACCAGAGAACCCTTGATGACTTCTGTAAAGATGACAAAAGTAAAGGTGAATTGTTAGACCAGAGAATTCCAATAGAGCAAATGGAGAAACCCAGAAGAGACAGAGAGCATATGCAGAGTTCTAAGAATAATAGGAACTATCATGGAGAGTCAGGGTGCATGAACCGTAGATCTGAAAACGGTTGCATGGATGAGACTTTTATCAAAAGGAGATGGATTGGAGGAGTGTTCTGATTGACTGACTGGCTTAGTGGGGCGATAGAATGCAGGTGTATCCAATCAGGTGTTTGCTGGCTGTGTCTCTTATGGGGACTTGAATCCCTGACACTTGTGATGTACCTGAAAGGCATTCAATTAAGAGTGGCTTTAGTTTTGAAAGTGCACACACACCAGAAAAATCACTTCATTAAAGTCCCAAAGCACTGGGTTTCCCAAATACCTTCTGGTCTCGGAATAATCTGTCTAAGTCTCTGTTTAATCTGTTTAAATAAGAGTCGAACTAAATGCAAAGATCACAAATAGACCATAAAAACAAAATAATCATTAGATTAATCTTGATTTATAGTAAAATACCCAATGTCATTGTACTATAAAACTCAGTTAAAATTATATTAGTTTTCCTTAACATTTATCTGTGACTTCTGAGTCAAATGCTGATAAAATAACAGCTTTTGGCCATAAAAAAATATCCTTTAAGAAATTATACAAAGGATTACCATTTATACCATTTTTAAGCAGCAAATAATCTGTATTTTATTTGGACCACGAAGCACTGTGTAATGTTTTCGTTTTATAAGGCTGGATCATTTAACATTAATTAAACTTAAAACCCATTTAACTGATTGTAAAACCCTTAAAATAGAGATTTATTGTATCTGCATTCAAAACATGAAATCTGCTTTAATATAAAATACAAATTGCATTTTTTTTCTGCGCAAAAGTGCCAAAATAGTTTCCCCTCTGTTCTTTCCCCCTTTACTTTTCTTTCAAACTTTCACTAAGAAGTCAACGTCTATGAGATAAAGACTTACTTTACTCTTATTTTAATCCATTGAGCTTCTATATACCGAAAAAAAATATTTTTAATTAAATCTCCATGCATATCTTTTTAAAAACAGTTTAGGCAAGGGTCATATTGTAAAACTGCTCTGCTCTGATCCATCATGTTTCAAACTTCTTTGTTTGAGTTCCAATCTTTCTTCCTGGATTATAGCGTGTTGATAAAATCTGAATTTAATCAACAAATGAAGGAAAATTGGATTAGTGTTGCAGTCTAACATCTGTTTTGTTTTTGAGGGAAACAGAAAGAGAGCAGCAGAGCTTCTATCAAAGAGTGTGAGCACACCTCTCCATCACTCGTTATTAACTGCACTAATGGCCCAGCGCTTGCCATTAATAAATGAGCATTTCTTCTGCTGCATGGCCTCTTGATGCTTCAGACCTGAGATTCATCACCACTTCTAATTGTGTTTATCTTCTCATGGCCTTTAGTTCACCAGCCCACAGGTCACAGGGTTAATATAAGAATGAGCCTAATTTCCAAACAGCTCTTGGCCTCACGAGGCCCCGGGAATGCGAAGAGCAACCACTGCAGTTCTCCTGGCTAATGTACAAAGAATTGAGTTGATTGTTGTGTGGTTGATGCAATAACTTTTAATGTCAATTAATGTTTAGATCCATTATATTAGTAGCAGTACAAATGTTTGATATTGTAAATCTGAAAATGTAACTATCGTAAAATAAAAACATATCCATACTTTTAAAGTATAGAGTGCTCAAATACTATTTGTTGAAACTTGCCTTTTTTCTATAATATTACACATAATATGTTTATTTTAAGAGTACAGCTAAAAACATAGTATTGCATCTTATTTTTAAAGTTGAATATTAGATTTGTTTCTTCTCCGTGTGAATATGACTTTATGAACTTTGTAACTTTTTAGACAAACTTTGCTTGTTTTACCACTTAATCGCCTAAAATGAATTATGTCACGCTTTTTTCGACATAATAATAAGAAATTTAATGTTAACTATCAACCTGCTTCTACAGTGTTTCATCTCCACAAAGCGGCATTCTTCTAGATCTGTTTTTCATTAAGTGGGGTTTGTTTCATTCCCGTGTAACACGAGACGCCAAAGAACGGGGAGATAAATGGAGAGCTGTAGCGCCGCTGGCCACGCATTAGTTCAACTCCAGCTTTTGACACAGTATGTAAACCAAATGACTTCGAATAATTGGATTATAATAAATCATTAATAAGAACTGGACAAGCTCCATTTCGAGATGGGAGCGATATCTCTATCACGTGACTGCAGGCTATGCAAATAATTGGGGATGCGTTTAGAGATAATTTGAATATTTTTTAATGTCAAATCCAAAATATTCCATTATGAAATCGTTTTAAACTGTTATTGCGTATTGTTATTATTAAGCCGGTTGTTGATGTTGTTGTTGTTGTTGTTGTTGTTGTTGTTGTTGTTGTTGTTGTTGTTGTTGTTGTTGTTGTTGTTGTTATAAACGTGTTTATTATTCGTCGGTTCAATTTTAAATGTCTGGATTTAAATTTGTTTTGGGACTTTGTTCTTTCTAGAAAAACAGCCACGAATTATTGGTGTTGAATAATAAACAAAGCAACTAGCAAAATCATACTCATTATCACTGTTAATTAAGGCAATCAGGAGATTTATAGCAAACTTATACTTAGACAGCTGCTACAAAATTATATATTAAACACGTCTTGGCTATTTTCTCTCGCTAAAACCATTAAAAGTATAGGAGTTCCAGCTGTCAAACATAATTTTACTCTAGATAGACGCGGAAAATGACTTATATTTTTTACATATTCGTTATAGTCATAATGTTTACATTATAATCAGATGCCATCGTACAGTATATGCTGTATTTTTCTAATCGTTAATTCTGGCTGGTTAGCAATCTACCAAATGTTTTCAGTTCATTTCGCTTGCAGGTTTTATGTTATAATCAAGCAGCATTTTATTTCAAAGAGCAGATGTTGTTTGAGCCTCTCTCGCTGCATGACATCGTGGCTAAATGCACTTAAAATAAACTTTCGTCTAAAAACACTGGATTTAGAATCTCTTCTATCCGCACTTTATTGTTACAAAACGTTTATTGCGTTTTTCTCCCGATCTTTAAGTCGTTTTGGATAAAACCTATAGGCATGTTTTCAAAAGCTTTTTCTTTATGAGGATTCTAATTTTCCAATATTTCTAATTTTCCATATACTTGCAGCGTTCCATATTTGTAAAATCCCTCCAACCAGCGCAAATATAAAGTTTATAACGAGGGCATATTTTCCTAGTAGGCCCATTTATTTTGAGTTGCTCAAAGATCCATATATGGCAGATTTATGAGCAGTGTTTAACAATATTGCAAATACTAATGTTAAAAGCATTCAGCTGGTACCGGGCTTCCAGGGAGAAATATGGGATCCTGAGGTAAACTAATGATGAAGAAAGATCTCCTCAATCCAAGATCCTTAATTAAATGCACGAAAAGAAGCAGAAAGCGCGGGGCTGCACATCTGGATTCAATCTGCACCCTTTGAAGGCATCAAGTGAGCTTTTCTCATGGCGCTGTGTCACATATGAGCTCGAGCTTCTCGACGTAAAAAATGGTCACTGCAACAAATCTTTATGAAAAAAGAATTGGCTACAATTTCAACTAATTTTGGTTCTTTTCGATGAAGAACAAACGATCGAATCGTGAAGACGATGTTCAGAAAAAACATTGGCACTTTTACCCAAAACAAGCGACCTTAAAGAGAAAGTTTAGTTACTGAGGCCGCCTTGCATATTATAAAAAATACTATGAATAATCTATTTTATTGACTTATTGTTAAATATATTTGACATAAACAAATATTAGGTTAAGATAACAAATGTTCTTCTCGTTATCCGATTGAGAGTCGCAGCATCAAATCTACCTTTGTTTTACATGAAACGTATATTTTATATTCTGACCAATAAACTGATTACGTTTAAAATATACATTTTTACATTATCTAAACGAAGAATAATTTAACTCTAAAAAGGATCAGATAATTGCAGAATACTGAAACAGAAACAACCCATTAATTTGACGTATACATTTGACAATATAGTGAATAAAAAAGAGACTGACAAAACACTTGCTATGAGGGAACTGTGTTTTAATGAAAACTAATTAGATTTTTTTTACTAAAGAAATGTTGTAAAACCGGTAACACTTTTTGATGTTGAGAGTTTTCCGCTATAATCCCACCAATTCGTGAAGGTTGAAAAGCAAAATACTTCCAAAAGACATTAACCTCTACTGCACTAATTAAAACGTCAACTCTTGGTTTATAGCCTAAACAACATCTTTGGCTTACAGTGGATTTTCGCTGATGGCCTTCGATAAGTACAATAATTAGTATATGCAGTATTATTTGTGACATAGAAACAATACTAAAAATACTTTCCAAAGTGACAACATTCACGAGAATAATGGGCCGGTATAAGCTATACATTTTATAGTCAAAAATTACATTCTTCGTGCAGACGTATTGTGTTTTTGTCAATGAACGCGTTTAATGTACAATAATGTTAATTCTGAAATACGGGGAGAAACCCGGGGATGACTGTGTATGAGGTGGGGTGTATAATTTCTGTGAATGTTAAAAACAAACAGAGCCGCGCAATTAGGACTCGTTTTTATTTCCGTCTGCGCTCTCCCGTGGTCTTGGATCAGAGGCTGCAGAACTCTCTCTCTCTCTCTCTCTCTCTCTCTCTCTCTCTCTCTCTCTCTCTTTCTCTTTGACTCAGTGCAAGCTCACAGCCTAAAGAAGAGCAAAGACGCTCACCGACCTCCTACAACAGGGCGTAAATCCCTCATCAGTGCCATTAAAGCTTCCAAAACTTTCTCGCTCCAATAACGAGAGGGGAAGTCTCTCCATCACGGACCCAGAGGGACTTATCGCTGATAACTTTTCTGGACTTTGGGGATGTTACAGTGAAGATGCCTCTCGTATGAGGTGAATACGAAACGTCCGAAGCTCCTTTGGATTCCCGTGCCACCAAGCTACGAATAAAGATATCAAAATCTTTTCATTTTAGCCAATCGTGGTTGTAATTGGGCAAAACGTAACCCATGTTGGTTCTGGGTGGAGGATATCTTTGGTTTGGTCCGTTTGCGTCATGACTTCCAGCTTTGCTCATGTAATGGACAGACAAGCCACGCTACCAAATCGACTGGAGACTTCGATCACCCCTAACCAGGATCATTTACAGGCCAAGAAAAACTTCTCCGTCAGCCACCTGCTGGATCTTGAGGAGGCGCGGGAGATGGTGGGAGCTCAAGCCGAGGAGAGTGCAGGGGAGGTGGGCAGGAGTTTGCTCGAGTCTCCGGGACTCACCAGCGGCAGCGACACAGCGCAGCACGAAAGTGAGAAACGATTCTTTATAATCAATTGTAATCCATCAGAACGTCAGCAGCATGTTAAAGACACGATCATTTGATTATTAAAGACCATTATACATAATGCGACTATAATTATGTTATATTGTGTTGTTGAAGGGTCTAACAATTTCCAAAGAGAATGTTGTAAACGAGAAATAATGAAAGGCAGAAACAAGACGCAACTTATAGTTTTCTTCGATTAAGTAATTTTTTTAATAATGTAAGCGTGGTTTATGTTCTGTTTAGCCAAATAAATATTATTGAATACTGAATACTACTTATTGATATTGTTGAATACTATCTGTCAAGTTATTTACAAAATTGTTACATTTTTACATTAAAAATAAAAAAAGAAATATATATATATATATATATATATATATATATATATATATATATATATATATAACAATGAACTGTTGAAACTTTACATAAATTGCGTATTTTGTCAAAAAACTGTGAAAAAAATTATATATAGTATATAAATATATAATTTTTTTTTGTTGATAAAAAACGCAATTTAAGTGAAGTTTCAACAGTTCATTGTCATGAAATTCTACTCAGAAACCTTCCAGACATTACATCGGACGTGTGACACTAGTCTTAAGTTAAGATAGATCCCAGCTTGTCTCTGGCGCAGTGCTCGAGATAACTTTCGATATGAGGTGATTTTCGCAGCGTCGTGTAAAGCTGCTGAGACTCTGGAGCTCTACACTTCTGATAACCTCTGCCTTTAACTTGCGCACTTTACGACTTTGGAGGACTTGAGAGAATCCATTCATCACTGGGGAATTTTCTCTTTTGGAAGTTTTTATGGAGTGCTCGAAGAGCTGATTGATGTGCCAAAGGAGGAGAGGGTCAACCATAAAAATACTCGAATATAAGAAAATATGACTATCGGCAAGATAAATCACAATTCCATTATTTTAGTGCTATGTTGTAATATGTTGGCCTACTTCAAATCAGTGCTGAGGGTTATACCAGAAGGTTATACCAGAATGTGGTAATAACATGAAAACATCTATTGACGCAATCAAATAAAAATGAAAACTTGCTTTTTTTTATTGTGTTTGCGTTATTTATCTTTTTATTATGAGGTAAAAGGAGTAAATCAGACTGAGAATGACACATGAGTGACACAAAAAAGAATGACACAAAAATGTAAAATTCTTCAAGAGATTCCCAAGCAGATCCAAAGTAAAGGCTAGAAAAGCACAATATCCAATCATTTTAGTTGGGCTTGATTAATGCTACGATTAAATTATGATTACATCTCAGAGGGGCAGGGTTGGGCACTGGTTTGAATCCAACTAGCAGTAGTTTGCATGCCCTGCTCCTGATCCCATTGGTTTAAATCTGCATTTATAGCAATTTTCTGGTGTTGAAAATAGGAGTTAGACACAAAATATGTGAAAGTTTTGGTGTTAAGCTTTAATACAGTTGGTGTTGCATGAAAGTTTTCGACTTTGTTGTACAGCTTTTTCATTGGTGTTCAGGAGTTTGATATCACAGCAAAATCTTGAGTTTGATTTAACTGGTTTCAAAAATATTTGTGGGTGTCTATAGCTCCACACTCATAGTGGTAGGCACTTATTCACATCTCAGATTGAGTAAATTGAACACACTTGAATCATCTAGTGAGAGATGCACTTTACTCTGAATGTGTTAAAATAATTCTCTCTTTTCAATCCCCATAATTCCATCCCCCTGTGTTATGTGGAGCTGTGCAGACTTTGAGTCCTGAATTTGCTAGTTATTCTCAATTCCTGCACTGCAAAATTAACTCTATATTAAATTGATCCCTCTTTCCAAACTAAATTTTGGAAAATATTTAATCTTTATGTTTTGTTTCTAGAGTAAATTGTTTGGTAACAACAATTCTTAAATATTCTTACCAATACTAAACTGCTTTTGTGTCATTATTCTTGCTGGTGTATTGAAATTGATTTTATTTTCCATTTATAAGTTTATGGGTATAGATTTTGCATCAGGTACCAACTGGGATCCTGGCTTCCCGTTAAAAAGATTGAAAACCCTTTGCAACAGTGACTGTCTGAATTCAAAATGAGCTCTCTTATTGTTTTGGTTTACCCATTGACTCTTATTTGTTTTCTAGTCATAAATACATTATATTTATATTAATAAATGCATGTCTGTGTCTTTCCAGATGAGCAGCTGAACTCAGAGGAGAAGAAGAAGCGAAAGCAGCGGAGAAACAGAACCACGTTCAACAGCAGTCAGCTGCAAGCTTTAGAGCGAGTGTTTGAGAGGACACATTACCCCGATGCCTTCGTCAGGGAGGATTTAGCTCGCAGAGTCAACCTCACCGAAGCTCGAGTCCAGGTCAGATGTGAGATTTTGAACCTCTACAAGTTTGGGTTGATGACTGGGGTGATTTAACCCAATTTGTGCCACCCATAGTTATAAATATAGGCTAAATATGAACAGTTGTGCTAAATATGAACAGCTTGGACAAAAGTAAGCAACAATAATGTGTTCCTTACTTTGCAGGTTTGGTTTCAGAATCGCCGGGCAAAGTTTCGACGAAATGAGCGTGCCATGCTGGCTAGTAAGAATGCTTCATTGCTCAAGTCTTTCTCCGGAGAAGTAACAGCAGTTGAGCAGCCCATCGTACCCCGTCCCGCTCCCAGACCCAATGACTACCTGTCCTGGGGCAGCTCGCCCTCATACAGGTTTGAGCTATACCTTAGCTTTATTGCCTAGATTATCATAATTTAATTTCACAAAAAAATTAAAAAGTGTTATTGACAAATCAAACAAATAAATGGAAGTTATTTATACCACAACATTTTTACACTAAAATGCAGCTGAATTTCAATGGAACCAAGTTTTCAAGAGACTACTTGAAATTATTGAAGAAAGTAAAGAGAGTCTATAGTTTATGCAAAATCTTGTTGCTTTGTTATACATTTATTGTTGATGAAAAACCAAATAGCCAGTTCTTTTAGTTCCACAAACTATAAGATCTCATCCACAATCTGACCTTTTTCTTGACAGTGCCATGGCAAGCTATTCTCCATCTTGTGCTAACACCAACACAGCCCAAGGCATGAACATGGCAAACAGCATTGCCAACCTGAGACTGAAGGCAAAAGAATACAGCTTGAACCAGGTGCCCACTGTCAACTGAAATTGTCGCTGATTGGTAGAGTCAGGACTGACCCCCCTTCTATGCTCCTGAATTTGTTTTACTCGTATCCATGAATCAAGGGAAGCTCAAGAGAACTGCTCTGAGGTACAAACTGTCCAACGATTTACAGAAGAGCAGCTTGTTCTTGGTTTATGGGAAAATTCAGTTTTGGAAAGTCCAAGAATGGAATCTTTTCTCTGTGGCAGCACGAGTGTGGTCATCTTGATTGAAGACCAGGACATACTAAATTCTTTCTACAGATTCTTGTTGACCACAGGGACTGCTGTGGGATCCAGAAACTCAGATCTTGAGGACATCTTGGAAGTTTGTAGGATTCCCCTTGATATCTCTTTGGAACTATGCACTGAACCAGAAATTTGGATATTTTGGTTATTTGGACCTGGGACCTCACTCTGTCGCTGTTATCAGTTTAAAACAAGCAAAGGTTGTTTTTTCAGTTTTGCAACACAGAACAATACACTTCTTATAATATAATCTTGTTGAATTTATACATTTAAACTGTCAAAATATCTAAACATGTAATATTAACTTGCAATAAAGACATCCATGGAATTTAGTTCTACATTCTTCCTAAATGTTCAACATTTGCAACTGAAGCTGTGGAAATATTAACTAATTCTTAAAATATTCTTAAGATCCCGCCCACAACTCTTTGACAGAAATTCTGATTAGCATGATCCTGCCCATAATCTATGGTGGTGAAGTCACACAGAGTTGTTTAGTTTCATATTCTTTGAGGAAGCAGAAAACTGTTTTCCTGTTATTGGTGGGGGTGGAATCAGCAGCAGCTCAGGATTCTTTAAAGGGCAAGCCTCCCTGGGAAAAAGGTGTTTTACTCTACCATTGACTCAACCATAGTTTTTATATTATTTTAAACCACATACGAGTTTATTGTGTAACGTTGATCTTTTAATGGCACACTATTGTCATTCATATTTAAAAAATCAACAATTTTTTTTATTATTATTTACATTTATTTTGCTGACCTAAATATGTACATGGGACACATAAATGATGGTTTTGACTATTTAAAAACTTTAAAAACATATTAAACCTTTATAACTCTGTGGATCCCAAGGAAAGAAGGACTTTACAACCCGTCGTTTAGTGAACACCCAAGAAAAATTGGAACTTTAAAGGTAATACCTATTTTGTTTTGTTTCTCAATGGTGCTTTGAGCAAAAATTCTTTGCATGTTGTCCCAGTGCTTGTGTGGGTTCCCTCTGGGTACTCTGGTTTCCCCCAAAATTCCATAAACATGTAGTTAGGTTAATTGAATAATCTAAATTCCCTTTAGGTGTGAATGTTGCCTGTCCAGGGTGTACCCCGCCTCTCGCCCATTGTGCACTGGAGATAGGCACCAGCAGACCCCCGTGACCCCAAAATGGAATAAGCAGGTTGAAAAATGAATGAAAGATTTGTTCTTTTCTTGACAGTGGGTCTTTATTTCTTTTTTTAAACCAAAAGGGTTCAATTTGACAAAACCGTGTAAATTTGGCCAAGTTTTAAACTCAAGAGTCACAACTGAGGTTGTACATCCTGTAAATAGAATTTAATTTGTCGTTCTTTCTATTACTGGCAGCAGTTCCACACTCACTTATTACGCAATTGAAGGAACGCCAGGTGAAATCATTCAGAAACTCAAGACCAGTGAGAGTCTGAGAAAGCAGATGTTGGGTTAGCTTTTCCAAAACTAAACCACTCGTTCTTCCTCTCAGTGTGAACATCTACCTTTAAACTGTAAAATAGCTCTTTGTCAGGACTCCTGGGGGTTTCGTGAGAAGCTTTGGAGAAATTCCTGTGGCTTTTTACTTCTCCAACCATTTTCAGCTTGGCTCTTTTATGGGGTAAACACATGTAAGGGAATGACAAAATGTGTAGCTGATCAGATTCGCAATATACAGATCCAAACACGTCTTTTACTGTTTTTCTTCCCCCGCCAGCTATTGTTTCATGAAAGAGCTTGTGTATTTGCTTTGGGTTGAACGCATTTTAAAAGTTGAAGAGAAAACTCAGCAGATGGGATTGCTCTGAAAAACAGCCTCTGTGCTTTTACTGCCCGATGATAGAGCTTTTGGTGTTGCGTGGTGAACTTTGATTCCTTTAAGCAGTTTTTGGAGCTGGCGCTGTGGAAGTTTTGTTGAACAGGAATGTTTACTTTCAAAACAGGGTGTTTATGGCACAGGAAGTGATGGCTGGAGTTTAAGTGGCCGCGAGCTGTTTTCGAATGGCTGACACTGGCTTGTTTAAGTACCTGATGGCTCCCTTGGTCTACTGATTACATGTGACCTCAGTTGACCCCAGAGACAGTCCGATGGAGGGGCCGCTGAGCTGTTTTTCTTTTCATCTGTCTTTCAGCTCTGTGGAAGTCATCTGTCAGCTGTCATCGCTGTAATGCAGCTCTTTAAATATGGTCCATGGCTGTTTACATCATGTTTTATGTAATGGAATGAGCCTCTGGACAGGATTGATGAAATTCTTAGATGTTAGTAGTGGTTGTGCAGTAAACTATTCTTGATTATGATGTTAATACTGCTCAACCACATTTCACAAATTATGGTAGGATAATTTCTTTCAGGATTTAACATTTGTTATAAATAGATGCGGTTGCTTGTTTTCCAGGTTAAAAATCTAGGTAACTAATCATTATCCAACATATGATCTTTACATTTTCATGTAATGTTCATTTTCTTGGAATCTTGGCATGACAATTCATTTTGTTTTGGTCGCGTCTTTTTTTTTCCGCATGATCTAGCAAAACAAAAGAGATTTTCTGATGGATGGCCACATCCCTGCAAAGTTTAGTTTCAACTTTCATGAAACACACTTGATTTGTTGAATTAAAAACTCCTTTGTATGTGTGAAGCATATGTATTCCACCAGCCTTAATGAAAAATAGTACAATAGACAATACATGTCTATTATACCTTGACAGTAAAAAAAATTTCGAAAGAGAGAACATTACCATTTTTAGTGTGTGTTTAATGCAGTTAAACACTTAAGGGGCGCTTCTCTGAAAAAAAAAAGTTTCAATAGTGTAAAAAAATGGATCACTGGTGGTTAGAACTAAAGCAGCTATAGCTGTGGGTTAGTGAGTAATACACAAAGATCATGGGTACACATCCTGCGTTCTGTGCAAAACAAATGCTTTCTATAAAGGTAATGATTAAGCAGATTCCCATGGACACCGACAATATCATTCATTCATTTTCCAACCCGCTTATTACCTTTTGGGGTCAAGGGGGTTTACCGATCTCCAGCGCACATCGGGTGGAAGGTAGGGGTACACCCTGGACAGGTCGTCCATCACAGGGCAACATTCACACACCTAAGGGGAAATTAGATTATTCGGTTAACCTAGTGAGTGTTTTTTGGGATTGTGGGGGAAACCGGAGTACCTGGAGGAAACCCATGCATGCACGGGGAGAACACCGGTGAGCGTCAAACCGACAACCTTCTAACTGGAAGGCAACAGTGCTACCCACTACTACACCGTGCCATGTTATAATATAATATATGTAATATAATACCTGTGATTTAAACTCTTAGGTACTTTGCCATGCCCTAATGCTGCCTCAGAAATCAGACATCACAGACATTACATCAGTTGTTAAATATTGTCTATGTTGTTATTAACTGATGACATTTAGAGTTTCCAATAGCTGCCGGTAGCCTCTCGTCATCCAATAAGTCCATTTTATTCAATGAATTCAATTGTTTAAAGACACAATCAATTCTTGTACATAACTGTGTTCTGTTTCCTAAATGGTGCGTCTTTAATATAGTTTCAGCCATTATTCCATTTGTGATGTCTTTAATGTGGTTCTGACCCACAAGCTGAGCATGTTCCATTTAATTAACAGAGAAATATTTATGATACAGCCAGTTCATGAGTCAAACCTATTCCAAACACCGCCATCCTCTGAGGGCCTGCAATATGCTTGATGTTACCTTTAGAGAGTGAGCCGTTTCCTATTTCCACAGTTGCGTTTTGACATAACCCTCTTTGAACCATTTATATCAAGGTTGATGGGCCTTGAATGGTTCCTTAACAAAAAGAGTCGTTTAGAGGATTTTTAATGATGCGTGTGAAAAGCTGGACAGAATGGATTCTGTCTTAACGCCAACATCAACTAAACACCTATGTCCCTGCTAGCGATACTTTCCTCACACTAACAATGCACCAGTTTGCTCAAATCCCTAGGGGAGATAGTTGAAGAAGCAACAAGTTAAGACAGAACAACAACTTTTATTTTATCTACTCTGTGCCCCTTTCCCATCTCAACCTTCACAGTCAGGACTCACTGACCCAAAGTGCTTCCAGATGTGGTCCAGGACTGACCTGAGAACCCCAACGGCCCTGATCATACGTCCATATACACCCTCCCACCCCCACATACCCCGGTACCATCAAGCCCACTGACAGAGGCTCCCCATGGACAGAGGGCTCCAGCAGCTCACCCCATCAACCCGGACATCTGGAGCACATTAGCAAGGAGAGAGAGAGAGAGAGAGAATAGGTTGGGGTTCAGTTAAAAAAGCCTTCTGCTGGAATGCCACTTTTCTTTTGTATTCCTCTCAATGAAAACTGTTTTCCATATTACCTCAGTGGAGGAATCAAAGCATGCTACTGGAGTAAAATGTACTATTCCAAACTAAATCTCGTCATTTCATACACTGGATGCCTCAGAATGTCACATTTGTTATCTCAAAGACCTCTAGGGATTGACCTGGAGATGAGTGACACTGTTTAAAAGTCTTGGACGTATCTAACCAGAAACTGGAGCAAATTACATATTTTAAAACTCTTTGATAAGGAACAATGGGGTTTTTGATCATGAATTGTATAGTTTTGAATTGTATTTGTTATTTTATAGTCCAATGCGACTTTTTCACCCTTATGTTTTTCATTAACTTATAACCAGAGCATAATAATAGTTTCTGGAAATGTATATTTATTCATCAAGAGAAACACAAATGGGTTCTAAATTAACTTTTTCTTTTCAAAGTAACACTAGTTGTTCCCAACTACAAAATGTTAAAGAACATATCGTTTACTATTTTCTGTATTTTAATAGCTAATAACTTAAACTAATAATGTGTAGAACTGCATTATTCTTAACTGATGACATCTTACTGTTGAAATAATTCTTTAGGAAAAAGGTAATAAAACAAATATCAGCGACTTTTCAAAAACATGGCAACCATTATATTTTTATTTAAAATGTACAGGTACAGGAGAAATTCCATGACTTTTTTAGGTTTCCCTTTACTACGGGAAGCATTCAGTCGTAAAATATTTCATCGTTCCAATTGAGGCGTCAGAAAGAGCTTGAAAAATGATAAAATGACATTTTTCGTGAAATCAACATAAAAAACAAAGTAAATTCATATTTTTTTGCTGATTACAATTAAAACCAACTTTCAGTTTGAAGAATGTTTTGGTTAAGTGCATGACTCATTAAGCAAATAGCAAACAGATGCCTCATGTTGGATGAATTTGCCTGTAATTTTGTAATGGTTCAAGGATGAACTCAAACGGGTTCCTATTATTTCAGAAAAGACACAGTTTAGCCGTACAACATGGTTTAATCTGAGTGAAATGTGTACTAAAAGCACACACGGTGTAAAAAGGAACCCACTTTTTTTCTTAAGACCCAACAACCTTTCCTCTTTGATAGAGGTCATTCAGAAAATCTCCTGCTGACGATCATCAAATGAAAGCTGGATCACTTATCTGTCCCATAGGGATCAAATCTTGTGAACCGGATCTTTCTGACTACCATTTCCTGATCCGTAGCCCAAGACTGACCACTCACTAAAACAACATTCAAACTCTGAAGGTTTAGTATTGGAGGAAATTTACATATTAAATACTTAACGACTCAAGACATTTCAGCCTCTTTGTTTGAAATCTTGTGCAAATTAAATCTTTGTTGTTTAATACTAACAGTGCAGTCAGTTATTTTAACAATTATTTCAATTATTTGCACAATAAACCTAATTAGGCCAAGTTAAGCATTTAAAATTGCACTTTAAGATCATGATTTGTATATTGCAAAACAACCAGTAAAATAACATGAAGGCATATTATGAAGAATCACAGTGGAGAAAAAGATGATGCATTGAGTAAAAGATTTCAAAAACTTTGGAAAAAAAACTAGAGAACAACTGCCAAGACACTAGTGCACGCATGCATTGTGAGTTTGCCACCAAAACGACTCCAATTCGGAAAAAACAGACACCAGAATAAAGTGATTCATGGAAATATGTCCTTTGGTCAAATGAAGCAAATAAGGCGTATTGGCTTTCTCCTTTATTTGGAGAAAGAAGAAAACAGTTTTCAAATCAAAGAGCACTGTAACCACAATAAAACATGGTGATGGGAGTATGATGCTGTGGGGATGTTTCAGTGAGTTTGGTACGAAGAATCTTTTAAGGGTTGAAGGCAACATGAAAAAGTAAAAGCAACCTCAGACAGTCCGCAAAAAAAACTTGGTTTGGGTCGACATTTTGTCTTCAAGGATGAAAAACTTTTTTGGCAAGTATAATTGTACTTTTACCTGAGTACAATATTTCAGTACTCGTTACACCACTGGCTATTATTCCTTGGGAGATATGACGAGAACTTTATTCATTTTCTATACCTGCATTTAATCATAAATAAGCTCATACTGGGGGAAAGTTAACGGTAAACACTGATGGTACGATTCCGGACACTTGAGAAAATACCATCCATTCCACTGTCTCTAGAAAAGTCCAAGCTCCCTCTAAACATGAAATGCAAACTATGCTGTTTTTGTTTCTTGTCTAATGCTTTAATGGCAACTCCCTCTTTCCCCGAGTGAAGGAAACAACACTACAGTAAAACTCCAGGAGAAGGAAAACAGGTTGGGGTGGAAGACGGCATGAGAAAGTTTTTCTAACAAAGTAGTCACATCATAAATCCCCAACACAGGCTTATGGAAGGAAGTTGTGATATTATACATCTGTCCCAGAGGCTTTGCACTTTCCTCCCTAAACTGATTAAGCGGAGTCCTTCAGAAAGGGGAGAAACAAGCAAGCTATTGTGCTGCTTATCATAACTCATCCTCAAATTCAATTCAAAATGCCCCCTGCGGCAGGTAAATAATGCCCCTGTGTTACACATTCAATAATGGACCTCAATGGACCTGAGATTTGGATGACTATGAAAAAAAATGTATTAAAACTGCATTCACGAATTTTGCATTATCTGTGCTTGCCTGGAGAGCATGTGTGGTAGGTACAAACATACAAGGCTAGCTATTCGACATTGGTGCATCTGTGTTACACCCCCAAAGTAAGTTGATGGAATCAAAGGGGGGAGAAAGCTCAGATGTACTTACAGGTGTTAAGCCCAAATAACTCGTCATGTTACATAAATGCCACGTTTGAGACTTTGAAAATTGATTAAACTAAATATTTGATGCTGAAAGGCATAGGTCTCTAAAATAACCCCTAAAATCTCTGTGCTGATATTATGGACATGGAGTATTTTACATTCTTTGGTGGTTGCACTATTGTGCTTTTAAAAAACATCTATGTGAGAAACAAAAAAATAATCTAAAATGTTTTACAAAAAACATTGAATGAAAAGTTTTTTTTTTTCTTGAGTATCGACTCTTCTACGGTCTGCAATAAACATATCACAAACAGGAAGTTACATCACAACCAGTATCGACTCTTCTATGGTCTGCAATAAACATATCACAAACAGGAAGTTACATCACAACCAGTATCGACTCTTCTATGGTCTGCAATAAACATATCACAAACAGGAAGTTACATCACAACCAGTATCGACTCTTCTATGGTCTGCAATAAACATATCACAAACAGGAAGTTACATCACAACCAGTATCGACTCTTCTATGGTCTGCAATAAACATATCACAAACAGGAAGTTACATCACAACCAGTATCGACTCTTCTATGGTCTGCCATAAAACATATCACAAACAGGAAATAACATCACAACCAGTAATGTACTAGCTCTTTAAATGATGTGGTTGGAGACTTTCTTTCTCTTTCCCATCTTTCCATTTCCCTTCTTTCCACTTGGCTCCTTGAGGCCTCTCTCTTTCTTGTCCCTCCACTTCTTTCTCTCTCTTTGTTCACTGCCATTCACTACTGGGTATTTAAATACACATGCCCAACTTCAAATGTTGTTTTATTGTTGATTTTTACTGATTTGAACAATGAGATCCTTATTATAGTGCTTACAATTATTGTACTCACAATAAATTAGGGAATATGTCACTTTGGAAGCATTTAAAGATCCCAGAGTTCTCTGTCAGGGAGCGATCAATGGAAGAAATTCCCCAAAAGATCTGATAGATTGGATGTTATAGTTACCCTTCTGTTCTCCGGGACCACAACTCTTTATACACAAGCATACTTCATCTCCTTGTGTACTTTCCTTTTCAGAAAAATTATGTAATGCATCTCTTGGAGATGTTTTGTGTCCAGATTTTCACAGTTGACTAGGCTGACTAAACATGAAATAGACCACTGGAAAAAAGCTGTAGATATCTGAATATTACATGTAATGGACCCACAGATGAGTTCCAGTTGTTGTTTTTTAAATGGTAATGACCACTTAAATCCATCTTACAAAAATGACCATTTACAACATTGTAGTTTACCAATTATTGACTGAACTTTCATGGTGCTTTTTAACTGACTAGTGGTTACTAACTCATCAAAGGTTTCCATCAGACTAATTATCGGTCTTTAGTGATAGAACTTTCGTGCTTGTGATTTTTTTTCTGCCTCAAACAGGACCTGGTCAAGGGGCCATGCAAAACCTGCTTTTAATTTCCTGTCTAGCTGCACATTGACGGCATGCAGAAGGCAACCTTTGGGTTTGGTTTTCCAAAGACCAATTATACCTAATTAGCTATGTGGAAAAATTACCTCCATCATATTAAATACCATTATTAAAGACAATTTAAGTTTTGCTCCAATTTCACAAATGAAATATTTCATGAGCACGAGCTTCTTAGATCATTCTGTGAATTTTTTTTTATTTCACATTGTCAAGTTGACTTTTTACAGACTCTCACTGAAACCGGAAACTCTCCTCCACATGATGACCAATGTTCTTTCTTTTATTCCAGAGAGGAAGCTGTTAGAACGCCTGCATAAACAAAAAAACAGTGTAGAAATTAATCTGGTTGATCTGGTAACATGAAACATGCTTAAGTCATCTGTTCTAAATCTGTCACTAATTGGGTTGGATGGTATTTTAATGAGCCCCACTCTCTCTTTCTCGTTTCAGTTTCTCGTTGGGTTTTGAAGGGCCTTGATTAAGACCTGTGCCAGGTATTTTACAAACATACTGGTCTGCAACCACAGAAAGCCCTTAAACTGGATTCCAGTGGGTCCTTGATTTATATGCCAGATTCCCTAATTTGTTATCCAGACCTCCGGAGTAGGAGGTAAACGGTGGGTCCTAAAGCCCTTGATGAGGATGGGAATGTTAGATTAATTCATTTCCAGGAAGTAGAGTATATAGTGTTGTGATAGAGCTAAGCCTAGCCCATCACTATTTTATTTATTTATCTGTTTTAAAAGTAAATGCAAGAGTCAAACTTCAATGATGAGAAGCTAGAGACGGTCTTCAAATAGTTTTATTGCGAACAGGTGTGTTTCGAGCTCCCTTGATTGGGCTGAACCATTTGCCATTTCAGCAGGGGACATCAAGATGGTGGGACCTGGAAATTGGAACAAAAGGAGTTTAATTGAATGGTTTAATTTGTACTTGAGTTTAGAGTTTCATTTAATATTTTGTAATGATTTGTAGCAGTTAATTTCAGCATTTATATGTTTTGTTTGAGTTGTTTGTTTGATTTATATTTACCTGCTGTTGGATTGTTCCTACCTGAGCTCTCCTTTAAAAGAGAGCTCATTCAATCATTCAGGAGGCAGCTAGGCAAGTGGGAGGACATCGGAGAGCTTCTGTAGAATTTTGGAGTGAACCCCATGCAGAAAATGCTGCCTTGATGGACACCAGCTCTGTTAAGAGCTAGGACTAAGTTTCCTGCGGAGCTCATCTACTGCTGCTACTTAGTGAGATTTAGCTGACCCCAGTTTAGCAGTAAGGATTTTTTTTGCCCAAGTGCATTAGGTTTTTTGTGTGTAGCTACAGTGTTTATTTTGTATATATGTTTATTTGTTCGGTTTGTTTTTGCATCACTTGGTGGCACGATAAACACTGTGTTTTGCAATCTACTCTCCTCATCCTTCACCTCAATCCGGTCCTACGACCCTTGGTTCCCACATTACGACAAGTGTACAGAGTAAAATAAATAATCAGGTTATTGAAATATCCATATTATTATGAACATGGCAGTTGGGGTTGATTCCCAGTGGGAATAACAGTAAGGGGGAATCTGCCTTCTCCCATTTACTCATTTCATTGGGTGGACACCAGATATGGGTATGTACAGCACGATGTCTAAGGCTTATGCTTGCGATGACTTTTCTTTCTCCCAAAAGAGGTGTCTTAACATGGCAGAATTCATAAGTGACCCTCACATTACATCTTTTTTTCAGGAATAACCTCACATTAATATTTTTGGTCTGGAACCCTTCCAATGAAATGAGACCTATAGCAAGCCAAGAACACAATCTCTTGCAGCAGCACACAATTAAGTGTTGTACCGTGCTGAAATATGTAAGGCAAATTATAAATGTCAGTTTTGTTTACATTTTATTTAAATTAAAAAAAAATTAATCAGTCAGTTTTTTTTCTTTCTACAAAAAAGAACACGCATTTGCAACTGGAACCTAACACAAATGTCAAACTAAATTGTCTGGGAAGTTTTACTTACTCTCTCTTCAGGGAGAGCAGGGAAAAATACATTACATTTGGAAACTTTGACAGTCCCAAATAAATGTGAATTTAGCTGAGACAACTGTAAGGAAGGCAAGTGAAATTTGTTGGTTTTTGTTTTACGTCATCAGACTAATCCACCAAAAAAAGCAGGAGGGATTGCTTGAAAACCAAAAGAGCAGAGAAGATAGAAGTGAGGGGGAAACTGTTATTTTCCCATTTGTAAATGTGGTTATCAGGAGTTCTCACTAGTTTAT
This sequence comes from Danionella cerebrum, assembly GCA_007224835.1. Taxonomy (NCBI): domain Eukaryota; kingdom Metazoa; phylum Chordata; class Actinopteri; order Cypriniformes; family Danionidae; genus Danionella; species Danionella cerebrum. The sequence goes on along the minus strand of SRMA01027258.1, from coordinate 164,351 downwards.
TCAATTAGTAAAATCATTTAATCACCGTCAGCTGTTTCCTTATGAATACAGAAGAAGAGACCTGGGGCAGGGCTGTGAGCAGTTGGGAATCAGCAGGTGTTCAGGTGCTGGTGAAAACGAGTGACACCTGTGAACCACACCTATAACGAGACAAAGTGAGACAAAGTCACCCAATTGTTCATTTTTTATTGTAGAGGATGACCATTAAGCTGCATAGGTTGCTACATTTGAGTATGTTAAGAACATCCAAGTCCACGCCACCAAAAGTATACATTTAAAGCAAAGTTTATTTTCTGCTCCAAAACAAAGGAAAATCAGCAAACAAAGCAAATACGAAAAATCATACATGAACTCAACCATGTGGTCAAAACCTTTTGCCTCCATTACCGACCCTCTCTTGTTCTCTCAAAGAGCAAGTATTTTTGTGATGCACAACTGCCCCTAGGGGTCGTTATGACGTTGTCTGGTAGGGTCAGGGTGATACTTTCATCCTGAAAGCTCTTTGACGCTGACACAAAAATATTAAATTCTTAATCTAGTTCACATTAAAAAAAAAAAAAATATATATATATATATATATATATATATTGCTGGTGCCAAGCCTGTTGGAAATTTAAATGTGGCATCAGCACAATCTGCCAACCCCCATTTCTACATAACCTTTCTAAGCTAAGGCACACATATGTCAATTTGGTTACTATAACCAACAGTTTGGTTGCTAGAGTTGTCAGCGATGTCACAAATATTTTTAAGTTGTTACTTTGATTAACACAATGTTTCACCTTGATATTTTTGTAGCCTTATCCAATGTTATTTGCCTATTATGTCAATGATAGATTTTACTCCTTTCTGTATATTCTTTTGCACAGTGTTTGTTATGTTCTTGCACAGAGAACATATTAAGTAAATGGAACATTTTCCAGCATTCTCTGTTTTTTAGAATTCCTTTAGTGGTGCCAGTGTAAAAAGAACTAGCAACCCAAGCCTGACCAGTTTAATGTCTTGACAAAGTTTGGTGCCTATATCTCAAACAGCCTAGGAGGAGTGGGTTTAGAATTTTGTGTTTTTTGTTTAGAAAACATTTTAAAATTTGAAAAATGTTTAAAATTGAAAACTCATCAAGAAATGCAACGCCATTTGAATATTCTTTATAGAGATAATAATTTTTAAAGAGCTCACCGGTGATCTCTGTATCCTTTAGCAAGTCTATAATGGAGATGATTTACAGCTATGTGGAGTGGCCGTCTCTGGTCCACAGGCAGTCAGTTGAGCAGCAGCTGAACAAACACACACGTGGGTGTGTGAGACATCCAGTGGCGGCGTGCTCTCTCTTCCTCTTATTATATCACTCTATTTCTCATTGTATTCGTCACAGTAAATAAAACCCAGAAAATCCAAACCCTTCTGACTCACAATCATCTACAGAGGCATTGTCAGACAATGATGCTAAGACAAGAGGCCGTCCTTCTCAAAACTCTCAGTGGATAAACATACAAAGTTTAACATTTCTTGTCTAGGAATACATTTGTCAAGTTATTCCTGGACAAACTCCAGCTCATTTCCTGCTGTTTCTGTTTGCAGCATATTTTAGCACTGAATGTTGAATTTTGGCTTCGGTTTATCACATATGGCACCAGCATGATCCCGAGACATCCTCCACAGTCATCTATTGGAAATCAGACTGTCAGTTGTTCATAATCAGGCCTTGGGGTTGACCTGATGTTACATATGGAGAGAATATGGATGTCATTCTTGGAAAGAACTGAATAAGTTCATGGTTTTCCTAAGCTGTGTTGGTTGGAGGTCCAGATATCCAGAAAGAGGTGACTTCCCTCAATACACCCGACATGCCACTGATAGCTATAGCTGTCTGATAATAAAGGGCGTATTTGCTTCCAAATTCCTAAAATACATAGATGTTTATATTTTTATCAAGTTTTATAGACAGGCGAGTTTCTTCAAAAACTATGTGCAAGTATATCTATTTGTCTTTTATCTATTTGTTGGATTTTGTTTCATGAAAATACATTTTTGACACTGAAAGCATTGTCAAATCCACATAGACCAAAGGGGGATCTTTCAATTATTGATCATTATCGATTATCTCCCCACTTGTTAAAATGGATGGTAGACACATTCTCACAAATTTATCTGTTTCTTTAAGGTACTAATGAAAAGTCTGTTTTAATTCACACAGCCACTTGGATAGACTTCGGCGAGCCTCTTGAAATCTGAGACTGAAAGTGATCGTCGTGGACTGGTACCAGGAGATTTAAAGGCACAGAGAACGTGTTTTGATGGATAGCAAACAAACATAGTTCCAGATGACGTAAAATGATGAATAAAGCCATTTTAAAATAGTTTAAAAGCACGGGTGGACTGATCAGTGCACTGGGGAACAATAATGATGACAACTGGTACATTTATAACTGATGATGTTTTATGGCTCAGCTCTCTGCTTTCTCGACTTGACTTTAACTGATGAGGCTAAACGTGGAGACTAAGTTCTGTTTTGAAGAGACAAAAGCATGAACTATTCCAATTGTTTGAATGTTTTCGATGGTTATTCTTTTTGATCTTTTGAAAGGGTTGCATATGAATCACAATTATTGGCATTCATTCACATTCCTTTTTTTTTTTTTTACAACAAACTCTTTCTGTTACATATATACACCACTTTTTAATTAAACATTGTTGAGTTTAAACTTGTTGGTTTACTGTAAAGCTGCTTTGAGACAATGTCTGTTGTGAAAAGCGCTATATAAATTAAACAAACTTGAACTTGAACTAAATATTTTATTGCTTTGTTTTGCTTCAAGCGTTTGCTTTGTAATTAAGTTCATTTTTTCTAAAGCCCCAAGGTACTGTATATAAAATCTAAAAAAAATATCACATAGAGCCAAAACAATATGGCTGTTACAATACACACTTCTTCCTCTACGATACATATCATAATAGTATGTCCACCACACGAAATGAATCACAATATTTATGAAAAATTAGAAGAAAAAAAATTGACACGCCTATTTTACTGAAACTGACTCAATGTTTAGACTGTCACTGGAAAATAAAAGTTAACTTAAATTTAAACTCATCAGTCCAGACCACCTGCTGCCATTTTTATTCCTCCCAATTCCTGTGTTTTTGTGCATAACTGAGACGCTTGGCCTCCTACACAGCTGTTTCTGTTTCATTTCATGACTGAATTTCAATCTATGGGTGATATTGAGGATCTTTAGCATTGTTTTGGTATAATTTATCATACGCTCAGGTATAATCCTATGAAATCCATGACTTTTTCCAAGTTTACATGCTGTTTGAAGGCAAAAGTTAGTAACACCTAATGTGGATTGTTTTTAGAGTTTTTTTTGAAGCATGTAGTGCCATGAAAACACAGCATTTCTTTAAAAGAGACTGGAAGTCAGAGGTTAGTACCAGCGAAACCTGGTGCTACTTTCCCTGAGCCTGTTTTCTTTTCAAAATCAGCTATTTATGTTAACGACCAATGGTTCCGATTTCCTGTTGTTGTTGTTTTCAATTACACATCAGTGCTTTGCCATTTAAACCAATCTTATCCGCACTCCACAATGTTTTGAATAATCACTAATGAGTGAGAGCAGTAAACGTTTAGGACCTGTGAGATGTGGAAGTGCCGCCAATTTTCAGATTGTTGATTGTAGCCTCTGGGATTCGCCAAATAAAAAACATTCTCTTCAGTCTTCTCTGACTCACTCCTACTGGATTTTCCCCTTCACGTAACTGAGTAACGTGCCATCTAACAAAACTTGAAAGCACTGGATGCCAATAAAAGTCGTTTTTATCAGCTATTTTAAACATCTGAGATATTAAGGTTGAATTTAACCGATGGTGTATCATACCTTTAGGGAATCTAGTGTTATGTCTCCAAGCTTATTAGGAATACACACGGCAGGCGACCCAACTTTACCTCCAGGCTTCAAGGAAATCTCCAAATGCAGCAAGTTTAAAAAAATGGTTTCTTTTATTTTGGGTCTTCATCGAAAACAGATTTGATCCAATAACCAGGAGCTGATTCTGCTCTAAATTAACAGCAGCATTAAGAGCCACAAACTAATGCATTTGTAATGGTTTAACATAAAAAAATAAATTCATTCTGTGTTCTGAAATCCAACTTCAGAAATGCTGTTATTGTGTAAAACTCTCAGGGAGGAAAGTCTGTTGAGTGCCATTTCTCTTGAATAATAATCTGTTGTTATGCAAGAACACAAGGGATAATTCACAGTGGGTTCTGTAAATGAGGTTCCAATTAAAGAAAATGGCTCCTTAATGGGATACAGCTGAATGTATGGTTTCGATCTCGGTCTTTAAAACTAAGATGTTATAATAAAATACTTCTATGGGCCTTTACTTTTGACTTTAGTGAGCTTATCGAAATCTGAATCATCAAATATAGACAAAAAAACAGCCATAAGACTATTTTTAGGTAAATTTCTGGAGATTTTTGCACATTTTTGTGTAACAGCACCATATATAGGGAATAAAGTTAAATGACCACATATTTTAAAATTTCCATTTAAATATGTAGATTTTGTGTAATAATTTGTCAATTATAAATTAATAACTTGTAATTGTTCACACACCTTAAGCCTTTTTGCCACCTTGTGGACAAAAGTGGTTCTTCTGGTAAACCAGTCTTTCCTTGGAGTCATGTTTGAGAATAACTATCCATTCTAAAGTAAATGCAAATGAGCCGTTTTACACGGCATTGCTGAATGTATATTAATAATTAATTAATTAAGAATTAATTTTAGTACAAAATGTCACTGATTGAATCAATATACACCCTACTAAGAAATGCTACACCAGCTGCAGGCACATGACCAACTTCTGCAAAACATTCTGCATTCATGAAGTACATTTTTTGGCTTTATCTGAATTTTCCACCTCTAAAATAAAGCTGAGACACTGATGGGTGCATTTTAAATGCTTCCATGTTCTTAACCTAGATAAAGTGAGCATAGAACCTAGATAGGTTTATACGTAATTAATAATAATAATGGCTTTGATTTATATAGAGCTTTTCCAGATGCTCAAAGACGCGTTACAATTTTTGGAGCATTATTCATTCACTCCACATTCACACACTAATGGTGATAAGCTCTCAGCTTCAAACACACCCCACCAGTCGCACACCTCCATTCAGGGCAATGTGGGTGACAGCAGAGTGGACCTAGCAGGAATTGAACCACAAACCTTCCAGTTATAGGAAAACCAACTCCACCACAATAATGTTTCACAAAGTGATTTTGGAGACCTTTATTTACCTGAAGCATGTTTAAATCTGTGGCAGGAAATATATCACCATGCTGCCATAAAAACCCAAATATTCTATTTTAAAAACATAAAAACAAGTGAACTGTGTTAGCACAAGGAACAGCTTTTGTGGAAATGATTACCGTTTAGAACAGGCCATGACCAGATCAGGTGACAGGAGGAAACGACTCACCCTGACACTGCATTTAAGATAATAAGTCACTAGTGTAGGGGTCAATTTAGTTGGTCCTGTGGTGGAATTTTTACTGCAAGATCTGTCTCTTAAAACATATCTGACTTCAACGTTTTTCACTACCATTATATTAGTTGTTACTTTAATCACTTTTAGATTTATAGAAGCACATCACTAGGGTTCCAATGTTTGTTACCATTCTTAAATTGGTTAAATGTACACGTCTAAAATGGACAATGACCTCCATTGACCATCTTTGGGCAGTAATATTTGAGCTGATCACGTCTTCTAAAGTGCACATGATCAAATGGAATATTAAAAAAAACAGAGTTATGGCTTCCCTATTAAGGTGCTCATCCAGAAAAAAAACTTCCAGACAAGTAGTTATATCTAGATATAGCTTCCTTAGATGTAGTCATGTTCAAAAACTGAATCAAACCAAATGTTTTATTACTCATTTGAACACATGTTCATATCTACACAGATCAAATTCTTACATATATATAGCAAAACAATCAATAGAAACATCTTTACAAACTGGTTGGTGACAATTCAAAACACTTCAGAAAACAGAGTCGGACAAACAAACAAAACTCCATTGTAGCCAATTAGAAGGAAGGGGTGTGTTCGTTTTGTAGAATTCTAGGCTCCTAGAAATCCCCTTAAATTCAGAGCTGAATTTCTTAAACATTTAAATTTTTTGCACAAAATATATTTAATGCATGATAACATTTCCTCAACAACGGAATATCAAAATTCTTAGACATTGTATATATCCCCCCTTTTGTTGTCACTAAAGTGCTGCAAAAAGACAATTATTAAACAAGATTCCCTCAAAAGTTCCCTTGAGTATGAAAAAAAAAGTCAAGGTAAAAATCTATATATTTGGAAAGTATGTGCATTTCATTACATTTTAAACCTTCATTAATTTGTTTAATTTAGGCTAAAATCTGTCTTTTTCCAGAGCTTTTTCCATTATATCTGACGTTATAAGAGTTCATTAGTGGTACAGTGGCTACAAAGTACAAAACAAAATCCCTTTTCCCTTTTGAAATACTCTGTGATTGTTGTTTCTTATAAAAACAGATGACATTTGTTACGGTTGGTACAGTTGGTGTCCTGCACTTTGATTGGGCTATGTTAAAACCAATTAGTGCCAAATAATTCACTAAAAAGTGTCGTCACATTGGGCGCAGTGGCCATTTTGTTTGTATTCTTAGTTTCCACCAGGAGTCATGCTGTAATTGTTTTGGGGGCTAATTTTTTTTACAAAATACTAAACACACAAAATATAAGTTTCTGGCTTCGGTTTCTATTGGTAGGGGTCGCTCTGTTTGATGTATAACCAGGGGAACAATGGCTTCATGCTGCAATGATGCAACAGAATGATGTCACTCATCTTGCTCTATACCTACCTTGTCAGTTTTTTCTAGTTTGTCATTATTTTTTATGTTGTTTGTTTTCTAAATTTTGTCTTTAGATTCGTAATTGTGTTTTTTAACACTTCTCAGGCCCGTAGTAACTTGAACCAACTAATGGGAGCTAAGCCATTGTTAAAGGACAATATAAGACTTACTTTAGTTTTTTTACAGAAATCATGTGTTATTAAGTGTATTATATTAATTTGAACATCTGTGGACATTGAGTCTGTCACAATGAGATATTTGAGTTGACGCTGAACAATTTGATACATTGATGTATGTACTAAATCTTCTTCTTCTTCCTTTCGGCTGTTCCCAGTTTAGGGGTCGCCACAGCGAATCATCCGTTTCCACCTAACTCTGTCCTCAGTATCCTCTACTCTTGCACCAACTACCTTCATGTCCTCTTTTAGAACATCCATATATCTCGTCTTTGGTCTTCCTCTTGACCGGCATCTCCATCTCCAACATCCTTCTACCAATATAACCACTATCCCTCCTCTGCACATGTCCAAACCATCTCAATCTGGCCTCTCTGACTTTGTCTCCAAAACAACCAACCTGAGCTGTCCCTCTGATGTGCTCGTTCCTAATCTTGTCCATCCTCGTCACTCCTAAACTGAACCTCAACATCCTCATCTCTGCTACTTCCATCTCTGCCTCTTGTCTCTTCCTCACTGCTACAGTCTCTAACCCATACATCGTATATACTAAATATATGGTTTAAATAAGATCTGAAGTATTTCTGTATTCAGTAGGGGCTGATTATAGGTAATATACATGTTGGGCTTACAGGTAAAAAAGGATGGACAAATTACAGAGCTTCAACTCAATTAGATTAAACAAATGATAACCTTAGGCACCTTTGTCTTGTATATGACGATAAAATGCATTTATATATATACTTTTTTTTTTAAATCACACAGGAAACCTGATGGTTAATGATGAAAACAGAGAAGATATTGCACAAGAAATTAACACATGGCTTTGTGTCCTGGAACACTTCCCTTTAGAAGAATTCCCTTATTAACAATGATGAATATGAATTCCTAGAAATGCTCGATTCATCTGAAACAAGAACTTGTGCATCCTCCTCTAACAGCCTCCTTATAACTGTAATAGTTATCTATGTCCCTTACACTGATCCGATCAAGACATTGTCTTAATTTCAGTATTTAAAACAAAATGATAATAAAGTTAGTCCTTTATAAACAGTGTATATCAAAGTGGAACTGATTGGGTTCATGTCAAAACCATGAGTAAAATTCCCTAAAAAAGCTTTCAAAGAACTTGGCACATCTTTGGCTGTCAGTGAATATGAGATGAAACCTGAATCATAGAGGTGTGACCGCTTCAGCAGCCCACTGGTCGAACCTTCACCACACACAAGGAAATGTCAGTCAAGCTCGTTGCACATGAGGAAACTTAGTGTGGGGTCAACAATCAAGTGACGGCTGCTCGGAGCTCTCCGAATCCTCTCCATCACTTCCCATGAGCCCTGCCACCTCACGCAGATCTACGTCAAAGAGATGCAAATATTACATTATACAGGAAGAGATTTCATTTATATTACTGTACAACAATTTGAGGATCGACCACAAACAGTGAAAAAGGAGTTATGTGGACATTTTATTATCCCATAGAGTAAACACAGCAGCGCTGAGATGGTCATGAACAGTACACATAAAGCCTTTCACAAGGTAAAGAGCTAGGATAGGCTCCAGAAGATCCATGGGACATTGATTAGGAATCAAAAACGCCCAAAGAAAATAAACAAATTTCCAGAGAAGAATATCAATGTATAAAATCAACCTCCCATTCATAAAAACAACTCGAATTTGAATGTTTTTATATATTTGGAGTGGGGAGCTTTATGAACGATAAACAGTTGCCAAAGTATTTTTTATTATATTATAATTATGAAATGCTGTTCTTAACCCTTAGATGTCTGGGGGTTTCAAAAAATAAAATAAAATTCAGAGCATTACATTTGGTCATTTTTTACTGAAAAATCAAAAACAAACATTTAAAATAAAATTCATAAATCCCCCCAAAACCAAAGACAAGGTTGAAGCCATGGGAAATTTTTATTATTATAACATTATACACTGTTCCAAGGACTTTTTGTGCCATTGTGCTTTTTTTGTGCCAGGAACTGAAAAACCCAAGCCATATCACAAGTGTAGTACTTTAAAGGGTTATTCCTTCTTTTCACCACTAGATGGGACTGTTGGCACCAATTTGGGGTCTTTAAAATGAAATCACATATTTAAATTTGAATTACTTAGCAAATTATGTCTGATAACTCTTGTAATGTTTCTTTAAAACAAAAAAATTAAGGCTAATGACCTTTTAGAAACCCACATATTATATTTGAAATCAAAATTAAACACTTTGCGAGTCACGACATTCCTACGGGTCGAGAAAAAATAAAGTTCATGACCCCTTTGCAAAATGTGCATTCTTTATCACCTAAAAGTAATTCGGCACAACCTTAAATGGACACTTACTTATTGACTTTAAAGACCTTACATATATTTTGCACAGAACTGCAGCATTTAAATATGAGACAAAACTTTTAGATTTTTCTCCAAACAATTTGGCTACAAAACCTTTGTTTGAGTTAGCAGAGTCAGCTTTGATAGAACTGCCTTAGTTCAAACAGAGACATTCTATACTGGTAATGTCTCACACACACACACAAGTTCCTCTGCACCAGTTCCTCACACATTCCTACACTTCTACTCTGCACCTGCATCTAATGTGTAGCAGACATTATGATGATCTGAAAGCTCATCACTTTACGACTAATCTGTTATTATATCAGCAACCACTCATTAGTTCCTCACTGGCTCTGTGTTTGGGGTTATTGTCTTGCTGGAAAACATGAAATACATCTATGTCCTTACTGGAAAAATCCAATTTGATTTTCCCCTCAATAAAGTGCAGTCATTCAGTTCCCTTGGCAGAAAAGCACCCCCAATGTATTATGCATCCTCCCCCTTGTTTCACATTCCTTCTCTGGATCATCCAGCTTTAAACTTGCTTTAAACTATACAGTTTTGTCCTTGGTGTCCGTAGACAACTCATTGATGTTCCTTATAGTGAACCTGTGTACATGCAGTGCTTAATTTGTGCCAAAGCTTGCTCCAGAACCTCGCAGGTCAGGAACAGGAACTATTTGACTGTATCCGCGATCTTCCTTGTCTATCAAATCTGTAAATAAATTTCTAATTTTATTTGTGTTTTATAATTGTTTTATTTCTTTTTGAAGTGACAATTTGTTGTCCATTTCTGATGGACTTTAATCAGAAAAACAAATAAATAAAAGAGGGACGAAACAGCCGTCACGTGATGATTTCAGCAGCTGCAGCGTGAATGAGTTGGGCGGCATTCATGAGCTAGCTAGCATAAGCATTCTGGTAAAACGTCAAAGATACAGTCAAATTGTTACGTTTTTTATTAAACCGGTGTGTTAGGCAGAGCCCAAATAGCAAAAGTTGTAGATTCGGCAGATCATCTGGTGGCTATAGCACAGCAGAATTCAGTAAAGTTTGCTGCAGATTTCTCTTCTCAACAGCACGAGACCCAAACGCTCTTAATAGACAAATGACGCATCTGTTTAATCTGTGTCGTGTAGCGAACAAGCCGCAAAAAATTCTTTATGATAAGAATAAAAAAAATGTAAAACAAAGTCCTATTCCATGTCTTTTTTTCTACTTAATATAAGAGAAAATTATGTCATTTAACCAGAAAATGTACCAATTGTTCATGAAACATTGAGACATTGTTGAAAAAAAAAACCCCGACCCAGGACATTGGGTTCAAACTCGAAAGTTAGGCTTGTTAAAGTCAAACTAATGGTTGGTGATTTGAAATAAGAATTATTTATTGCAGAAAACAGATTTTTTTTTTTATCATATAATATGATCCTGGATATTTCTATCGTTCAAGCCCCTTACATTTAGGGTGAATTTGAGTGTACACAATACTATTTCCCCCACTGTAATCAAAGGGAAGTATAATATTATATAAAAACACAACCAAGTTAAAAAGAGGAGAAAATATAGCAAAGAATCAATGAGCTGAAGTAAGGCTTATGTGTGCCCGGACCATACACCCAAAAGGAGGTGGTGAAGAAATAAAAAAAAGAGCTAAATCACATTAACTAATGGTTTTTTTGATTGTTTTTGAGGAGAAAACTTGAATTCTGTGTGTTAGTTCATAGACTGACATGTGACCCTCACCCTTAGAGTGGCTGTTTATTGAACCGGTCACATGACCTCGTTTAGATGCTGAAATAAAAAAAACATCACAGTAGACACGATGCGAGAAGGTTATTGAGAAACCTTGTTAAACACAATGTATGTGTATGAAAAAAAAGTTCTTACGGCGCACAATCTTTATAGGCCAGATAAGGATGCTGCAGAGTCCCAGCACTGCTAAAACAGACACTCCGCCAGTGACAATGACCATGACATAGTGGTAGTACCACACACAGCCTGGACAGCATATCATTGTGCTACAAAAAAATGTAAAATAAATGTTAATTCAAACGATATTTTTAGTGAACATAAAACATTCATGTGCAAACTTACCGACAAGGATGCAGCGTCTGAATCATCATGACTCCCAGACCATTTGCCACTTTGTCAGTGAAGCTCATTGCTCCGTATACAAAAGCACCGCTGTGCTGTCGGGAGAAAAATAAGCATTTTCACTTCACTCTGAACTTTTTTCATGAAACAGGTCATTTTTTTATTGCATTTGTCCCAATGTATTTCCATCAACCACAAAATGCTAATATGTTTTTCTAAAAGCCAAAGAAAAGTGGTGAAAACACACATCAGATCAGCCAGAGTGAATAATGTAGTTCCATCTTTATTTTAAAAGAAAATACGGTAATATATTTCTATAAACAATAAAAATGTATTATTCTATAATATTCAGCAAAAACATTATTATGAAATAGTTATTTTTTACTATTCCCAACGGTATTAAAAACCAAAGAATGCTTTCAGAAATATTAATAATGATATACATTTATTTCTGTACATTTACTGCAAATGCAAAGTGAGCAAACAGAAGAAAAATCTCAATGAAATCTGTATTCAAAAGCATACAAATCCAACAAAATACTAAGTTTCAATTTGGGTTTGTTGTTACTATATATATTTGGCTATAAATATAAGACAAGTAAAATGCTTGGTTAAACAGTTCCAGTCCACTTTCAGTTCCTCATCTGCACTTACAGTCTGATCTCCGATCAGTTCTGCAGTCATAGCGAGTGACATCACCAGGATGGTGGCAGATCCGACCCCTAGCAGCACTGCTGCCCCATACACCTTCTCTCCCATGGTTGTGTCCAGCAGCACCCAGTAGGAGAACACCAGAATCAGCAGCAATCCCAAAAAATAGGTCATCTGCAAAACACAAACATTGAAAAAGACTTTTAATATGTTTAAAATAATGTTTACTTGGTGGTAATGAATGCTCCTAATTGCTTAGACACACTATTGCTCTTTATTTGAAGTCACATGACAACATAAATAACAATATGGCATTATCTCGTGGATTCCTGAAACTTGGTCACTTTAGTTTAAACTGTACTGTTATGCTCCCTCTCTACAAAAACATAACCATTGCACATTTCTTCATAGGAGTGACGTTTGGAAGGTGTTGTGCACTTGAGTCATAAAACCAATCACATGTACATGATGCAGCAGTAGTGACCGTTGTCTCCGAACTGCTTATAGTACAGTTTCTATAACCTATGGTTCAATCAGAGGATGCATACTCACACATTTCCCAATGAGCTTGCTGACAGGTTTCATGACAAACGAGGAAGCAAAGCCACTCAGGAACATGACCAGAGGAATTGTGGCTATGTACTTCTGCAAGTGGTGAGCATAATTTCCATTTTTCATGGTTGAATTTCATCCAATTAAACACGAAACTAAGAATTTAGAGGCCTCACCTTTGGTAGAAGAAGAGTGTAGGTAAGATACATGGAGATGTAGGTTTGTGAGAGGTTTACAATCAGTCTGGTGGACATGTAAAGAAGAGCAACCTGGAAAACGGCAGGAATTGTGATAAGTCTGAGTAAATAGTCAATGTGCGTTTTCTCATGAACCAAGAAACCAAAAAGCGCTGAATGTTTTTGTTTTATTAAAAATAAACTGCTTATTAAAGAGCAAGTGACAGATCTGAATCACACATGGACATTGGATCTCCCCACTGTAGTGGTGCTGTACACACAAAGCTCTGTCTTCCTTGTTGTTAACGCAGTTAAAAGAATAGCTACACAGAAAAGAAAAAAAAAGAGTAGGCAACAAGGAGCAAGCCAGTGTTTGAAACAACAAGTCTGTTTTCATCTTAATTTTACCGAATATTCATAAAAAAAGGACACTGGTGTTGCTCATTATTCTCTAAAACATAATTTCTCATTCAGATATCGATATTGACCAATGCATTACCACTATATTTGTAAAGCGGAGGAATTAAAAGTGGCCACAAAACAAACTTACTTTTATTACCAATATGTTGTATTATTATTATTTTGTACAGAATGTTTCACTGACACCAGACACTGGCTACTAACTTGGTAGAATGAGGGCTGTGTCAGCCAATGCTTCCACTGTAGTTGACCAGTGGGCGGGGCCACAGTGGTGTTAAGAAGAGGTTCCCGCTCCCCTGGACTGGACCCATCCTCCTCCTGCCGTGGACGTCCTTTCTCCCGAGTGCCCAGGTGAAAGAGCAACGAGAACACTGCTCCAATGCCAACCACTATGAGGCTGAGATTCTGTGGATAAACAGACTATGTGTGAAGCTTAAAGCCCTTGAATGTCCACTCCATTTGAAAATGTGATAAAAATAAGGTATACATCTGTTCAGGTCAATGAAAGTCTATTGAAAAAACCCTACTAGTGGTGTTTTCTACAGATTGCAACAATCAAAAGCACTCACTCTGAAAACGGTAATGTCAGCCGGTCCAAGGTTGTCTGCAATGGTAGGGTCCTCTCCATCTTGACTCTGAAAATGGAACAGCAGCCATGCCACCGCATACACTGTGATATTGGCAATCACAGTAAAAGCATACCTGTACACAACCAAACACAAGTAACAATTCACTGCAGACTAAGTTCACCGAACCTGCATCGGAAGAGAGGTTGATCATTACAGAGCCGTATGACTGTACCTGTATGCAGTGAGCTCCACTTTCTCATGCTCGCAAGTGACCAGCTCAGGAATAAGGGATAGATGGGAAATCTGCGTGGCCGCCCACCCAAACTGAAAGACGATGATGAATGGGGTGAAATATGTGAGGCTGGCCCACTGAGGTGTGCTCAAATCACAGCTCAGGCACTGGTTAAATATGAAAGGGAATGACAGAAGAACACTGATGGTCCCTAGACGGGATGAGAACAGAGAGTCTGAAGTTTATAAAGGTGTGAGTGTGAACAAATACTGCCTCAAAAATAACAAGTGTTCTTTGTTAATCAATACAGTATTGCCCTTAAAACAGCAATTGTTCGTCCACCTGCACCTAGTCTTTGATGTTTTTTGAGCAAACTTGAGTCACTTGGCCATGTTCCCAGGACAGACACTTGGATTTTTAACTGGAACTCTTTCAATGAAGAATTCTCTGGGCAGTAGATATGAACAGTAGCTTACACAAACATAAACTTTCCCATTTCAAAGGGTACTTAGCTTGAGGAGTTTTTCATTTACTGACAGGCTGGTAGGCTGACCACTTCACCTACACTCTTTTGATGTTACCCGTATCTTTGTACTTCTTCAAAAGATCACATCTTAAAACCCCAGTCAGATTTGCCACATTTGCTTGGGAGAGACCTTGCTGATGCAGTATAACTAACATATGACTTGTTGCTGTACCCAATCTTGCCATGACAACCTCACTTTGGTAGAGTTTGGATGTTCCGCGCCCAGTTTAAAACATCCTAATCAGCTGTTTCCATTTCTGTTAATGAATATTTTCAATCTACGTGTCACATTAATGATTATTTCAACTGTTTGGTTTAATTTTTTGATCAATATACCTGATAACATTCCTGCCTATATTCTGATATTGTGCGAGTGTAATTATAAGAAGTGATGCTGATTGGAAGGTAGTAAAAGCAAATTTTGATTTGATTTCTATCCTCCATCTTCCACTTTGCGCTTTGTACATTAACAAAAATAAACAATAATTTCTGAAGCCATTCTTTGCTTACACCATTTTTTATGCTATGATATACTATATACAGCATAAGCTACAACATGTACATATTTTACATCATCCTATTATGCCTTAAAATGGTTTCTGATCACCCATTTTATTAATACAATTTCAGCAAGCATCTTCTTCAATTTCACCATTGTGGTCAAATGTTACATAACAATTTTACAGGTAAATTTCTATGACAGCGAAGGAAGAAAGCAGAAGAAACAGTGGCTCCAGTTTCTTTTGTTAATTTTACCTTTATTGGTAATGTTTTCTAGTTATTTTTGCTTTCATTTTCACTTTGAGACTGAAAATCCCCCCAAATTACAGGTCAGAACAAGACATTAGATATTATGTACTCTTTCATTACCAGACACATACTCAAGAACATTTGCCAAAACAGTTGGTCGTAAGAAATAGTTCTTAGCGGATATTCATAAGAAACAAAAGTTTGTTTCCAACAAATGTGAATTCAATAGTTTTAACGAGTTTAAAATTGAGGAATATTACATTTCATTAAACTTGAATCTGTGTCAAAATTAGCTTCAACAAAGTCTCTGACTTTTTCTGGCTAAGGTGGAACAGTTTTCAAGACAAGTGGGTTAAAAGAATTCTCCTCAAAATTACATGTGTTGTATCTACCTATATTTCTTTCTCAAAGATGGTAATTTAAGGGATTAAATTAATTTTTGAAGTGTATTACCAATTTGTTTTCCAAATGTTAGCTGTGTTCAAATTTCCAACGGCCTTTGTAAGAAAAAAAAAGATGTCCAGCTTGCCACCCCTATTGACCACAGTATGAAATATTCATAAACAAAAAGCTGTTTTATATTCCACCAGAAGATGACACCATGGGCCTCACTCACTGTTTGACGCTTGATCTTTAACATCAAACTCTAAAAAAAGGTAGAAATGTACGTTTTTTTTCACTGAACTACAAAACGGTATTTCAAGGATGATTTCAATCATTTTATTATACAACCAGGCAACAAACAAGAAGAAAAGTAAGCAACCGGAAGCTGTTTACAGGAATCAAAATAACGAATCAACAAATGCATTGTTTTCTGACGTTAAATATCAAATTAACCTCTGTAAATTGATATTTTTTATCATTATTATTATTCAGACACATCTTGACTTTATTTCACAAGTTAGAGTTATTTGTTTTTTTTTTTTTTTTAGTTATTTTAAGATATTAATTTATATAATTAAAAGACTGGTAGACCCACAACCATTTCACAGAATCTTGCGATATTTGCAAAAAGTTGGTGAGTATTTCTGATTCCCAAGTTATGGGTGTACTGTGTCTTTAAAGACTCCAAAAGGAAACTGTCAGCATTTCACTCAGGAGGGAACAAAAGTAGATTTTTAGTCAAAGACTCCAGAATAAAATTGAAAATTAAGTTTTTGACCATCACTTTGGTATTGTCCGTGTCACTCACCAACTAAATGCCATGTCTTTCTTTTCCCATACGATCCGCAGCCCGGGGTCTTGTCAGACTCGTATCCGATGAGCGGTGTGCACACTCCGTCCGCGATCTGCCCCACTAACAGCAGCACTCCTGCATTCGTGTTTTGAAAGCCCAGAACGGAGTGGTAGAAGACCAGCAGATATGTGAACCACATCGAGGCGCACAGGTCGTTGAGAAAATGACCTACTGAATAACTCAAGCGCCGGAGCGCGGGTAAAGAGGCTTCGGGTGAGTCGGACATCATTACAGTGAGGTCCAGAACGACTAGTAATAATCATTTTCCTTTATCATCTTCAGGATACTGGCTTCTTCTACCACACTCGCCCTGGGGAGAACGAGTCGGTGTGTATGAAGTTCAAAGATCTCGGTCTATCATCCTCGTTCCTCGCAGCACAGATGATTCCTGTTTGGTCAGCTGATATGTTAATGAACAACAATGGAGGAGGCGCGAGCAATTACTTCGTCAACGTATGGTTTTTATTTAGAAAATGGACAGAAATTTGAAGTTTTTAAATGATTTTTACAACAAGAAGAAAATACAATGGTGCAACTAGCGATTTTATTTCGGTTTTTACTTCCAGTCAGATCATCTGAGACGTCACGTGTTTTGGTCACGCTAATATCACGTGACGAAAGCGCGTTTGTTTTAAAGCGAACCTCCCCAATATTATTGTAAAAAGGACCCCTAAAAGTGTAAATTTAGTTACGTTTAACTCGGAACTTTTAACGTTTAAACATAAGTAGATTGAAGGTGATTAGTTTTTTATTATTTACATTTTATACAAATATTTTTAGTTTTAAGGTAAAACAAGAATATTTTATTATAAACTTTAAACAGTATATTTACCTCTTTATGTGCAACTAAAACAATTATGCACCAGCGTTCCTGGTAATCAGCCTTTATTGTAATTCAGTTGCATTAAAAAAAGTTTTATTGATGTGCATGTTCTCCTTATTACCATTTAAATATTTTATAAAAGGTTATTAATTTAATGTCATACCATATAGAAAATTGTATTTTAAAATAAAACTCTAGCTGTCTAATGAATAGATCTGAATTTATTTAATCACGGGATTTAATCTCATTCTCATTTTGAGCAATTTGTATGTTTGACATCACTTTACCACCGGGCTACATCCACTTTACTGAGGTTGAGTAGCAAAACAAGTGGTAAAATGGCTGCAAGCAGAACTGCATTTTTCTAATGATTTGTCACTCAGTTTAAAAGAATTGGACTTCACTATGAGCCCATGCATTTACCAGATACCAGCTTTTATACCAGTGAATGTGAGCAGTGGGGTGATTTTGCATGGAGTTAGGAGTGGATTTTCTGAAAGTCAGTATATTTGGTTATTAATTTACCAAAATAATTTGGAGAGATCGCAGAGGGGGAAGTTGGTGGGTATGGAGCGAGGAGCATGCAGCAGGAAAAAGCTACCGGTAAGTCTGAGCAGAGTGAAAAAAAAGAACTTGATTGAGGAGGGTGATATCATTCAATGCCTGGTTTTACTTTGAAGTGGGATTGTTCCAGCGATATTAATGTCGTGCTGGACATTTCGGTTGTATGTGTAGAGTTATGTAAAATTTAGAGTAGCTGTTAACTAGCCTTTCTGTAGTGCTACCTTAATTTTAGCACAAAAAAAAAAAAATAGCCAACCTGACAACTTTCCATCAACAGCAAAAAATATGGTCAATATTTAAGTTCAAATACCATAACAAACCATCAGTGGAAGCATTAAACGTTGCTTGATTTTTGAGTAATACACCGTTTGCCCCGTTTAGATCTTTTAAAAAGTAAATTGCACATAACATAAAATTTGTAAATTTAAGATAGCGACAATAATGAAAATTACGACCACAAGTCAAGGTTTTCGCTCCTTGATTGCACAACCCTTCGTATTGCTATGAATTTCAGCATTTTGTAGATTACTGTTCCTGAAGTCTTTGAAAATTGGTTTGAGCGGTCAATCGGTTATTTTCAGTGTTTATGTAAGCCAAACTTAAACTCATTGCTAGTGTATGAATAGGCTTTTTGCCACTCACCCAATCAGCAACTTTTGGATATCCTATTATGTCATCACTTCTAAAAAATGCTGTTATTTTACATCTAAATATAACACAACACAATCGAAAACTTTTCCTGATTTGCAGAGACAACATGAACCAGCTTCTGAGGCATAGAAGAAAAGCAACATTTAATAGGTATGTAAATCAATACACATCCTCACTCTTATAGGCAACCTTTGTTACTGCGAACAACCCCACAGACTCATGCCGGCATGAAGCTTTGCTATGATACACCTTACAACAGTAAAATAGAAATCTGAGAAATGCCAACAGACTCCATTAGGCTGCCATGGAGCACAGAATGAACAGCCGCAGAGGGCAACAGACACCTCACCTGAACAGCAATTGCAAGGGACATGTTAGTGTTAAATGTTTACTTGGAAAGGCACAAACTATGATTTCCGGGTAATGAACCTAATGTGGAAAAAACACGTTGCACAATTTTGACTGAGAATCACTTTCATTCCTTAGGGAAAGACCAGCCTTCTGTGTAAATGATCCCACGTCTGCCTTTATTTCTGTTGCTTTCTAGTATGTTAGATGCAAAAATGTTAGCTTTTCTCCGCAAAAGTGCAATTGACAGAGGAGAGATGACCTTATCTCTCCATCTCCCACAGTACCTGAGATCGGCCACTGTGTACAACCTCCTCATCCACATCAGACTTGAAAAACAAGGATGAAAAAAAAGAACACTTAAGAGCAGTTAAAAAAAAATGTTCACGCATTCTACAACATTAGTAAAACTGTTCAACTCAGGGAGCACATATTTTCAAATCGGCTTTTTAAATTACAAAAACAAAAAAAGGAAAGACCATTCGCAATGATCCCGGTGTACATTTCACCTCATGTCAGTCTTCCTGAACATATTTTGATCCCGGTAATAAAATGAAAACACGACGGAGCACTTCACTCTCTCGCTCATTCGGCCAGTGTCAAGGTGAACGGTGTCTGTGTCTGGTTGCCCTTCACTTAGCAAAAAAATGACTTTCTAAAATACAAGTTTAAACAGTCTTTCTGGGTTGAAGTCACAGAACATACATCTCATCTTATATCGAACCACTGTAGTCTCCTCTGATGTCCCACATAGTACAAATAT
Organism: Danionella cerebrum; assembly: GCA_007224835.1. NCBI lineage: Eukaryota > Metazoa > Chordata > Actinopteri > Cypriniformes > Danionidae > Danionella > Danionella cerebrum. Next base: position 144,585 of record SRMA01027258.1, on the reverse strand, counting down.
ATGCATTTGTTCCACTGAATTGTTTCCTTATAAAGAGTGTCAGAGTTCTGAGGTGTGTCTCTGAGCAGATGCCAAAAGTGAGGCAGTGAGTTTCTCTTGAATTGGAGCCGAGACAAAAACTTAAGTCTTTTGCTCTTGTTTCTTTTTCCTTAAACGCATCAGGGACTTTACAGAGATGCTTCCCCCTTCACTTGTGCCGCTGAAGCGCTTTCCTCTTCCTCCTCTTGAAAAAACAACAGCATCTGAAACAAGCCAACATAATAAACAAAAAATGAGGATTTTTCTCTATTATTAATAACTAAACATTCAATAAGTGAACTTCTGCAAGGGGAAAAATACCCACTCCCTCAATTGCCAATATATTGTTTTTCTGAATATCTCCTAATTCTGACTATTTCTGCCTAAAACAAGAGACATAAATTGTAGGGGTGTAACGGTTCACGGTATGTATTGAACCGTTTCGGTACGGCCTGTTCGGTTCAGGACACTTGCGTACCGTTTCGGTATTCAGTATTTTTATTAAATGATATATATGTATTATTAGCGCGATATTAAGCGCAGCGGAACAATGTTCCTAGGCGAGTTTCCGCACGGACGCTATTGAGTGACGAGCACGAGCGCGAGTAGGAAAATGGAATCATATCAAAAGCGAAAGAGAAGCCAGAGCTTGAAGACCCTCTCACCTCACTGCGGTCTCGTGTTTGAGAACACTTTCGCTTCTCTGTTAAAAGACATAACGGGGATAGACGAGTGGATAAATTTAAAGTTGTATGCCGACATTGTTCCACGGAGATAGTTTCCGCACGGACGCTATTGAGTGACGAGCGCGAGAAGGAAAATTACATGGCAAAAGCGAAAGGGAAGCCAGAGCTTGAAGACCCTCGCACCTCACTACGGTCTCGTGTTTGGGAACACTTTGGCTTCTCTGTTAAAATACATAACGGGGATAGACGAGTGGATAAATGTAAAGTTGTATGCCAACATTGTTCCATGGAGATCGGGTAGGCAACACATCTAACATTTTCTACTGCTGGAGATATTATAACCAGATCTATGCTCTCTTCAGAAAATGTGGATAGGTAATCTATCCTAACTAGTTGCAGTATTTCATTTTTTATTTAAAAAAATGTGTTTTTCTTAATAAAGAGTGCAATTTATTTAAAATATCACCCAAATGTGTCACTTTTATTTATTTTATGCAAGAATTCTACTGTGTTTTGGCAGCTTTTCAAAATAAAGAATATGCAAGTTCTTATTGTTTTGTACCGAACCGAATGAACCGAACCGAACTCTCCAAGACACTGTACCGAACCGAATACGATTTTAGCGTACCGTTACACCCCTATTAAATTGTGACAAACGTCTGTCGTTAACTGTGTGAAAATCATACCATTGAACATCACTCAATCTGTCAGTGTTTTCTAAATGGATACAAAATTTTTGCTGGGCTTTCCAACATTAAAAACCAAGTCTATACAGGATGAAAAAAAAAATGTACCACTTCAGACTTAATAACATCCTTACTTTGTATCGTCGGCCACTTCCACCTCAGCGGGGGCAGTTATGGGAGCATTGGAGTGTCCAGCCGTGGGATCGTCTGTATTCACTTCTCCATTAGTGGAGCTCATCACCTGAGGATTCATTAAAAGAAACAGGTTTTAAATTGTAATAGCACAAACATTTCTCAAACTTGGCTGGAATTAAAGCTAAGCTAAGTGGCCAGTACATAGTTCCCACAGATGTGATAAACAGAAAAAATACTTAGATTCACGTTTTGAACTAAAGATCAACGCCATGACTAAGACACAAATAGAAAGATAACATGAGACACAAGCAAAGAAACGTACAATGAAAACATCTGCCTAACATGTGTTGACTAACTCTCATTCAGGTGAGTAACTTAAATGACTATAGTCTTGTTGATGGTTGGGTATGTCTCCTTGATTATCCTGAATATAAAAGCTTTAGTCTCTACAAATGTCATACACTTTGCTTGCACACTTTATTGTGCATTTGGTCAGAGTTTAATTTAAATGCCACAATAGGAGAGAGAAAACTAAGATTCAGCCCAATAAGCCCAGGGATTCATTAAAATATAAATTCAAGATTGATTTAATCAATTGATTGATTGATTGTATTAGCTTATTTAACCCCAAAAGAGCAAAACACAGTGAAGAGTCCTGATAGGAGCAGCTTTTGTCTGTCACCCAGAGATAACAAAGCCCTATTGGTTCCATTTATGCATAATTTTGCAACAGCTTGCCAAAAAAAACCCCAAAGGCTCAGTGAAAGCACGTGTTTTGAAGTCATGTGGGAGCTATGTATTAGACACCTTTATTGAAACAATTAAAACATTTAATGTCAGGTAGCTTAGCTATCATGGTTTTGTAAGACAAAAGCAAAAATATGTGAAAAAATGTCCTGTTTGGATGGATAGTGAAAAAAATAAATGACAGTAAACATCCAATGAACATATTCAGAGTTTTAACAACAGACCATATAAAACTATGGTAGAATCCATGACGTCTTTCATGTGCCTGATCAGAAATTCCACTTAAATTTTGGTTCCGGGCTAAAGCAGCATGTTGTGGTGTAAAAATGAGCATGGGCAACATTTGGAATCTGCTCACTTCAGCCTCAAGTGAACCTGAGGTATATTTACTGTATCCATACTGCATCCAGCAAAACTTGGAGAGTTGGTAAGACCTTTCAAGAGTCTCCATGGTGGTCATTCGTTGATGACTATATATGCTTACAGTATAGTTGATAAGATAATAGTTGCTGAGCCTTCATTAACATAATATAGTTGCTGAGTTTCAGTGATGTAGAGGTTAAGGAGCTTGAAGCATGTGCAGGGCAAACCAGGTTTGAGTCCCGAACTCAACATGTTTCCCAGCCTCCTCTTTCTCCCCCCTAATTCTCTTCCTGTCTTAATACGATCGTACCCATTTGTCATAATGATCATGTGATGTGCTCAGTGTACCGTGCAAATGGACACAGAAGAGGAGAAATAGATGCTTCTGTATAAATGTTGACTAATAATTTCTGCATTCTTATGTAGAAATGTTTCGCATAAGCGTACATGTTTCACCATTTCGGTTTGTTCACTTATATCATCTTATTGGTAACCATAGTAACTCACGCCATTGGTTGTGAGCGAGAAGGAAGCGTTTCCAGATTATCTGAACTAGGATTACTTGCTTATTATTGCGTTTTTATTAATGTATATCATCATTACGTAAAAGCCGGATTTGTGGAGCACAGATGTTGGTCACTGGAGAGACAAAAAAGCGCCTTTGTGTTGAAGTTTGTCACATAAACCTTGAATCCTGAAGAGATTATTGTCGAGAAATTGGCGTGATTCTTAATTAAATAAACTAATTTTGCACCATAGCGGCATCCGTTCTGGTTAATCATCTTTAAGATAGAACTATTTTTTAAAATTAGTCGCAGAGTTGTGGGTAAACAGATGAAGCAACTGCTTTTTCATTATTTCAGTCATGTATTGAGCGTAGATATTATGAATAACTTTATTATGTTTACGTTGGCAAGTGACCATAGTATATACAGGATAATTAACTTTGAGCCATGGTTTCTACTGTATTGTATCTAATTCATTTTGGGCTCAGGTCAGATTTGGGCTTAAAAATAAAACCGTAAATATAATTAGGCTCGGGCCAGGCTACATTCTCTCTAAATCAGCCCAGATCCAACTTTTTTAGGCCTGAATTCATCTGTCACATTTGCTTTAACTTCACCTGAAAAACACAAGATCCTTCAAAACACCTATTACTTACTAAGAGGATTCAGAATATAGCAAACCCAACAACCTAGTGCGCTCGGTTCAAGTGATGCGTGTTAAACAAGGGTGGACAGAGGAAATGACCATTAAAGTGTTTAATGGACAGAGGTGTCAAGTGACAGAAAGAAAGAAACAGGAAGACAAGAGAACAGAGCAAAAAAGAGATCAACACCATGTGCATGCAGTACTGCGCAAACACCCAGTACCTGAACAGAGCCCCCCAGCCTATCAGCTGTGAGGTGCGACCCCAGAAGCTCCCTGTTGGTCACGGGAGTAGGCTGGGACTCACTTCCTTTAGGTTCTGGAGACTGGCATGAGAGCAATGAGGGGGGAAGGGGTTGACAGGTTTTTAAGGGAATAATACGTTTTTTTGAAGAGGTGAGGGTGTAAAGAAAAAACAAAACAAAAGCAGAACGAGTTTAAAAAGAGAGCGTCTTTCATGCACCAGCTTGCATTAGGTAAGAAGATAAAGAAGGAAATAAAAGAGTGGGTGGAGAAAAAAAAAAACAAGATGCACATGCAGTGATTGACATAGATGCTAGATGAAGAGTGTAAGCTTATTTCCTAGTGTTAAAAATGACAAATATTCACTAAATCTGTTCACAGATGACAAACAACAGAGCCGAACTTAAAAGAGATATATGAAGTTATGATGAGATCCCTTTTCTCTATACAACCAACAACAAAAAAAGACTTAAACAGCAAGAAAGGACACTATTATTTCAATTAGAGTACATTTAAATGTAACTATTTTCCTGAACTGATCAATAAATGCACACTTATAACTACTCTTGAAACAATAAATTCCAATTTAAATCAGTTCTTTTAACTACAGTATTAAAGAAACGCCAATGTTTCCCATTTATATGGTGATAAAAACAGATATTTGTCAGTTTGTTAAAATGTTTTAGATCGTATGAATGTATCATTTTACAGAGGGCAGAAGCGTATAAGAAAGTCTGTCCCACCTGGTTTTTGGTCTGTGCTTGTGCTTTGTCTCTGCCAGGCTGCAGAGGTGTGTCACTTGGCATGGGTCCTATTGGAGTCGGCTGTTCAGAAACAGAAACTTTATTTGTACATATATTACTCCGCATGGAGCATTATAATGGGTATTCAATTACACTTACCAGTGGTTTGCCGACCCAATCATATTCATAGTCGAAAACATAGCCGTTCCTGTCAAAGAGGTCTGTAAAGAGCTTTCTCAAGTAGTCGTAGTCCGGTTTTTCAAAGAAATCCAGTCTTCGCACGTAGCGCAGATAGGTGGCCATTTCTTCACGGGATGAAAAGCAATTGAACACAAAGCACTGAACATAATTAAACAATCATTTTAAAAGAGCTTGCTTACCTGGGAAACTTTCACAGAGCACTTCAATGGGGGTTGCCCTCTTGGTGTCTCCGATTTTTTGATAGCGTTCCTTCAGTGTGTCAGCCTTAATAACAATAAAAAAAAAAACAACAACAAAAAAAAAAACAATAAGAGTAGTTTCAAAATCGGCTGCATTTTACTTATATTAAACCATTGGCATTAGATTCATTTATATAAACGATTAGCACATTGATTGATTAACTAAAAAAACTATCATTTGCATGTGCATTGGGAAAATTACAACGGCAGTCATTGTTATTGATTAATCAGATAATGAACTAGCATTATGGCACCAGGTGGTGCAGCAAGTAGCACTGTTGCCTTTCAGTAAGAAGGTTGACTCTTTGAAGTTTGCATGTTCTCCCAGTGCTTGCATGGGTTTCATCCGGGTACCAAAAACCATGCGGTTAGGTTATTTGAACAGTCTAAATTTGTGAGTGAATTTGTGTAATGCCCTATGACCCGTCACCCCTGCCTCTCGCCTGATGTGCGCTGAAGACCTATGTGACCCAAAAAGGGATTAAGCAGCAAGGAAATTTAACGAATGAATGAACTAGCATTATATAATTACTTGCACAATGAACACTATTTTAATATTGTATTTTCACAATTTACAATAAAACAACTTGACATTTTCTATTTGTACATTCACAGTAATATCAAGTTTCAGCATGCTTTTCAAAGTAGTCATGTCACAGATCTTTTTACACTGCATGACTAGTCTGGGCTGCACTTATTTCAAAATGGCTAGATCAACTGGAACACCATGATCAAACCCATAGTGAACTCCACAACTATTCGATGTCAATGATTGCAACCACCAAACATATTGTCACAATGTCAAACAAAGTGTTTTTTTTTTCCTCAAAAGCCTTTCATTCATGCACTCACGGACCAAACTCAATGAGCTCTACTACTAGAACCAAAAGAGAACAAAAACAGCTTGTTTTGTTAGTATCTGATTACGAACAGCTTTATGACAAATATATGATTGTTTGAATCAGAAAAAATGGTCATGCAACGGAGAAGTATTTTCAATCAACCAGATAAAAACCCACTGTGATCGAAATCTCTTTTTCTAGGGTATTTCCGGACATGGGCTTCATACTTCCAAAGTGTTTTTTCTCTAGTGAGCGAAGTTAATGATACCCATTTTTTGCAATTGCATTATGCACACTGAAATCCTGTCAATAAAAGTTAATATGAAAAGTCATAACATTTTCAATTTTATTCTGAAATCAGTTTTTATTTATCAATTAGTAACAGCATTCTATCAAACATTAGAAAGACTGACTAATGTTGTGGCTGTGTTGTTCCACCAGTGCCATCTAGTGTTCAGGAGTGGTTCTGCATTTTCAAATGAAGCAAACAGGTTTGTAAAGGTCTCATTTTGCATGTGAAAAACCGTTTTTTAGCGTTTGCTTAGGAAACTTGAAGTATAACCTTAAGGAAAGATGTGGTTACAGTAGATTTAGTAATTATGATTGATGTGGAAGGAAACAAATGAAGGACAAAAGTAAATGTACAAAACAATGCTTTTAGAATGGTGTCTACATCTCATTTCAACCTTTACAATGGTGCGTATGGAATTGCTTAATACAAACTACATTTTTGTAATCCTTAATGTAAGCACATTCTCACAACACTCACCAGGTTTGTCCGAAAGCTGCCATGAGGCAATGTAGATAAACCTCAGTGAACAAATACATGTGGTACTCAAAGCCAACAATGGCAGCTGCCTTTGTCCAAAAACTGTTTTCAATTTAGGCTTCTTTGAATATAGATGTTTAATGTAAAATAATTCGTCAACAGTTCACTAGGAACGGTCAAGAGACCACCTCTTTAAAACAGTCTTAAATTTCAAATAAATTATAGAACTACTCACAAAACCTCTTGTTTCACTTAAAACAATCTACTTTATTTCAAACCACAAGACTGACCCGAATATAACTCGTAATAACCTGCTCATTTGGTGTCAAGTGCATCACTGTCCTTAAAAAAGGATTCAAACATACTTGGATGGTAAGTCATTGCAACAATCCTTTTAATGAAGTTCATGAAAAGATTATGTGATGCAGTGGAATTGAAAGCCTTATAGATTTTTATTAAAAAAAAGTACCTTAAACAAAAATGAATTAACACTGGTACTTTGTGACAGTGGTTTTATCTGTGGCTGTTTAAACGAAACCACTAATTAAATATCTTCAAACAGGTAATGAAGTCTCTGTGTTCATTTCCTAGATTTGTCTTTTAATGAGAACTGATTTTTGTTATGGAATGTCCTCAAATGATTCAATGGTATGTGAAAAGATAAAGAGGATTTTGTGTTATTATTTTCCAGCAGACAAAAATCCAAAATACACTTGCAAATAAAAAATATTGCTTATTGCTGCTAAGTCCTTTGTATTCTAACTAGGTCAGCTTATCACAGATGTGTTTGTGCTGACATTTCATGATAATGAGATTGTGTGGCTCCTCTCGGTTTCAGACGTTAGCCGTTAAAGATAAGACTCTCAGACTAAAACAATACCATCCCTACACAAAAAAATGTAACACATTGTATCTCAAGATGATTGTGTTCAGAAAAAAGAAATTTAATTCCTTTCAATCAAACATCAACAATACCTTCAATCCTTGCCAGGGCAGGCTTCCTCGTAAGAAGTACATAAACATGTGACCTAGTGCCTCCAAATCATCCCGCCTGCTTTGCTCTGGAATAAAATGAAAATAAATCAGAGATGGTAAACATCACACTAAGCAACTGAAATGAGATTATAGCAAATATTAATTATATTAAACAAGTCACAAAATGTAACCACAGAATTTAAATATTTACCCAAAAATGTGAACAAGTATTATTAATTATACATGCGCTGGAAAAGCATGTATTGTACTTACTCAAACAGTATATAATGGCTCTAAATATTAAAATAATTACAATGTCTAATACAATATAATGTGAAAGGGAAAAAAAACTAAACACAAACACACAAAATGTTGAAATGACTAAACAATCCCGTTTGAATTTCAATAAGCTGATCAGATGTTTACGAATGTCAACATCAGCAAGGAAAACTGTGATAACTTAGTTCCAATAAAAAAAAAATTGTGCAGATTTTAAGACTCCTTAGGATTGAGTAAATGGTGATTGTTGTAAGGCCGGAGATAGGTGACCTATACACTTTCTGAATGGAAGTGTGTCACGGAAAACAACGGAAAAGCCCAAAAAAGCATGACAAGTCAAGCCGTGCCATTACAAAATAGGTCAGCGGAAAAGCGAGAATAGTTTTTATTCCCTATTGATTTGTTATTTATAGATCAAAAGTCTCATCAGAGTGAGTCTTTCCTTGCCTCTATGTCTTACCTTTTCCAAGATGTGTATTGATGCTCATGTAGCGAGCCGTCCCAGTTAAACTCTTGTGTTCCCTGTAAGGGATGTGTTTTTTGGTCTCTGGGTCAATGTATTCTTTGGCAAGCCCAAAGTCAATGATGTGAATGGTATGCTGCCTCTTGGTCCCAGGCCGGCCCACCAAGAAGTTCTCTGGCTTAACATCCCTGTATATCAGACTTCTTGTGTGCACATACTCCATCCGTGTGATCTGTCATAAAGGTTTACATTATATTTCCATTTTAACATCTTGAATGAGTACAAAGAGAAAATACTAACCAGCTGAATTGCTATCATTAAGACGGTTTTAAGGGAAAAGGTTCTGTCACAGAGGTCAAAAAGGTCCTCCAGGCTGGGGCCTAGCAGCTCCAGCACCATGGCATTATATTTCCCACAAGGTCCAAAGTAAAAGACCTGAGGAACACCCTCTGAAGAGACATGAATATTTCTTAGTTAGAGTGAAGAAATGGTAAGAAAAAGAAATAGTAACAACTTGAAGTAATAAAAAAAAAATAAAATAAAGATTAAGTCTTAAAATGAAGAAAGGTGAAAAACAAAAACCCCCCAAAAAAAAAGAACATGAGAGGCATTAAATGTATACACACCACACTTATGCATGACCGCAATGTATAAGTAAGAGTTTTTAAAAAAAGTTAAAAACAGCTTCTTAATCCATGGTCCAGATTAAAATAAATAAATTATGTCAGAAGATTTGTTTACAAAATGTATTTCTGGGAGTCGGGGACATATTTTTTTGCTCATTATATGTACATGTACAAGCCATAGCAATGTTCATTAATTAATTAGCTCTGTACTCAATTTGAAATTGTTGCATCTTAAAAATCTGAAAGTCTAATAAACAATTGTGTGAAAGGACATGGAACGCCGAACATTTCATTCAGAATATGAACAGCAGCGCACAGATTAAACTCGTCCTTTGTGGTGATAAAAAGACAGTATGGGCTAAATGCAAAACAATTGTAAAAAGGATGTGGACAACATAACGTCCAAAGGAAAAAAAAAAGCACATAAAATTGCATATTGCTTACCTGAGTTCCCCAACTGCTTGTAAAACCTGTACTCAAGATGAAGCTGTGGTGCACGGGATTTGATTGGCTCCTAATAAAAAAAAAGTTAACATAAGTTTTGGTTGTTTTTAACAACATCCATGAGATTATAACAGTAGTTGAAATTTTAACTTTTAAATGTGCTTGCTGTGTGTATGAAGTCACCTTGCGAGAGACAATTCTTTGAAATTATGATGTACGTGGAGAAATGGATTATACAAACGTCATCATGAGAATGGTACAATTTTTACACAACACATAAAAAGTAAGTAATCCATAATACAAGTTCCACTAAACCAATTAAAATGTCTTTCCTAATTTCCAGAATATTTACATCAGAATTAGCTCCTAGAGTTCCTTGGATCCCCCGTCGCCATAAAAAACTAGTACCCAATAATTCTAGTCAGTGTTTGCAGCTATTGTGCGCTCTTCTATGGACTCGAATCACTGTAATTCTGTTGTAAATCTGAGTGAGGAGCATCTTTCTATTTGTTATAACGCAGAATTTAATATATTGAACTTAAAGTGGGTTATTACCTAAAGTATTAACTTTCAATTCGTTTTAAAATAACTTACTGTAGTCGTGGAATTTTTTGATCGTATAAGGGTGATTGACATTTAAGCTGGAAAAGTAGGTTTTTTTTCCAAATATATGTTCCATTAGATGTTGTGTTGAAAATATGTATTTTTCATATTTTCCTCAACTTACTCCTTTAAACATTTTATTCATAATGTCATTCATATTTAACATCTCTGTATGAAAATTTGGTTTATTTTTCTAAATCATGCAAAGGAAAGCATCGCTCCTCAAATCTTTCAGCATATTTTCCATACATTAATCTTAATAGATCCTTGCGAACCTTATTGATACCATTTACACGAATTACCACTAACATCACAACATGTGACTTTTTTTAATGTTTTCTAACAACAAACCTAAATACAAATCTTAAGATAAACACACACATCTTTGGTAGCATTTTACCATGTCTCGTCAGTGGAACAACATTTAAATATATTTTTGTTTTTATCTTTACGTGACAGACAATTGTTTTTGTGCTATTTGTCCACCCATATGTTTTCTACAATGACCAACATCAAAACAAATTGAAATATAAACAGTTTTTTTTATATATTTAATTCGACCTTAATGAGAAATCTCTGGTAATGTTGGCATTTAAAACAGTAATTTTGAAAAATTAGAATTGAAGACGAAAACAAAACAATTTTGGAGAGCATTAACAGACGCTAAATCTGATTCTGGGTCAGCACATGACTCAAACATATATACAGCGAAAATTCATCAATATTTTCCTGCAAGCCATTGTGTCAAAGACTCGATTTGTTGTTCTGGTTCAGCAGTGGTGAGTGGAGCTCAAAGGCAGGACTTGTGCAAATGTGTTTATATATATATATATATATATATATATATATATATATATATATATATATATATATATCGCATCTGGCCATTTTTAATCATGTTTTTAGGTCACAAAAAAAAACATTATGTTTGTGTGCCATATTAAGAACCACTAAACATCTTCTGTTACTTTAGACCTTTATCTTTCTTCTATGGAACACTAAATTGATTTCACCATGATCCATCATAAACAAGAAGACTCCTTAAAGGATTTGTACTGAAGCTAAGCCATTGCTGGTTGTTCCATTAAGTTGCATTTTACATCAATAATTTAGGTTTATGAATGTGTACATGTTCTCATAAGAGAGATGGTGTCTGGAGGCAAATCTGGAGAGACTTTGTTACTAAACATTTTGCTATAATTGAAAAAAAAAATAACTGGAAGAATGTTATAAAAACTGAAATAATACTACATGTACTTGTATGTGTGTGTGTGTGTGTATATGTATATATATATATATATAATCACAGCACTCGAGAGGGCTAAACACTCGAGCCTGAGGCAGGCGTTGTTCACAAATAATGTGGGTGGTTAAAAAAACATAACCTGATAATGTTCAAACTCTCATCTCTAAATGTAATATCCTCAGGCATTTTTGGATATACATGCAAAATCCATCCATAATACTGACAGAGTAGCTTTTATCGTTTTTCCTTGACAATCAAGACTGTTACTTAAATAAGACAAACTGCAAGTCGATTTCCACCCTCTTAGAAACTCTTAAAATATAAATTTTATGAAGAGAGAGAGAGAAAAAAAAAGACAACCATCCATAAAATCTCAATCTTGGTAAAAACTAAAAAGCTCTCCAAGAATGTCAGGGGCTAGCATGAAGACCTACAAAAGATAAGAATGGTCTCACAAACAGTTATATTTTACACAAAAAGAAGAAACAAAAATATGTTTCAATCAGTTTCAGTGATCGTAAGCTTGCTTAGGAAACAGCTCAGAACAATGGGAAATTTAAATCGACAAGTTATCTGAAGGAAGCTGAACCCCAAAGTCACTAAAAATATTACTGATAACACACTCTGCAATGGAGACACCAATCCGAATTGCTTGAATATTCGATTTGCTTCTCGGCGGGGTGCTCTCCCTTCTCCGTCTGCTTAGAGGAAATATTGATGCAAGGACACTCTCTGTCTGAAGATGCCGTTTGAGGTACAACAGATACCACTCTGTTCCACACATGGAAACAGGAAAGAAGACGGCATTGACAGAGAAGAAATCAAAGATTTGTGTTTAACCACAAAAGAGAGGATTTGTGGAACACTATTTCAGTCCTGCACAAAGTCTCAAATCAGATCTGTGTGTAGAGGCCTTAAGAGTGCTTTGGAACTATTGTACCACTCCAACACACACATGCACGGACACGCACACACACAACAGACAGTAATGAAAGTTCACACCTTCACACTTATTCTGAGACACTTACCAATTTAATGGCCACATATTCATTTGTGTAAAGATTCTTCCCAAGTCGAAGTTCACCAAAGTTCCCGCAACCAATCTTCTTCCCCACTCGGAAGTTGGGGCCAACCATAAGCACCCCAGAGTGGGTCGTGGAGCCTCGGCTGCCCCCATGCCCAGTTCTGCTCCCACCAGTCTTTGACATTCTTTTCCCGTCCTCCGCCTCTCCTTTTCCTCCTCCACCACCTCCTCCTCCTCTCTTATCAAAATCCATAAGCTTGTGATACCCCGGCCTCTCCACGATTACTCCGCTGCCATAAAATCACAGAGCCACCAAAACAACTAGCAACAGAGGGGTATGGGGAATGAGATGGAGGTGAGGAATTTAGAGAAAGTGGATGGGATGACTGATCCACAATATGACTCTACACGTGTAGATTAAACTAGACATGAACCGCTTCTGTGGAGGGGGAATTCAAGCATGAGATGAATCAAGACGTATAGAAATCTTCCTTTAAATCCAACCGCAAAGAAGCACGCTCCTCAGGAGATGGACACATGCACACGGCCCTAGCTGGTGAAAGAGAGGTGCTGTCTGACATCGGTTTCCATCCTATATACCCCTTCCAGGTGATTCTGTCGGGACTCGGGCATTCCTTGCGTCCAGGTTTGAGCACAAGGGTGTCTCAAAGTTTCTGTCCAGAGCAAACATTAGCAGCACACCTTCCAAAATCTGAGGCAGAGAAAAGGCAGAATGAATGCTAAATATCAAATTTTATATGGTTTTTAACCATGAAACTGTAAGAAAGCAGTTAATTCAATCAAGGACTAGTTATTTCTCATAATACCGTTTGTTTTGCAGAAAAGCAAGGAAATTATCTGAAATAACCAAAAGAAATTTGTAAATAATCAATTCACTTGGATAGATCTGAAGCAGTTATATATTATTTGATGAATGATTGTCCCCCAATCATTAAAACCTTGGGAATGTAATTCTTCAAATTCTCAAAAACATTAGTTCACTCATTTACTTCTTAATTGGCTTTTTATTCTCAGTTAGTATCTGAAGTGTCTGATAGTCACTGTCTGAAGATCACATTGAGCAAAATCAGTTGTTATGAATATTTTATTCAAAGATCTAAAGATTATATTGACCCAAGGAGATGATCAATTTAAAAATTTTTGTAATTTAACCAATGGTCATTTGACAGTTACCACATACACAATGTAACATTCAAAGATGTTCAAATCTAGTGAAAAATAAATGCCATTCAAGAACTATTCTTGACTCAATTTTCTTTGATGAGTCTTCTTAATATTGTCATTTTTGGATTTTTGTTATCATCCACCATTTGAAGATATTACTGCTCACTAACTCCGGATTTGGTCTGATAGTGCCTTTTGATATTCGATATGCTTATAGTGCCTATATTCACGAAGCTGCAGACTTTAAGAAACCCTGGGCAAACTAACCTGGAACAGGTTGTCAATCCATTATATGGGAACATTCACTCAAGCCAGTAGACAATTTGGTCACCAAATCCACTTGAAATTCAAGATTTTTGGATTGTGGGAGTAAACCACATGTCCAAAAGAAACTTGAGCAATTAGAAGAATACAGAAACTCCACTTGGCCTCTACTTGTGTCTGCACAGGCAGCTCCTAAGTATATATTGTTTATAGAACATATTCTGTGGAATAAAATTAATTTCATAGTACAGTTTTTTTCCTAATTGAAAGCCCAATTTCTTGAAAGACCACAAACACATAGGATCATAATAAACAGAGAGAAAATAAGCAAACACAGCACCATCCTGAACAGCATAATAAATACACAGTTTGAAGGTTTAAGGGACATGAAACCAGAGACCTTCTCCCTACAGGAAATGTTATCTAGCGTTTCTGACTTCCAGCTCTAAAAATACATCCCTCAAGAGCTTGAGATGGATCTTGAGGTCGTGTGAAGATGTGATGCAGTCATCTTGGTCCAAATGTCTGTTTTGTAGTGAGCATAGGAAGGGATCTACGTACCATACTAGGGATACCACAAGACTGTTTATACCAAACAACAGAGGTACAGAGTCCTCGGTTATGAACCATGGTTTTTTTGGTTCCACATTTGAATAGATCCTGTATGTTTTATTATTTCAACACACCTATCGAACTTCTTGTTTACGGATGTGAACGCAGTTCTGTGAGTAAATATCCGATCAATTAGCTGCTCCCATGAGTAATATCAAATCAGCAAGCGCTAAATATAGAGGATATATCAACTTTGACCAGCAGCGGAGTCAGCAATATGAGGAGGCACCGTCACCTTTTAAACTTGTGGTTAAGAGACATTTTAGGTTTGCTGTGAAATACGACAAATATGTCACCGTGTGCCAGTGCGACAAAAACTGAGTTATAAACAGTGCAAGAGATCTTCGTGAACCATCCAACTAACCATACCCAACTAATTTAGCAAAAAGTTATGTTGCACTACTACATACTGATCACTGGAGTAGAGTAGCTGCTACATTTTCTTTAAATAGCTTATTTAAAGCATCCATTTTTGAAGATGTATATTGATCTAGTAAAATGAAGTGAATTCTTTAAAAGTCTATTCATTCTATTTTTATCTGTTCATGTGATCTATACAAATTATGTTTTCTAAAATTACTGATTTGCTAAGCCATCAGAACAGACCAGATAACCGTGGTTAAAATCAAAGGTACATACCAAAGCCGTGAGCTTTGTGTGTCGTTGCCTCCCTGCAAAAACATTGCTCTTTTTTTTACCAGTGCTCATGGTGGACCTGAATAACGGATGTGCTTTGTTATCAGAAAAGAATCTTCAATAAACCATTGATGGGAGTCAGGGGTTTCGTCACTTTCAGTAGGATACCACTTAAATAACCATAAAAACCGATTTTAAACAAAACATCCAAGCTTGCTTCCACAAATGGCATTTCAACAAACTGTCTGAAACTAATGGAACTACAACAGTTTTTCAATTCCAACATAACATTATGTCATATCAGGCCTGTGCAATGGCCCTCTCTTTGCATTTAGTAGCTTGTCTCGTCTTAAAAGACACTCGTATAAAAACACGAAACACTGCCACATAACAACATTAACAGCTAAATATCTAAATAGTAATGTTATTGAAAACAAACTGTAAGCTGAATAAATACGCTAGCACCATGCAGCCTACCTCCAAAGTATTAGAAAGAAACTTGGGCTACAGATAAACTCCGAACATGCTTGACACAGACTGGGTTCTTTGTACGTAGCACTTATGTACATATACATACGTTAGTACAAACACAGAATATTACATCTTTAAGCTTTAATGTTGTCATTTAAAAACATGAACGTTATAGCCAGCAGTAATGACTGAAGCCACTCATAGCTAGCACGCTAACTAGCCCAAACAAGCTAACGATCTGTGGCCTGCGCTTCAGCAGACTTAACAAATCCTCAAAAATACCAGAGGCTATACGGAGATAGAAGACAGCTTGTTATCATTTACCACAAGACTATACATTCGTTACAGCAGTTTTTGTAAACGAATA
Source organism: Danionella cerebrum (assembly GCA_007224835.1). Classification (NCBI taxonomy): domain Eukaryota; kingdom Metazoa; phylum Chordata; class Actinopteri; order Cypriniformes; family Danionidae; genus Danionella; species Danionella cerebrum. Next base: position 128,569 of record SRMA01027258.1, on the reverse strand, counting down.
ATACATTTTTGCCAGTTATTAAGCGGGCAACTCCTTAATCCCGAACAGTCCAAATTGGTCTAACGTTACATTATTTACGCGGAGAATTTAGCTAATCGCTAAAGGCACAGGACTAATCTACAGATTGGCCACATTTACCTAGATCTCTGTGTCACAAGTCGGTGTCATTCCCCATTTTGTTGGTTTAATGCTCATTCCTTGAAGCCATTACCATTTCTCCCTCTTCGCTGATGTCTCTTTAAGCCTCTGCGTTTAGCATGAGCGTTTCCTCCGCTGCGGCAAACCCCCTTCACGGCTCTGCGTCGAAAACTTGCGTAGTTTGCTTTGGAGAATATGGGGTCATAAAATTCCGCGCTCTTCAGAAAAAAATAATGCGCAGTTTCATTCAACGTAAAACTACGTGAGAAACATACAAGAATGACGTAGAACTTAAGAGTAAGTCAATAGTTGGAAAATACACCAACCACTAAACTCTTAAAGCGAGCACTGTGTGAGAGAACATAAAAAATAAAATAAAAATGGGTTGAATTGAAATGTTTCACAACTGAAGACTGATTAATTAATAAATGTAGCTTTAAGTTACACATTTGTCTACTTTATATTTAATTTCTGGAACTGATATCTGTTTTCTTATCATATACATGTATGGAAGTTGAGGAATATTGAATTATATATACCAAGCCCCTAACATTTTCTGATGCTGATCTGCTCATTTGGTTGCTAGGGTAAAAGTTTAGTTGTCAGTGACATAGTGTTCCCTGTATCAATGTGAGTTAAAAAAAAAATTCTCCCTTTTCTCTATTATATTCCTAACCTGAGATAAAGCCAAACTGGTTGCTATGATAAATGGTTGCTATAAGGAGGAGTCAGTCACATAATTTAATGTTCCCTGTGTCATTCATAGTTAAATAAACCAACCCACATTTTCCTAAGCTGAAAAATAGTTACGTTAAATTGATTGATATGGTAATCAGTCTGGTTGCTATGGAGGAGTCAGTGAAAACTACTAGTTCTTTTAGATGATATTTTAGTTTGAAAATTATGTTGCAAAGTAGACACGGCTTGATACGTTTCTGCTAATTCACAAGCAATGATTGCCTTTCTTTGTGGTCTTTTACAATGGTAGCCAATGAGATTCAATGCACTTCAATGGCCAATTAGAAATGATATATCACCCTGTGATTTTGCAAGTTCTCCTACTTAAAAATCATGGTGAGTTCTAGAATTTTTAGCATAGGTACATTTCCACTGTGAGAAAAAGAATGTAGAAATAACATTATTATATAATGATGTTGTGATTACGATAACAAATAAAAATAAGGCTGCTGTGTGACCAAACTTTCCTGTTTACAATTAGTTAGCTTCCAAACCTTTTGACTGATGCAATATTTTAATGTGAACCTATCTCACCGATCATCTGACAAGCAGCCTTTGAGCTGTCATTTCCTGCATCTCTACAGAACAGATTTCAAACCACCCTCACAGTTGCAGCTCAACTCAATCATGTGCATTCAAAAACTGTTTTTACTTCTTTTGATTCTTTCAAATACAACTGGTAAGCTTCCCATACTAAATAGAGTACTTATCTTTCACCATGTTGGATTTGGAGAATATTATGTTTCAATGTTTTATTTACAGGTGGCTGTCAATCCAATATCAGTGTGATTCCAGGACCAAGTGTTTCCATGGGTAAGGACGTGCTCATCACTTGTCAGTTAGATTGCACTGGATACCGTGTCAAGATGATGAGAGTGTAGTCTGCAGTCACTAAATTATAGTGTCATGCTCTCTAAGCATTTATAATGCAAACAAAAAAACATTCTGGAAAATACTGCAGTCACTCTGAATCGCAATACAAGTTGATGTCGCTGTAAAAGGTTATTCTTAAGTTTTTTCAGCTTGTTCAAATAAACATTAATCTTTTAGTTTTAACAACTTCTTTTTTGTTTTTTATTCAGATTGTGATTATTCTCCTCAAAACCCAATCGTCTCCCCGTCTTCTCTGAATAATACGACACACCAATATCCAGAACCTTTAGGTAAGTTCATACTTTACAGATAGATCATAAGTACATCACACCAGTATGTATAATGGGAGGCAAACTGTATACAAAGTAATTACTGTACTTTATTAAATAATGGCAGAAATGTCAGTAAACATTGATTTGATGAATTGTAGCAAAACTCAATGAATACGAGTGAAATTCAATAAATAGCAATTAGTATTTTGGTGCTGAGCTGTCGTCACATTTATCATTGACACATATATTCATGTTAGCAATATTTTGTATTTGCACATTTTAAAATACAGCATTCAACAAAAGTTTTAAGCAGGTGTGATAAAATGTATAAAATTGCTTTCAAATTGAAGATTTCATAATTTATTTTATGCAAACTATGCCTTCAAAACAGCACCAATTCTTAAAAAATTGGCTGTTACCCACTCCGTTTTAGGCCTTCTACACGGTTGTTTTTGTTTCAGTTAATGACTATGTGTGACATTGATGATAATTGGCAGCTGTTTGACATAACTGATCTTTCACCTGACTATAATTAAAATCCCTGATTTTGGCCAAGTGCACCTATAAGAATTGTTTCTGGTTTGAAGGCAAAAGGTAGAAACACCAAATATTGATTATTGAACATTGATTGCTCTCTATACATTTTGTAAATGTACAAAAATAATTCATAATTTTATCAATGTCTGAAACCATCACCATTTTCACCTACCGGTACTTGAAACTTTTGCACAGTACTGTTTATTATTTATAAAAAATAATTAAGTAATTATTTTATTCAGCGTGTTGTTTTATTGCATGTATTACATTCTGTATCTTTTTTCTCTTTTAGGAACTCTGATTTTCTACATACTGTTCAAAGCAGGCTTCTTTCTTAGTATATCGATAACTGCCGCATTAAGTGTTTGTAGAAAGCACAGAAAATAACAGACACTTGCCACTTCAAGTTAACTGTCTTGCTCTTAAGGAAACTTCCAGCATGACTCTGAAAATAAATATCATCTGTACCTGAGACTTTTATATGATGCCCCATGATCCTATCCATTAACGAGATCAATATTATCATGAAACATACATTTTATGTAAATCAGTTATTCAAAAGCAAAAGATTTTTTATGTTATTTGTTATCAGCCAGCATAAACTGTTTGTTTATAGCCAATAGATAAGAATAGACATGTGATAATTTTACATCAATGCAACATATATTTTAGGCTGAAGAAAAGACTGTTTCATACTGTACATTTCTAAGAATAATTTAAATATATACATAAATACAGAGAGAGAGAGAGAGAGAGAGAGAGAGAGAGGGGTTTTTAATCAAACAACGACGCTTTTCAACGCACGAGGGAGCTCCAGTCCTTTCAGCCGTTTTAACAGTTTGCCGCTTGCTTCCAGTGAAGAACTTTTTTCCCCCCTTTTTGTATAACATGTCTTTATTGATTTACAAGTGTAAACCCCAATACCCAAAACCCCAGGCAGGCTTAGGAGAAAAAAATACGAACATAATAAAAAAAATAATAATAACCATAATAAAAAAATAGTAGATAAATAAATGCATAAATAAATAATAATAATTAAATTAAGCACCATTTCTCATTCCACAATTTCAGATATTTACTAACTTTTTAATAATTATCTGTATTAATACTCACGTAAACCACGTAAAGAGTTGTTAGTCGTGGATTAATTTTTATGAATCCCCGTTCGTTAAATTAGAAACTGAACCAAAACAGTAGTGAAATATTTTACTTTTATTAAAAGCTTTATAAACAAGAGTTGAATTCACTGTGTTAAACTATTACGATAATACTATTAAGATGATACACATATACTTCCTGGATACCATTCCCCCCGTGTGCTTCCTGTAACTACGGATTATCTGGATGTTTTCGAGGTGAAAGACACACATCCAGTCTGGTGTGATGAAATGGTCCATGTGGTTAAAGCTTGAATTCCCATAGTGTAATTGCACGTGAAAGACTGAGAGGCCAGTTTGTTTACCAAAGCTGCCACACAGGTCACAATCATACACGGCCTACATGAGCAAAATGAGGCAACCGACAGATTTGTACTTGGATGTACGTCAGAGACGTACGTTTCCAAATGCGCTTAGAAAAGTTCAAGGATCCCCATATCTCAGACGGATAAATGATGGAAGATCTAGAATGTTCTATACACAGAGTGTGTTGCAGAAGTTTTAACAAAGCTATTGTCATGAGATTACAGCCTCAACTTCTGATTGGTCACTGCGTAGCGTTTGGGATCTTAGCAACACAAGAAATATCTCCACAGTATAGGGAATATGGCAGATTACTCGACCAATTGTATTGTCCACCGCAGAGTTTCTGATTGTCACAGTCCAGCAAAAGCCTGCACATGGAGCTATGGTATGTGTATTGAAGCAGGGTTGAAAATAAAACCTGAAGGACAATAGACCTCCAGAACCAGCACAGCCTATCTGCTCTCCACCACATATTATTTCTCATGTTTGCACCAAAACACCTTTCAAGGCTTATTGATTCTCATACCTGTTTTAAAGCACGTTTACACACCGTATAATAAGATTTTAGCCTGTTTTAAAAGACTGTCACAATCTTTCCTTCCCTGTTCTGTTATCTTATAAGCTTTATTCATCAAAAAGACTTGATGTCCTGGTTGCAGATCTAACAACATTTTATCTTGGTTTTAATTTGACAGTATTATTTTGAGCTGATGATTATTTTATGCTGTGCTTTTGTTCTTATTGGTCAACATTTATACACAGAGTATAGAGTGTACTCCTAGAGATATGATCTGTTCCCCTACAATCTCAAACAAGCCTATTTTAAGGCATATAGAATGTTTGCCACGAGTTTAGAGACCTTGTTATTGCGCCACTAGGCTGCTACAAAAATACAATACATTATTAACAAATATTTCTTTCTACAACTTTTAAAATTTTTTAACCAAATAATATTCATTGTGATTTACTAATGAAACATCTGTGGGTGTTTATACATGTGTTATTTGAATACATCATCTAAAAATCACTGATTAAAGAGATTGGTGTAAAATATTGGCCACTGAGGCTTCGATCACTGCTTGCAGCTTTGATTTATTTTACATTCTTGTAAAGTTAAAAACTTTATTTCCAAAATTTTTATACAAGACAGAGCATAACGCTATTATTTCCAGATCAGCCAATGATTCCAAGAATAAAAACTTTTATATACATTTACCCAAATTGTGCCTTTGGAGGGCTAAAGGAAATTCTATTGTCCTCATGCCTGCCTTATGCTCTGACATGTAAACTATTTTCGCCTTCCAGATTATTGAAAAATCACCTGATTTTACCACCGGTAACAAATTTCAAGAATTAACAGTGTAAATAAATGTTTTGCTTTTTGAGAAAAGGTGTGAAAATTGGTAAGTGACAATTTTAAAGATTTTGGGCCACATTTTGCTTTTATTCTGACCAGATAGGACATAGACATTTTGTGAGGTTCAGGATTTAAATCCGTATCATACTGTGCAACGGCATATATTTGCAACATACCATCAACTATTCCACAGGTCCGGACAAAAAAAAAAAAAAAGTAGCTTTTTCTTTTTCAACAATGTTTCCAAAGTTTTTATCAAAGGGCAACAACAGGAAAATGCAGGGTTTAATGGTAAAACGTACAATCACAGACAATTAATTTCCCAACGGAGCGAGAAGAGTCATCTCATCAGCCAATTTGTTTGTATTCTTTGCATTGTTGCTACCAGGAAGTGCACTTTAATTGGTTTGGGGTTAAATATTTACAAAATAAACTATTTTTGTTCCTATCGGCAAGAGTGCCTCTCATTAATCTGTAACCATGGCAACGGTGGCATCACTCTACAACAATGGCAGATGTGATTATGCCACTATTCTCCTTCTATAAAATAGCTTTTTAAGCATGTTTAGACAGTTATAATTAAAGTGTTTTTATATTAAATTTTAAAACAAATGTAACACAAGTTTTGACTTATAGTATTAATTTAAAATCAAATAATACAATATTTATTGTTGAACAATTCTCCTTGCACTTTATTTTGCCCCCTGAAATCTTGCTTAAAGACATTGAAAAACAACGTTCGCCATCTGTATATTTGGTTTTGGCAAAATAGGGTTTACATTCAAAACTGTGACAATGGTCACATTTAGAATCTTTAAATATATTACATTTTCTCCAAAGCTCTTTCTCACCGAGAGTAAAAAGGAGGCAAAAACAGGAAAATTTAAACAAGCCACGTTAATCAAGCCTAGGTTTAAAATTAAACATTTAAAGAAGATTTTCTTGATGAATAAAAAATAATAATTTAAGAAAATAACAGCAACATGGCAGAGTTCCTCAAACTTCCGTCAAAACAGACAAAAAAGGCTAACAGAGGACTTTTTGATGGAATAAATCACCTTTATTCAAACAGTGAATGGAGTCACTGACAGAGCTGGTGTCTTCACGAATTGTGCAATGACTTACTGAATGAATGTTGAGGGGGAAGAAAAAAAAAAAAAAAGGAATAGTCTGGGGGGGGGGGAAGGTTTAAAATTTCACTGCTGACTCTTTCTTAATCATTTTTGAAAGAAAAAAAAAAACAAAATAAAAAAAAAACAAGAGAAGACACGGAAAAAAAACAAAAGTTATTTAGGCCAAACTAAGATATTGTGCTAGACTGGACTGCCATAAGTCCCCCCCCCCCCAAATATTTATATTTATACAAAAAAAAAATTCAAATGGCAATAATTAACTAGAATGAAGTCAAAGCACATCTTGCTGGAGTCTTCTAACTTCTTTAGGATTGAGCAGTACCTTAAAATTAGCTTAGTGCAGAAAACAGGCGCAACTACAGCATCTTAAAGTGGGATGAAATAAGAAAAGGAGATCATTGATGAAAAAAATGGAGATTTTGAAATCCTACATAACATATCGGCCCTTTTTACCCAGGAGAACATGATTGGGTATGGCATCATTTGTCCAAGAAGTTCATGCAACTGTTGATAAACTGCAGTCACAGTTAGCATCAATTATAGTTTGTAAGAAATTGAATGACAATTAAGACTGCTTAAGTGCACAAGACTCAGGTCCTAAGGGTTTCGTGTCTTTAAAGGCAAACAGCAGAAGTGCCCTTCCGAGGTTGAGATATTGAACTTTGCGTTTGGTGGGGTTCATCTTTGGATAAAAGGAAACAGATTAAGTCCTTTGGTTCTCAGGTCTTTTTGTAAACATGGTTGTGTTGTTATATTCCTGGGAATTTTAGACGTCAACACATTCCATTCCAGCCGCAACAGCCTTTTACCCAATCAAAACGTACATGTGCAGAGGGCCAGCGAGAAGTTTTAAGTGCTACAAACATGAATGTATGTTGCAGAGAGATATTCACACATTGCTAGTAGGAGATTCTGGAGTCATTGGGGAGGGTGGAGGTCATGGATTAGGCACAGTTGCCCACGATCACAAGTGGGGCAAGGAGCTGGCGCAGTTCAGCAGCGCAAACTGGTCCCTGCTGCTGATTGCCTGCTGTCTTTCTGCGGCGAGCAAGCTTTGATCTGGAGGAAGGAGACAGCAGCATGGAGTTGGTGCTGCTTGTGAAAAGAGGTGAGGAGAGAGACAGCTCCTCACTCTCTTCCCGCTCAGCCAGCTGCCGGTTCATGGCTACCGCCTGCCCTGCAAAGAACGTCAAGTCCTGAGCGCTGCCACCCCTGGGACAGGACAATGAAGGACAAGTCAGATGAAGGGTTTGTGTGATGAGACTTTTTTTATTGGGATCACTACCTACCTCTGATGAAGTATGGAGGCAGATACGGTGTTGGGAGCACACTAAGATGACAAAACAGAAAAGTAAACATGTGTTAACAAAAAAAAAAACTTGCATTACTGCATTTGAACAGTTACTAATAGGTACAGTGGAGGCTGGTATAAAGAGGTCCCACTGATGCCGGACGTAAATAAGGATTTATACAGTTATATTATGTACTTAGGAGATATAGCTTTTAGGGGATTATTTAGTCGCAGTTGACAGACATTCTACCAGCTCATGCACAATCTGAAGGGACATCCCAATGGCCATTTGGTTGATGTTCTAAGTCAGGGATGCATACACTTATTTTTAGCTTGTGAAACAGTGAAAAACGATCCAGCCTCTAAAAATCACAATAATAAATAAAGCAAAACATTTATTTATGAATATATTGAGAATTCTAGAAATATTGATGTAGCTTCTATAACCAAGTTTTGAAAAAAAAAAAAAACAACAGTCTGGTGTGAGGGGCCCTACCCAACCAAATTTATATTGTTCATATTTTGAGATGCTATGGTTTGTAAATTAAAAAAAAATACTTAGCTTACAGTAACATTAATATTTGGTTAAATCTGAATTAACTAATGTGTTGATTTAAATGCCATATATTTAGTTCTTGCCAATTATCTATCTATCTATATATCTATCTATTAAAAAAGAATAAAATGAAATAACATACAATTGAAAGCAAAAACAAATAAATCTTGAAATCAAATAAAGTGGATCTTTAATATTAACCATGATCTGTGCAAAACAAACCATTAATAAGTTAATTTAAGTTGATCTCAAAGTTGAGTGGAAACTTTGAGAGGAGATTGCGGTGGTTTACCAGAGTGAGACTGTTTGGGGCTACAGTCCCACCCTCCTTCACTCTGATTGGTTGACTCGCTAGTGTCTTCCAATGAGATGAGAAAGCTTTCCATTGAGGGTTGATTTGTCCTGGATCTTACATTATTGTGATTGACTGACAATCCGGTTGGAACCCATGGTCATTATAATTTCTGTGCTAGAGAAATTGAATGTGTGGCATGTGAACAGTAAAACAGGTGTGTCTCACTCAAAGCACACGACTCCATATTGCAAAATGCAACTACAGTTCTTTTTGGCATTACCTTACTCTGATTACTTGTACTGAATGGAATCAGTTTAAAATAAATTTGAGGTTAGTTTGGATTAGGTTTGCAGAACTTGGAGCCATGCATGTTCATGAGCAGTGCCTTGTGCCGTTGAAGGGCACAAGTGCTCTATAGTCTTATACAGTAAGACTCCGCAGCTAGACCCACCAGAGACCAGATTTGCTTGGAGGCAAGGGTAGCAGTATTGGTGAGCGGGGCATTGTTTATAATTTACAGTCCACAATTTAAGGAGACCTCCCTTTTTGTGGTGACATTAAAATAAGGTGTGTCACTGAAAGTACAACATTTATTTATTTGCTTTTTGGAGATATTTAAGAGTTACACATTACCGGTTTATGATCATGTAAAGAAGCTTCAGTAAACAAACAATCATACTAGAGTCTAGTACAGAAAAAAAAACCTACCCCTTTGACCCATGGATGCTGCAGGACTTGAGCTGCACTGAGACGGTCTTTAGCATCTCGCACCAACAGCTTGGTAATGAGGTCTTTGGCTGCAGGAGAGATATGTGCCCAGTCTTTTTCTGGAAACTCGTATTTGCCTTCCTGGATGCTCTCAAACAGCATGCTCTGTGGACACAATTGTGATGATGCTGTAAAGCCCAACCTTTAATAAAACATTAATATTATAAAGAAAAAGTGGATTGTCACTTCCCTTTGCGTCACAATTAACTGAAATTAAGTGATTTCTAACTAAATGGTGTCAAACTAAGCACCCCAAAAGGCAGTCAATAACATTAAACAACAACTACAAAATGTTTGGAACAGCAGGAACTATTATGTGGTGTTACCTGGCAGGCTTGGCACGGTTCTCCCCAGTCCCAACCACAGTCTGTTCCACAGCGACCCACAAACGGTGGGTATCCACTCAGCATTATGTAAAGTATGACGCCAAGGCTCCAGAGGTCACACCGTTTGTCATAGATGCTTGCTTCTTCATTAAAGGCCTCTACCACTTCAGGTGCCATGTATTCAGCTGAGCCACACTGTGGGGGAAAAAAACTTTCAGTTTCAATCATTCAAAAACGGTGGTTTACAAACATCACAAAACCACCAGTAGGTCGAGGAGAAAGAAAATACAGCCACAAGTTTTGTTCTCAGCAGAATGCCTCAAGGTCGGACAATTTGTTCCCAAAGATGATAACAAAAATGATCTACAACATCCATCAAATCTGCCAGCACTCCCTTGGCTTGGCCTCTCCTGTTTGTTTTCACCTGCAGAGGCATTATCGAGTTCATTGTTCCGCGTTAAGCTGGGGTGGCCTGATCCGATTCAGGGCTTGACGTGTCAGCGGACAACTGTTCCAGCAGAGCCCACAGGCTGCTACTGCTTCTGTCTACACTGCATCATGTGGAAATTAGGCCAAAAGGTTGCGGCTCCAGGGAGAGGGAAAAAGTTCCAACGCTACTCGCGTGTTACATCATATTCATACTGCACATTGAATGTTTAATTCCATGGATTAGAATACTACAGAGGTAAAAGTCAGGATGTTCTTTTGGAAAAAAAAAAAAAAAAATACACTTCCCAAAACATTATTCAATGGCCATGACAAAGACACGACCAAGCTTCAGCAACCTTGCAAATACACTTCATGTTCCTTCAAATCATCAAAGCCAAATAATGTGCCAGGAAGTTTGTTTAAGGTAACAGTTAGAGATTTTCTCAATTACTTTATCACCACCACACGTTTACACTGTGAGCTTAAAAGAGGAAAAAAGAACCGTAAAACTAAAGCCATAAAAAAATACAAATAATAATAATCAAATTAACATATTTAGCGCTCAAAGGTCCCAAAATCTGATTCAAATCACGCCTCACAAGATAAACGTTTTAAGTTACATTTTTATTAATTAATCATTAACATTTTTTAAATTTTTGCTAACTATGCCTCATTATGAAAGTTTGCCTTCATTAATGTCCCATCATTACTGCCAATTTACATGGCAAGAGTGTTGAGTTTGTTGGGAACTTAAACTTTTGAAAAATCAGATTTTGAATGACGCTTCCATAAGATACTTAAAAAAATGTAATAAAGTGTGGCAAAAAAATAAAAAAAAATAAAAAAAAATGAATTCCATGCATTCATATGTGAAATGAATGCATGCATTTGATCTGATGCAGTACTACACATTTTTCTCTTTTTGTCTCCTCTATATTAAAGAGAGATGTTGCTATTTCATTTAAAACTATAACTTCTAATCAACCATAATTTTACTTTTCCGACTTTAGTAGTATAAAACAGTTGGTTGCCAGGGGAACCAGTGTTTGGAAAGTTCCATTTCTGTACTAGATACTTAAGACCCATAATAACACTAAATTTCAGTGGGTATGCATAGGGGTAGTAGCAGGTATAGGTTTGAAGCAGTCACCAAAGAAACTCTCTCCCTCTACTTTATTTTGGGACACTGTTGGCCTGAGAGCAGGTTGATGTATATGAATACGTTCCGAAAGGTAGTTACTAAGATGTAAAAGCACTTAAAAGCGATCATTTAAGGACCAGGACGTCATTTTTGGGAAGCAGGGATTGAGATTATGCGATCTTGCATTTTTACTAGGGGTACAGATGGACCAAAATGTGGTAGGCAGGCTCTTTTAATCGAACAATGGATAGTTACAATGGTTCAGTCTTGGATTAGTGAAATATATCCTGTTGTGTCAACACTCTAAAACACTTGTCACTGTGTTAAAAAAAAAATAATCTCAAAGCATGACTTAACGGGAGAGACGAGTTTTGGTCTGAATCAATACCGAAACTTTTCACCTCTAATCTATGGAGTGGAGTAAGTGCCACTGTATATGCCTTAATATCAGCAAGGCGTGACTAAATGGTGCTTGTGTAATGATTTTGTTCTACATCAAGACACAAAGCTGGAGGTCATCCATGTAGCAGTAATATTGGCCAAAGCTTTTGATCTTTTAAGATAACTGTCGGAGAGAGAATCAAACATTTTTTGTGGTAATGTCGAAAAAGAAGATAAACTGGATTGCTTGTATAAACCAAAACAATCCATAATTGGGTTAAAAGAGAAATGAAAATACCTCCATTTTAATGTATTTACAGAATGTTGTTATTCTTTCAATGCTTTAAAGTTATTAATTTCTAACTATTCTTATATTTATAATGTCAAACTCCCTCAACTGTGTCAAAGGCTGATCACCTCTATGATTCATTGGCTTGATGCTGCCATTTATTTAAAAGAAACTAAACAAAGAGGACATAATATAGTACATTAAATAAATTTTTTTTTTCATTTTCTCACCGGAGTCAAGAGTTCAGGTGTGGAGATGGGAGAGCTGTCGCTGTTCAATTTGATCCCACTGCCCAAATCAAAATCACAGATTTTCACTGGGGAAATCTGCAGAAAAGAAAAGAGAAATAGCCTTTTAACAAGGCATTGTGTGGCAGGTTAAGTGCGCTGTTCTTTTAGTATTTCTAAACCAAGATTATTCAAGCACATAAAATGTTACTGTACCCAACAGATCAAAAATCTGGTCAGAAATGCAGTGCATGTGTGTTCTCCTCAGATGTCTCATGTCTCCTCGTAAACAGAGAGAGACTCACCCGGTCACTGTGCTCACAGAGGATGTTCTCTGGCTTTAGATCTCGATGAGCCATCCCTAGAAGAAAAAGTCATGGACAAAGTGAGAGTGGATAGGGACGAAGACACAACGTTAGAGGAAAAAGAACAATGAACCCACCTTTGTTGTGAAGGAAGTCCAGAGCACTGGCGATGTCCTGCACCACTATGCTGGCTTCCTGCTCATTGAAATGTTGTCGTCTGTGTATGTGGGTCAAGATAGAACCTGGCAACAAATAATAATGATAATATGCGTTTATTTAACAAAAGCCTTCTTGTACACAATGGCTGAAATTCATCCAGCAATGTATACAACAATCGAGAAATTTCACACATTGCCTGAGCATTCTATAGAATGCGGGATCACCAGTCAGCGAGTCAACAGACTTAGTCTCACCCACTCAACATCACTGCTGGTGCAAATGTCATTCAGCTTTGATGCAGAGGATTTAATAAAGTTGTGCTTTGTGTTAAATTAGTTTGTATTCAATACACATCATTTAATAAAGTTGTTCTTTAAGTCAATGTGCATTCATAAGAAAGAGCAGTGTCGTACGCCTAGCCATAACCTACACAAAAACATCATTTAGAGAATCACGTTTGAGCCATCCCGTCACTTCTAGTACTTCTTGTTCTTCACATTGAACACAGATTTTGGCTCCATATTTTGGGTCATCGCCCTGCTGTAGAATAAATTTAGGGCAAAAAAAATACGCCTTCCTGATGACATTGCATGATGGATAAGCATCAGTTGGTATTTTCTACAATTCTACTTACCACCTCTTAGCTTCTCAAAGACCAAATAGAATTTGTCCTCTTCCTCAAAGTACTCCACAAGTTCCAAAATGTTTCTGTGTTGGGCAAGAGAAAACAAATAAAAAGTTGAAATTGAAATTTTACTTTAAGGTCATGTAACTTCTGTTTTTAATGTTTGCTGTCGAGTTTATCTTCTTTGTACAGTTAAATTCAAAGAGCTGCTAAACTTGCATCACTATTAGCAACGCTTTCATTAGCCTTGGCTACTTAAATCATAAAGGCTTCGCAAAAACGCTGTGCTCTAGTCACAAATTCTGAGTTTATAAGAGACACTGATAGTAATACAAAAGCACACACAAAGATTGGATGAAGTCCCAAACAGTGAGAGTGTTTCCTCTGAAAAAACAACCATCATTGAAGATGTCAAATCACCTTTTTGCAAAACATTCCGCAAAAACGTTGCAGCTAAAGTAACGGTAATGCACAACGAAGTTACATTCCATTACAAGTTCCTTGAGTTAAATGATAAAAAGGGTCATGTATAAATTAATGTTGATAACATTTGATATCACTAAAATAGAAATACTTTCCTAATATGTACTGTAGCTTAAATTTTGCTTTATTTATTACTTCACCCACTTGTCAGAGGAAAAGATGTTGCTATTGTTTGCATCATAATTTTGCATTGTATTATTCAGTTACTGTGCAGGAATAAAGCACACGGTAAAATTTAACAAGTCTCATGTGAAACCATTAGGGTTTTGAAATAATGAAAGCATAATAATCAAGATAACTGTAAATACTCCTTAGACTGTAATCCTACAACCAAAAGCTGTACAAAAAAAAAAAACAATGAAACAGTTATTTACGTGCCTCTGGGCATTAGTTGGATGTTTTGCAATGATCATTGAACCTGGCCTGGCTTACCTGTGGCCCTGACACTGATAGAGCATTTCCACCTCCCTGAAGACACGGCTCCGACTGTGGCCTGGCCTCTTCTCAATTATCTGCATAACATTGAGAAAATCTTAACGCCCCAATGCAAACTCGAGCAAAGAACACAGAGTTCCGCCACTCAAGGACGGAAAACAACAAATGTTTTGACTGGCTCAGTTCTTTAGAGAGATAGTTCACCCTGAATGGAAATGCACTTGCATTAGGGATCCTAAGCTTTATGACTAACTTCAATAAAGTTTAAAAAAAAAATTTGTTTGTTTTTTAAATAACATACATATACATATACATATACATATACATATATATGACTGACTCTCCCCTCAGGTACACATAGGATTGACCAAACAGTCAGATAAGAGCGTGTCATAATTAGCTTGAGTTGACAGATCTCCATTCCCCTTGTTGATCACACACTCGCTGCATAGGAAGAAGATTAGCAAGCAAACAGATGACACTCTACTGCCTGTCTACAAAAGAACATCTCAGACCACTGATTCAGCACATGGTCATCAGGCTTTACCAGACAGCTGCCTAGAAAGATGAACGGGCTTCACACCACATGGACCACGTGGATGATACAATGAAGTGGATTTTCTCCTAATCAAGTAAACAATGTCACATACAATGTGATTCTGTTTATGGGACGCACACTAATTCAACAATAAGAAAACCGTAAAGTAAAATGATCTGTTGGTATTAAAAGCCTAAGATTCCTAGTTTTCTTTTAAAACACAACTTATTTACAGCAGTTTATTATTTGTCCATTCTTTAAGATTCTTTGACAACGAAAGATGTGCCTGCCCCATTTTCCCTGTTTGCCATTGTGCATAAAAAAAAAAAACTAATAAAATAGAAACTAACCAAATTATTTAATGGTTTTGTTCTATTTGTAAGAGTCACTCAGTTTGAGAAACATGGCAACTATGGGGTCAGGCTACAAATTTGGCAGACATGATGACCCTACTAATGTTTTTCGCAACTGTCGCAAATTCATCTCTTTGATGTGTACATAATGGTGCGTTTAATTTGCCTTTCCATAACAATTTGATGGAGACAGAAGACACACAGAGATGGGAATAAATAAAGATGGTGAGTATCACCCGTGTATAGGCCCAGCGGATTTCTATCATGAAATTGTTTGCTATGAAACACCGCAATGTGCATTTTAACTTCTAGTTAAATGTTCAAGTCAACAAGAGCATACCGTGAGGCACGCTGTTGCTTTTCTAAAGATTACATGTCCTGTTTCACAAGTATAACAATAGGAAAGGGGAAGTTTCTCTGCTGAGCAGGCACTGTACTCGTTTAGTTTTGTTTAGCACAGAGGCTGGAAAGCTGTTGTTACAGAGAGAAGTACACTACACTCCAGCACCCAAAATAGCTCTGAAGATGCAGCCAATTAAAGTCAGTGTTCAGTGTTTTGAGAGAGCCACACACACCCATACTTTTAACCATCACGCAGAGTGAAATTCAATCTCAATTAAACCAATCAATTTATTTTAACCCTAAGAAGTCTCTGAATGCACTGGTACGTGTTTAAATTAAGTAGGAATGACGCAATTCACTTATTGTTCAATTTTGATTTTAAATATAAACGTATATTCACTTCAAAAAGGTTAGTTTTATATTTTTGGTTTTAAACGAACAATACAAGAGTTATGCCACATAATTTTTGAGAAAATCCCAAATTAGTGCCATCTAGTGGTGAAAAGAATGGTGAGTTGAAAGTACAAGACCTGCGAGATGGCTTGTATTTTTCAAAGTTGTGGCACAAAAAAAAAAAAGCGGATTGGAACAAAAAGTGCTTTTAACAGTGTATAAGAGTCAGGAGAAGTTTGGCGTTTTTTTTTTTTTATAATATTTTGCTTTTTGGAATGGTGTTTAATCATTGCCACAAAAAAAGATAAAGGGTTGATTATGAAAATTATATTCAAGAAAACATCCATGTTCTTAAATCTCTGACAACCCTTAGCAAATAAAAAAAAAAAAAGTATGGGTTCTCGCTAATTAGCATCTATGAGGACTCATATTTTGTTGGAAACCATGGATCACATTTTTCCTCACAAGACCTACTTCGGGATTTGATGGGAGTTCTATGGGGAATAGAAGCACCAAAAGATGCTCAAACACAGATTAAAGTGAAAGTGTTGCTTTAAGTTTCTGCCCTTTATCAAACATTTCCTGCTGTATCGTCCCTGAGAGTGATAGTTCTGTTCAAGTCATTACTTTTTTTGTCATTAATTATCTCACACAAAGGGCGTCTAGCAAGCTGTAGCACTTCAAAAGCGTTTCAATAAGCCACAAACTGCTCCTGTAATTCAAGCTTTCAGGGAGTTAACATGCACTCTCTGTGCCGGTATCCATCAGATACTCTTGTTCTCTCCAATGTTTAAAAAGTGAATTGTGTGGGGATTCTAACTGCCACGTGATAGACTTACAAACTGTCTGGAGTGTACACCCCGGCTTGCTTTTCTCGCAGACTGAGCTGGGATAGGAACCAGATAAAATACAAGATGAACAATATAAATAAAAGCTGCAACTATAATTTGGTGTTTGTTTTTCTCTTTCAAGAAAGAAAAAAAAAACATCAGAAAAACAGCTCATTGAAGCTCTTAAACTGAAAACCATTCATTTGCAAATTTGCTCCAAATGTGGTCTGGAAAATGTAAAGGTTTTATTGATCCATCATTACAATTACTAATGGCCGCTAGACACCGATCTGTATTTTTGACCCGACATTTCATAAGACGACATCCCTCTTCACAAGGAGAATGGCCCTTTTGATAACATGTTTTTTTTTTCTATGTGTTCTGCGATTTACTTTCTGCAGCCATTTCTTCTTTACCGTTTCCCCATGTTGCACTGTTGTACCATAAACACCATCTTCAGACAGGGAGAGTCACTGCACTGATTTTTCTTCAACCCGGTAGAACAACAAACACAATTTGTGTGAACCTCAATTCGGATCGGGGTACAGAGGCCTTAAGAATTCAGTAGTTTTGAAAACATTTTCTTTTTTTGCAGTTTACCAATAATATTCATTTAATATGCAATGTGCTGGGCGGCACGGTGGCGCAGTGGGTAGCACTGTGGCCTTACAGTTAGAAGATCGCCGGTTTGAGGCTCGCCAGTGACCTTCCTGGAAGGAGTTTGCATGTTCTTCCCATGCTTGCATGGGTTTTCTCCAGGTACTCCGGTTTCTCAAAAACATGTGGTTAGGTTAATTGAATCATCTAAATTCCCCTTAGGTGTGAATGAATGTTCCCCTACGACGGTGACCTTTCCAGGGTGTACCTCCACCTCTCGACCACTGTGCGCTGGAGATAGGCACCAGCAGACCCCAAAAGGTAAGAAACAGGTTGGAAAATGAATAAATGAAACTTGCCTTAACTGCATATTCCTTATTGGTGATCAGATTGATGCAAGTCTCCACAACAGCATACGCCCCTTCTCCAAGAACCTCATCTTGCAATTTGTAAACATCTGTAAAGTACAAGGTTTTCCATTACCATCTACAAAGATGAGAGTGAAGACGTTACCAGAGGCATGGCTTGCCTTCAAAACGTCCGGAGAAACTGTCAGTGGCCCTGCATCTTTTTTTCTTCTTATTTCGCTTCTTGGCATCAGGGATGTCAATGGGCTGGCTGGATGGCATATCTGTAAACAACAAAACAACAGTTATGACAAACTGTGTGTGCCAAGCCCATCACTCTAATCAGTCATGAACTTTGGTTAAGACAGAAGGAGTTCTTGTGGAGATACCACTTATCTCCATCCCCTAGAGCGTACGTCAAACTTTTGGACAGATAATAACGTCAATATTAACAAAATTGGGAAAAGGACTGTACCAGGCCTTGTTGGGTGGTCCAACTTTAAGGACAGGTCCAGATTGGCTTCCAAATCAATGAATTTATCGATATCGAATGGATTTTGCCCCTGGAAATAAACCCTTTGTCAAAAAAAAAAAAAAAAAACACATCCATAAAATATGTTCAAGGAAATCAGATCAAACAGTTACAGACCTTGAAGGAGCGATGGAATCCAGTAACTTCAGTGATTTTATTTTGTACCATGTTTTAAAGTAGTTAGATGTTGATGTCCAGCCCGGTGTTTAAATCTCAGTGCAGGGTCTCCTTTAAATCATTTACTGATCACCTTTGACCTGATCACCTCAAGGTGGTCGTGCAACAGTTGACTCCTGCACACACAGATACAGAAACAGTGTTGACCTGGCTCTTCCAGACAGATTAGGTTATCTTTACTCTCAGAGAGGCATCACCTCTAAATAAACAACGCTAACTTGAAGTCAGGAATACTTAGAATCGCAACATGCAACAAACCATTTATATTGAATAGTGTAAAATATATATGATCGTGACACGTGGTATGTAATCACATTGGCCCGTAGCTTGCAGTTAGACAAACGACTGATTTAAGGACTGCATATGGATCAGTGAAGGTGAGTTTATTTTCTAACTATAAGTTGCCAGTATTTAAGAAAGGGATTAATCTTACCCCGTTACTAGCCGTGAGGCGCCAGCGTTCACGCCGTTGCTCCAAACCACCGTTTATTAGTTGTTTGCTACTATGCGTTTGTCAATTGTAACCTTTTCTTAAAAGGACAGCATATATACGATCTGACCCAGCACTCCGCCCACAGCACACTTCATATCCAATCAAGAGAAAGCCTGTAAAATGAATAAATTAAAACCCCGCTACGCCATTGGACGTTCCATATACGGGCATCACGTTCTGCGCGGTCTGCTTATGGTTTCTCTGGGGTCTCAGTAATAAAGGTTACGTATGTACAAAACTTGTCCAAAAAGTGCGTACTCCTTTTTTGTTTTAGATGTATAAAATAACAACTTGAGGTCAAAGTTTGCTTATCCTTACAAAGAATATGAACTGTGAGTACATATACTTTTTGACGTACTGTGAATATTTGAGGTATTAGTGACATCTAGTGGAAATTCGAAAAGCAGATTTTTTTTTAAAGCATTAGTACCTTGAACGTATTTTCTAGCTTACGTTATGAAATCACACCTTATATCAAACAATCGTGAAAATTACATTTAAAAAATGCACAAGGCATTAAAATGCCTGTGAATTTCATAAGCAAGACTAAATAAGCAAGACTGGCTGGGGAAAAATACCATGAAAACCCAAGGAGTATATGATACTTTCCCAGAAATATGAATAGGTTTATAAGTTCTCCATTCCTTTTCAAATGTTCACATTAAATGTAAAACGGTATGTTAAATTAATAAATTTTAAACTTAAAGTACAATAAGAAAAAAATTTTAACTTTATTGTCCATTTTTACTAACACAAATCTCCTTTTCAAAATTCCCAAATTTAATCCCCAAAAATAAGTATATAATAGTTTTTTATATTCTTGGTTGCAAAATTCACAGCTTCACAAATCTGTGAAAAACATGTCTTATAATATTATTTTTACGTGTCTGTCTTAAAATATCAACAATTTAATTCAAATCAATTTAAAAAAATCCTATTGGGTTCGATTACAACAGCTTCTGAAATAGATTTCTTTAATTAAAAACAGACTTTAAGGGGAATCGTGTCAATAACAATGGCATTTTCTCATAAATTTCTCATAATGTTAATAAATATCTTTACTGTTTCACTTCACAATTTTTTATAGCTTTATCAAATCACTTTTGAAAAACATAGATTTGTTTTTAGAATTGTTTATAAATATTATCTTAGAAATGTCAGCAATCACCAAAATCACGTGTAAATGTGTTCTCGCGAGACTTGTGAATGAACGTTCCACACGTAACGTTAGCTGTTCAACCGGGAGTTGAAGCAACCTAACCTAGGTGCAATTGTGCTAAAAATCCGTATATATAAAATCTAAAAAGAAACGCAAATTTCCATAGAAATAATTTTATAGTTGGTGGGATCGTTCATTGTCAATTGTAGGTGTGTTCTGTGTGAATGGTGTTTTGCTCGTGCTTCAGCTGACTGGGTACGTCGCTTATTGTTTACTGTGAGAAAAGCTCTCATTTGGTCACGAATCTTGATTAATTACTTATTGTTTAAACGGAGCAGTGTGTTACTTTTAAAGTTAGCATTAATGTAATGTTTACTTTGGTAATTTGTCTCGGGAATCAAAGTCTTGTTTCTCGTTAATCTGTTCAGCATTTCCGCAGTAGTGGCCAAACGTTTGAAAGAAAGCTAATGGAGGGTATGTCAATTTTAATGTATTAATAAGTTTTTTTAAAAGCACGTGTCAAGACCAACGTTAAGTAACATTAGCTCCTGTTCTTTTGCACTCTAGCGTGTCAAATTTCATGTTCTTTTTATGGGTGTAAGAGGACCTACAACAGTCAAGAAACCCTGGATCAACATCTCCAGGACCATATAAAGAACTCTGCTCAGTCTCTTCCAGGTATTTCTAAAAGTAATTTGCATTAAATGTATGACGCAAATCTTCATTTACAGTGATGTATGTTTATGCTGGATTATTATCTGACACATTCTCCTGTTTATTCTTTAGGCAAAGCCTTCCTTTGTTCACAGATAGGATGCGATGGTTCATTCAACAGCATGCAAATGCTCATGGAACACATGAGGCATCACTACAAGCCAAATAATTTTTTCCTGTGAGTTTTGCGAGATTTCTTTTTACCATAACCTTCTAAATACAGTGTTTAAGTTGTGTAACAAATTTTCAAATACATAAATGTCTTGTAGGTGTGAGAGCTGCAAGGCAAAATTGCGTTCATATCGCACTCTTCTCAAACATCTGCAAACCTGTGCTAAAGTTGCTAAAAACAAAGCATCTTTAAAAACAGAGGTTGACTCAAACACCACCAGTGTTCCAATCAGTGACATGGAGCAATCTGGAGCACCCTTGGCCTCCAATCTTCCAGAGGAAATGGAATCTATGCCATCATTACCAGCAACATCCACACCATCAAACATGCCAACAACCCAACAATTTCAAGAATCCAATTCATTCACTAGCCCTAGCCCCGCAGGCCATTTGCCTCTACCGATTCCCACTCTGAACCCTGTTGTGAGCCAAACTCCTCCCAGCCAAGCAGAATCCCCTTTCAGCGCCTATCCACCAAGTCTTTCTCCTGTACACCCAGGCTTTCTTGCAGACCCGAGTCCACAGCAGAAGTCTCCTAGGTCTGGTCCTCCCAGTTTGTCCGCCTCACCTCCGCTTCCACCATCACCAGGAACAAATGCAGTCTGGAGGAAGAACCTAGGTGACTGGATCTCATAATGCCTTCTCAACAAAACTCACAATGGGTCTCATTAACTAACAAACAGTCTTGCAAGCAAAATCTCATATATAGTATGATAAAAAAAAAATTTTTAAAAAAGGTTTGAAAGGCTTCTTTGTATTCATAACTTACTATTTGCCATGTATTTGATTGCAGCAAAAAGGTAGGAAGGTGGATAAATGAATTACACTTTAATATTTAGAGTTATGTGTTTTTCTTATGATTTAGAAAAGGTTTCAGAAGCATTACTTTAATCTTTTTTTTATTTGTGTGTTAATTAAGCTAAGTGTAGTGATCAATTAAATTGCATTTTTGTCTGTTTTACGTTTGTTCTTCATTTTTTCACCAGATTTGATTAAAAGAAAGACCAAAAAACTGCATGTGTATAAGAGGCACTGATATGTTTTTAGAAATATTCAAGTTTAAATAAAAGATTAAATGTAACTTGAGTTGATAGTTAACTCAATTTCAGGGACTCAGATGTATGAACTCAAGCAGCCACTCTGCAGACCACAATTGTGACAAAATGGGCTGCTCTCAGGAGCTCAGTCAAGTTCAGCATGATTCCACAATTGGATTTTAATGCACTCCAAGTTCAGTCATGGCATTTCCTCTCAACTAAATAGTTCAATGACACTGGTAAAAACAAATTGGGAACAAGAGCAACTCTGCAATCAAATAGAAGGCCAGATAGAAACAAAGGAGGACCCAAATATCTCCAAATTTATGTGGCTTTCAGAGATTGGTGAACCTCTTGGAATGGGTTTTCACTATTGATAAGCAACAAGTGACAAAATGTGATGTTAATTCAGATGCAGCGCTGTATATGGAGTGGGATAAAACGTTGGAGACTTGTTCTCTGAAATGATTCGCGTTTCTGCATTTGGCAATCGAATGGACGACTCTGGTTGGCAGGTGCCTTTCTAACTACAATGTGCCAATTTGGAAGTTTGATGGAGGGTTATGGTGTGAAGTTGTTTTTTAGGAGCTGGGCTTTTAGTAGTTCCAGTTAAAGGAACTCAGCTCAACATACCAAGAGATTGGGGACAAGTCCATATTCCCATCCTTCCTGTTCCAATGTGACCTTGAGCCATGTGTGATGTGAGAACATGGCTGGAGTCCTGACCTTAACCCGGTAGAACAAATTTGGAATGAAGTGGAGCAAAACTCTCCTCAACATTGTGGAAACCCATCCATGAAGAGTTGAAGCTGCCATTACTGCAAAGAATAATATGCAACTTACACTCATTTGAGTCTAGAGACACTTAAACTGAATATTTCGCCAACATGGGGTAGTTTTTAATGTTTGGAAACAGCTTTTATGAATTAAGCTGATTTAAAAATAAACGTAAGTACATTTCAGCTAGTTTGAATTTGTTTATGCAGTCATCATTAACTGTATGAAATACATGTAGCAGCCATACTGCAAAAAATGGTAAAATTCATTGGTTATGACCAACATAATTATATTTGGGACAAATTTTAGTGAATGAGACCCATTGCTCTTTAAATGATCCCATTTTACTTCTTTTTCTTAAGAACAGCTGTGAGCACGTTATAGGGATTTCTTTGTCACGTTGGGAGGGGGGAAGTGACCGGCACCACTTTGAGTGAATTGTGTTTTGTCATGTTGCACTGTCCTGCCAGACCTGTCCGGGCCCCATTTGCACAGATGGAACTCTCCGAGCAGTCAGAGTTTAAGTAGAGAGGAATCCCAGGTGAGGCACA
The DNA here is from genome assembly GCA_007224835.1 of Danionella cerebrum. Lineage (NCBI taxonomy): Eukaryota > Metazoa > Chordata > Actinopteri > Cypriniformes > Danionidae > Danionella > Danionella cerebrum. Next base: position 105,337 of record SRMA01027258.1, on the reverse strand, counting down.
GAGAATCCACACACACATTGCTTGAGGGAACAATCATATCGTCCCTCAAATGAGACCTTAGATGCTTATCCTGCTCTCCTTCCCCCTGCTGTTTTTGGGTTTGTGATACAGTCAACTTCCATCAGTCATTAGCCCAGTACTTCAATAACTATGAGACCATAGAGGGTGTGGTTTTAGGGAAATGCTCTTCTCTTCCCTACCCAGTCGCATTTAGGAAAAATCAGTGGTCATATCTGGCAAAAGATGGTGCTTTTTTACTTATAATTGTTGTTTTTGCATATCAGGGTTGATTACTTTCAGGCCAAGGTCAATAATCATTCCTTGGGTGCTATTTCCCCATCAATCAATCACTTTTCATCTTTGTCGAGCTAAATTGTGATTTATATACTATTTCTATATTTTAACGTTTTTCATTGTAATCACTTTCTAATCCAACAGCTCAGTCTTTCAACTGTCGTATCCTGTGGGAACACACCAGAGGGCGATACAGTTGCCTCCAGTGTGGCCACTGCACCCCAGACAGAGGGGAGATGACAACTCACATTGAGAATCAGCACAAAAACCCTGGTGGCAAGCCGAACGGTGATCACGGTATGAGTTTCTTTACTCATTGCAAACATTTAAACTGCTTAAATTTCACTTCAATGTTAGTTTCACGGGGGTAGTAAGAATTCAACTTGGGATGGCCACCCTAAAATAGGGATTCAACTAGGGATGGTCACGCCCCTGTTTCAGAACACATGGGCTTAGTATGTGTTGTGTAACTTTTGCTTGATTGGTTTATTACAGATGTTCAAACCTTCATCTTAATAGCTAAATAAAAGCGAAAGAAAAATATCTCTTTTAGAAATGTGAGAAATCACGAAAGCTGATTGGTTAGGATATCATTTTTGTCAGGAACTGTAGTTGACGTACTTATTGTCCTCAATAGAAGGTATGCAATGGGTCACTACACCACCAGGCCATGCCCCCTTCATTAAAACAAATTCTAAAATGGCTGTTCCAATAATTACATGCTTATGTGAAAAGAAAACATAATTTATGAATACATAATTCATGAATACATTATCATGCAGCTTTCTTTGTACATTGAGATTGGCCAGAAATGGGATTTCCTGACATTTGGACACCTATGGACATTCTGGTTGAATGTTCTAGTGTAGAAAATAAAATCTAAACCAATTAAAAAGAAAGCAAGGTTTATGCAGATTTAACAGCAAACATAGCTTTATTTAGCTTAAACATGACAGTCAGCTAACACAAAGTACTGCTTATGAAAGAGGGGGAGGAGGAGGAGGATTCTCCAGTTTAATTTCAATCAGCAAAAAATGTTTCTTTCAGTTTGTAGTCAGAATATATCCTAGTCTTGTATGCTGACCACTATTTCATCTCTTATCAGACCATTTCTTCTGCTTGAGATAACTACTGAATTCAGAACTGTTGCCCAATCACAGGATGACCAACATTACTGGCTACTAATATTTTAAAGTTATTTAATACTTCGGTGGGTTTTGTAGTTTAAAAAAAAATCCTTATTAGTAGTCCTCTGTTAACAAATAAACAGTTCAGAAGCTCTTCAGACTCAAAATAGCAGGACATTTTCACATATGATAAAATTGCTTTTGTATTTTACAGAGACGGAGAATGGCACAATTTCTTCTCAGGCCAAGAATTCGAACACGGACAGCTCAACGTACACACAGCTCTGAGATGCTACATAGCCTAACAAAACCTTTGGTGTAGATTTTTATGTAGCTGTAGAAAAAGTATGTGCTTTGATCATATTTATAATCTTGATATGACACAAATCTGCAAGGAGAAGAGCATATGCTGTCTTTAGCAAGATAAATGAAATGCATTGTAGGGGTCCATTAATTATATACATGGTAATAATGTCAGTGATGTGGTGTAACACCTGTTTTTTGTTGTTGTTTGTTTTAGACTAATGCTTAGATAAAAACATTTCCTTTTGAAAAATTTAAAGCCTTTTAATGTTTTCTGTCAGAAAAAAAATGTTTGTCTAAATAGTTATTTATTATTAATGTAGAAAAATAGTTTTTAAACTAAATGTATTAATTCAATATATCACGTTCTGTCTATTTCTATTTGTTTCATTTTGATACTGCTATTTGTGTCGTTTTTAAAATTCAGGAGATTTTTGTATTTTAATTAATAGATTACATTAAAATAATCGATTTTTATATTATTACAAGCAAAAATACATTAGAGGGATCGTTATGAGGAAGTAATTAGAAGAGAAACCTACTTTTATTTTAAAAACTTTTGGTGTCGCTGCAGTGTGTTCAAACTGTTCAGTTTCTCCCTTCACTCTCCCTTCGCCGGTGTGCAACGTTAACCGATAGAATGCACGTTCATTTTATTTCATCGGAATTGTGCATACACTGACCCGGGACAGGCAACTACCAGTCATGGAGAACATGGTAATGTGAATAACGACACTTGCATCCTTTCAGTAGAAACAGTGTTGCTTTTAGTATATTATATGTAAACGCTATAAGAGGGTCAACGTTTATGAGAAGATGGTAAGGATGCTAACTTAGCCTGCTAGTTAAACCTACAAGGCTTAAAACAGGAAGCATGCGCGCACCGTTGAGTGTTGATTAAAAATTTGAAATGTGTAAATAAGCTATTTTATAAACCTCTACATATACAAACAAGGTACAGGAACTCCTGACTTCCAGCTTTAACTAGCTGCCCGGCTAGTCTAGGCACTGTCTACAATTCAAGTAAGCTACCTTGATAGACAACATGTCTTGCCGTGATGTTGGTGTCAATATGCGGACTATGAAGACTTCTCATTATGATTTGGACACAGGTAAAATTCCTTAATTACCAATTAAATAAATAAAAAGTCCCTACAGAGTACTAGTCTGATATTCTGAAAAATGTCAAATTAAATATATAGTTAAATTATATAGTTGTTGAAAAGAGTTGTAGTATTGACTTTGAAGTGGTTTCTAACACCTAAAAGAAGGTTAAAAACCCACAAGGTAATAATTAGAATAATAAATTGGTAAGAATTCATAACAGTACAAACCAAGGTTATATTTTAAGGCATACAGGTATACCTTCAGTTGACCATCAGTTTAAGTAAAAAATATACAGTGATGTGTAAAACTTGCAGCTTGCAAGAATGTTTTCAAAGTTGAAGCATTAATCTTTTTTTTTTCATCAATTAACAAAATGCAGTGAATGAACAAAACAGAAATTTAGATTTAAAGTCTGCTGCCATTTTTCGGCACCCCAGTATTGGGGCAGTCGCATTACTCCCGAACAATGTGGAATTGCCCCGCACACGGATGCGTCCTCTAAGATCCCGCCCACAAACAACGGTATTGAAAAATAAACAATTCACTATAAAACTTGCCCAAATTAACAGGATACCCTCGAATGCAAGGGTGGCAAGTGGTGCAGGAGTTGGTTGTCAGTGTAACCAGAAGGTTGGCTGATGCCCACCAGGTCCATTCTGCTGTTGTGTTGTTGGGCAAGCCACTTCACCCACATTCCCCTGCAATAAGGTGTGTCACCGATGGGGTGTATTTAGTTGTGGGCAGGAAGCCGTAGGCGTGAAATGGCAGCCACATTCTATCAGACTGCCCCAGGGCAGCTGAGGGCTACCAAGGTAGCTTATCACCAGCATCTGGAAAAGCGCTATATAAATTGAACGCATTATTATAAATCTACTTTACAGCAAAAAATAAACATTTGTTCATCGACCAGGCCTTGCCAATGTGGTGGGTCAAGTTGCATCACGTGACCTGATATAGTAGGCCAAGGTTTCTCCCAGATGAAGATTCTGTCAGAGCAGAATCTGGAATCACACTGCGTAGGCAGAAGCTTCCGCTTTGGCATTCCCGGATGCGATCCCATTCTTGCCGATAGAATTTTTCATAGTGTGACTAGGCAGTAAATATGTTTTTATGCACATTTGAGCCCACATTGGATATATTACTCTTCCATGTGGTGTCACTGGTTTCTGGCAGTTTTGAAACAATGCCACACTTGGACATCTTTCATTTTAAAATGGTAGTTAGCACATTCAATTAGCTGTTTCTCAACCAGCTTTAAGTCTCCTTTACAGCTGTTTCAATTTCAGTTAATTACTTGGTTTTAACCTGTTTGTGACATGATCATTACGATCATACACCCACACTTTTTGTAAATGTACTTGTAAGAACTGATGCTGATTTGACAGCTAAAGGTAGTATTATCCAAATTTTTACTTGATTTAGAACTGTACTTTGTTGATTTTGTTGTTTCACTTTGCATCATTTTCACACATACCTAAGACTTCTGCACTGTACTGTATAACTGATTAATAGCTGACCTTAAGAAGCAAACAAATAACTGGTTTACGTTCCTGTCAATGCTGACTGTGTACAAAAATATCTAATGGGAAATTACCTATTTCGTATCCTGAGCTAGTGCTGACCCCTGCTGTTATGATGCCTTTTAGGTCCATCTTTACGCTTGACAGCCAATCACCATTGTTTACTAGACATAATAATTTGCATTACTCGACGTATCCACTGTAGATGACCGATCACAGAGGGGTAGGTCCCCTTTTACAAACATAGAATCAAACTTTTTCATTTATAATAAATGTTTCAGTTATACAAAAGTACTTTAAATGTAGCCCCCAGAAAGCAGCGATTATAGCAGTTTACTGTTCTTGCACCTAGGTCTTGAAATGACAGAGGCCTAGCTGATGGCTTTCTCTTGTTTCAGTGCACTGTGCAGGTGAAACTGGAGCTGGGACACAGAGCCCAGTTAAGAAAAAAAGTCACTACAGAGGGATTCACACATGACTGGATGGTGTTTGTTCGGGGCCCAGAGGCTTGTGACATTCAGCACTTTGTGGAGAGAGTTGTCTTCCGCCTTCACAACAGCTTCCCTAAGCCTAAAAGAGGCAGGCTGTAGTATAATGATTTTATTATTTCATGTGTGCATGAAATCTCTGTTCGTGTGAACATAGCATTTACAAAGATACCTTTTTTTACGCCCCTCCCAAATTGCTTATTTATAAATAAAGGACATCAACATAATTCACCAGCATAAAGCTGCTTCTAAAGATGAGTCCTTGGACAGAACCAAATGTTATGTTTCTTAGATTGACATGAATAGTATTAGAACAAACTATCTGTTATTCACTTGTAAATGTTACTGGGAGTACGAAAAGACTCCGATGTTCTGAACTGCGACATTGTTACCAAGCAAATAATATTTAAAACAATCCGAATAGTAAACGGTTTGTGTTGAAAATATAAATGCTATTTAAACAGACCATTTTGTTGATGCCCTTGTAAATGGCATTTAAAACTGGTTTTTGTTTACTGCGAAGTACCTATTAGTTAGGGCTGGGCGATATATCGATATTAAAATATATATCGATATATTTTTAAACGAGATATGAAATTTGACCATATCGCATATATCGATATAGGCTGCGTAGTTCAAACTGCGCTGTGAGCAAACTGCTTTAACCCGGAGCTCTCAACACTACTTCGCGCGCCACTGGCCACGCCCCTCCTCTTTCAGGCACAGAGAGGGGAGGGGCTGGACTCTGGAGCAGACAATCCGCCGGCACTCTTCAACAAACATGGAGGAAGCAACAACATCTGCTGAGCATGCGGAGAAATTAGTTGGTAAACAAAAAAGTAGCGGCTCAGTAATATGGAGATGGTTCGGATTCAAAGTTTCTGATGAGAAACAAAACCATGTCATATGTAGGGAGTGCCATAAAGAAGTTACAGCCAGGGGTGGAAGCACTACAAATCTTTTTCACCATCTAAAACAGTGGCACAAACTGCAGTATGAAGAGTGTGTGAAACTGCGCGCTGCCGAGGCCCCAGCTGCAAGCCAACCGCAACCCGCAAAAGCTCCAGCCCCGACACAAAGCTCCCTTCAAGCTTCATTTTCCCGCGGTGTACCGTTGTTGTGCCATATTTCGACTCCCCGGCAGATTCCGACTCCCCTCTTGCGTGAACGCGCATTCAATCACGTGATTACACAGACTAAGCCAATGAGAGTTCACATAAAATGTTTACTCGTGAAAAAGTTTTAATTTTTATTTTGCTTATATGCCGCGTAGATTTCAAATTTACTTGTAACACATTGTAAAACTATAAATATTGTTTAAAAAGAATGCAATAGCCTAAGTTGCTTACAGCATTGAATATTTTAATAATTTATGAATGTACAGCATTATACAAACTTTAGATTTTTATATTTTATTTGCGTATTCAAATATATTTATATTTTATTCCCAAAAAACAAGGGAACAGCTGTGTATTGTTTCATCCGGCCAGTTTAAATAAAACTACTTGTGAAATGTCATATTTGGGTTTGACTGTGACTAAACAATTGCTCTCACTTTTTGATAAAAATATCGGGATATATATCGTATATCGATATTCAGCCTAAATATATCGGGATATGACTTTTGGTCCATATCGCCCAGCCCTACTATTAGTAGACCTAAAAAAAGAAGCTGTCCATTGCAATTTATTGTTAAATTCCAGTTGCCCTAAGTCCAATTCTTTAGGCTGGTGTTGAATCAACATGTAATATTGTGATATGAATAAAGTAATATAGAAGTATATAAAGTAAACGAGAAAAAAGTTCTTTCTTTTAAATAAAGATGCTAGCCTTCACAAACAATATAAAACAAGTGTCACCAGGCTGCTTTCAAAATATCTCCCTGTTTGTTTGAGTGGTCTGATATGTCCAACTTTGACTGAGCCAATTGCAGGCGTTTTAAGGCGGGGTCACTAGATTGTATTTGGAGAAAGTCAATTCTGAGAAAAAGTGTTATTTTTGGAGTTTCACTCTGTCAATAGTGGGAAGGCCTACCTATATGTATAGGTGGTATACTTCAGTTTCATTTCATTTAAAAAAAATCTTTCATATAATTCTCATTCTCCAACAGTTTGTAAAGAGCCCCCGTATAAAGTGGAAGAGTCAGGCTATGCTGGTTTCCTCATGCCTATCGAGGTCTACTTCAAGAACAAGGTAAGCACATGTATCAATGCAGTGTCTACATTGCTTCATGGTAGACTTGAATAACAGGTATTTCAGGCAAAACACTTGAAATTTGCAGTTGATTTAACTTGGCGAATTTAGGATTGGATTAGGAGCCAATAGAATTACATTACCTGAAACTACTGAAATGCAGTGAATGATGCAATTTAAATAAGTATGAGCTGGTTTTAAAGCAACTCTAAGACTTTGGAGTTACTTGATGGTGATCTGTGTAATATAATCGTTTTCAGAATTGATTTTGCTAACACAATTTTCATCTGAGCTAGGTTCATTGTATATTGCACTGAATTTCCTTGAGTTATCATTAAAGTTTAACTAATTATCTAATTTCCTAAATATGCCTCTCTCTCTGTAAATACAGGAGGAGCCTAAAAAGGTGTGCTTTAATTACGACCTTTTCCTGAACCTTGAGGGTAACCCACCAGTCAACCACCTGCGGTGTGAGAAGCTCACGTTTAATAACCCCACTCACGAGTTTCGGCGCAAGCTAGTCAAGGCCGGTGGGGTGAGTGTCTGACCGTGTTTGCTTTTTTTGTACCTCTACAATCAGCTCTTTTCAACCAAATCCCTCTCTCTGTCGGGGTGGTATTCTCTTTTCAGTCTATAGTTGTTCCTGAGGGAGTGGAGATGAAACCACGGCCTAGTCCAGATTATCCAATGCTGCCTACAATTCCACTCTCTGCCTTCTCTGATCCCAAGAAGACCAAGTCAGGTCATGCGGTAAAGGTAAGTCCTAGGGTTTGACTGATATGATTTAAATTCAGTTCTATTATTAATCTGGTTCTAAATGATCCAGGTTGATATATTTGGAGAGGAACTGAATTTTAACAATCCGTAACTCCATCAATCATTCTAAAAGTCTGGTGATATTACTTTAAGTGTACTTTCCATAGATCATTCAACCTGATTAAACCATAATTATATTGGTTTAAATTGACCAAAGAGGTTCAGTGTTTTTCTAGCATTATTTTTTTTGTATACATTGTGTTTTAAAGATTTAACGATGAGTTTTTCTAACTTTAACTGTGACTTAGATTTAGCCATTTGTATTTAGCCAGGGCTGTATGCATTGCAAAAGGCTTTGTTAACTCCAACTTGTACTACCAGCTAAATGTCCTGCTCAGTCCTTGTGCCCCAGGCAGTGAAGTCACACTTAGTTGTTTTTCATGTTTTATAACTTCATCTTAAGCATATTCAATATTGTTGTTTTCCCTTTGGAAATGCTGATGAGGCCCATTTTCAGGGGCTACTTCCACCTTATACAGTAGGTGTCACATTACAGCAGCAAAGTTAAATTATTAGCTTAATGGCACAAGAGTATATTTACTAGCAATAGCAGCCCAGAAAATGGTTATTATTACTAAATATTACTTAAATAAACATTAATAAAGCCCATTAAATTTTCTAAACAATATAAAACTATTGTGTTTATTGTCTCAACTTGAAATAGGAAAAATATTTATAATCCTATTCAGGAAATCATCACAACAGGCTGTTTAAAAAAAGTCCACAGCTAGGTTCTGCCCTTGTTGTCTTTAGATACTGTGGCCATGTCCACAGGTGTCCAGGGTTTTTTGAAAACTGGGTTTTTGGGTGTACTGGTGTACTGGTGTACAAAAATTCCCATGTCCACACGTGTCCGTTTAAAAAAATGCTTTCAAACAGACATCTAAAAACTCCTGAAACATTGTAATGACTGTACAAAACGAACAGATGGCAGCTGATTCATTGCATTTTTAAAATTATTATTTAGCACTTCAAGTGCACAAACACAGACACCTCTGTTCGGTGATTCTGTACATGCTATATGCCACAATCGGGGAACAACAGCAACAATTTCGCTGCTTGTAAACAGCATGGATCGAGCAAACACAAATTTCAAAGCATTTCAAATACGATTCACTTTGAATGAAAACATTGCTGTGGTTACGTGTGAACGGACAGCATAACCGCATAAAAATACCTGTTTTCAAAATACTGGCTACATGCGGACAGGGCCTGTGAGAGCCCCCCCCCCTCTTTCTCTCTCAATGCTGTTTAGCTTATAGTATCTAATGTTTTAAAGCCTCGTTTTCTAGTAAATCTTAAACTTTGCCTTTAGAGTCTTTTTACTTGGTTTTCAATTAATATTCAATAACAAACTCACATGAATAAATTGGATCAGTTTATGACCACTTGCTGCATAAATTCATTTCTTTTAACCAAGGGACAGAAATGTCAAATATTTCTCAAAACATTGTAATTTGAAATTCAACAGTGAGCTAAAGCCTAATATGATTGAAATCTTGAGGATAAAACCTCTACATCTCTTTTTGAGGGATTCAATTAGAAAATTAGAAAATATAAATTTGTTTTTTGTATTTTTACCGTTGCACTGTAATTGGTTGATTCAATTGTTACTAAGAAAAGGATGTCAACAAATCCAAATTTATACCTCTACGCGTATGCCTCTGAAAGAATGGTCATACATGGTTATATTTCTGTACTTTTCTAATTAATCATTCAGTGATTTGGTTGGTGGAAATGCTCGAATATGTACGACGTTTCCTAATCCTATTCAGAGTGATGCTTGTAACAGTGCAGACTTACACAATAATGTTTGTAAAACAAAATGCATGGGGAATTTGGCTTTCCTAACTTACAATTTTTTGTCCTAGGACTTGAGTAAAGAGGGAACAAGTGGAAACACTAAGAGTCTCAAAGCCCACAAGACCAAAGAGCACCATGAACGCACAAGAAAAGACTCAGAGAGCAAGACCACTTCAAGGGAGAGTGATCGAGAGAGTAATAAAACGTCACGAGACCAGTCAACATGTAATTTTTCAAAGAAAACCATGGATAGCAAAGGAAAAGATGAAAAATCTGTCCCCAAAGCAGCATTCAAAGAGCCCAAACTCCTGCTAAGGGAGTCTAAAATGGATGGCATAGCTCTAAAAGGTGGGGGAGCACCGGCTGGTGGGGGAGTTCAGCAAGACACTCGAACACTGTGTAAGAGGCCCTCATCTAATGCAGAGTCTCTTAAAACAAGTACCAAGAAACAGAAAAGAATGGTCTCAGAGGGCATGAAAGGTAGCGGCTACTGCAACAGCTCCCCTCGAATCACCTCAACAACAACCTCTACATACCTTGATAAGAAAACCTCAAAAGATAAAGCACACTGGCCCAAGATGAAACCAGAGGTTCAGGAAGTGAAAAGGCAGCCAGACTCGGATGAATCAAACTCTGAAGAGGAAGCTTCTTCCAAGTCAGAGGTGTGTTTACATTTTGACCTGAACTATTATCCTTTTAAGCTTAGTCTTGAGATTCAATAAGTGTCCTATTTTAATGTTCATGATCTGTTGAGCGTTCATTGAGACATAGCCCACTCGAGCAAATGTTGGGAACAAATGAACCAGATTTTATTATAGACTAAACAAATGGGCTTGAATGTGTAATGGATTATATATTTATAGAATTTATTGCAATTCTAGGTGTGAGTTTTCCCATGAGGATCCAAATGGGAAAATCCTCATTGCATGGGTCAAAATTTAGGATCATCACCTTTCAAGAGTTTTAAGAATCATAAACTAATGAGTTTTTTGTTTGGAGTGCTAAAACACTAGCGTTATTTAGCTACAAATGTCAATCTTTGTTGATCTCATGGGTAATAAACTGTGTGGTCATTGGTCAAATCTTTTATAGGTTTTGAAAACAGAATAAAACAAATTCCATTGCGAGTCCTCTCTGATATTGGTTTTGAAAATACCCCATGTAAACCTTTTTACCATTTTGTTGAAAATGAGGTTCTAAAATTGAAAATCCTAAATTTTAAATCTTAAATGTATTTTAATTAGCTGTTCTTGGTCTTAAATAATTTTATTTAGGACTTAGTTTTCAGACACACTTCAGAATGAGAGTGCTTTAGAAAGATTTCCCATCACATACTATGCAATGTTTGGTTGTTTAACAAAGATGGCTGCCATAGCAACTACAAATAAATACATTTTTGTAATTTACAAAGGTTTTAAAAGTATGAAAACAATATGATTATTGAATGATTATTTTATTATAATTATTAATTTTTCTCATAGTTCACTGAGAGATTTTAGAATGAAGTTTACGTTACTTGATCATTAAGTGAATTGAAGGAAACACATAATATAGGTCTGAAAATAACGTTCTTGTAAATCACAAAAAATCTAGTTTTAAAGGATTAACGAGTCATGATTCATAAATGATTCACAATATAGCCTCAAGTATGACATGTTTACATGGTTAAAAATATAGATGGAGAGATCTACTGCATGACAAAAGTGGAGGCTAGGAGTGAACACATTTATATTTCCCAAATATATATATTTATATACCTACCAAAAATTATGTTTAAGTGAATAAAGAGTTAGAATTGAGTTTTGTCTCTGTGATGCCTGAATTCTCAGTGATGTTATTTTTATTTAGCCATCAGCTCCATCCAGTCCATCGAGTTCCAGCTCAAGCTCCAGCTCCGACTCTGACTTTGAGCCATCACAGAAGCAAGGCCAAGGTACTGCGTTTAATCTCTATGATCAGTGGTGTGGAGTGCTTTGTTTGAATGTGTTTGTTGTTTCCAGGGCCTCTCCGTTCAATGGTAGAAGACATGCACACTGCAGGTTCTGATGATGACAGCAGCTCTGAAGTTGAGACACCGATGAAGACGACTCCTCTTAACCAGGATTCCCGGTTTGTGCCAAGCACTCAAATCTTTTATTTTTATTTGGGCTTGAGCATCAAAGTTATGTAGAACCCTGTTGTCATTGCTCTGAGTATTATTGTTCTGCGGCTTTCAGTGAAGCTTTTTAGGCCTAAACTTGCCTTTTAAATCTCTAAAAAATCCTTTTAAATCTCTAAAAAGGACTGTAATGTAACAAACTCCTCCTAGAGATTGTGTCGGTTCATCTCAAACTCCATTAGTCTTGTCTTAAGCTTAAATTACGAGACTTTATTGATTTCTTTAAACTATGTGCGTATGGCGGCCATAAAAAGTTGAAATTTTCCCATAAACATGAAGATGTTAATAACTCAGCCGTACAATGTCTGACCAATCCCAAATTGACCAAATATTTTAACAGTTCATGTCTGAGCACATATACCATGTACACTCGTGGTTATAGCGCCACCAGGTGGCCATGGGTGATACAACATTTAACACTGATATGATATTTTCTTTTTTCTCATTTTAACATATGAGACTATTTGCTAAAAAAAATAACAGAAAAATATTCAGACAGCGCCACCTGGGGTTCATGAAACTTTAAAATATAGTTTTCATTATTTAATTTGAAAGTGAAGTGAAAGTGACTTTAGGACCAAGTAAGGATACAAGGAATTTGTGCTCTGCATTTAACCCATCTAAGTGCACACACACACACAGCAGTGAACAAACACACCGTGAACACACACCGGGAGCAGTGGGCAGCCATAACTGCGGTGCCCGGGGAGCTGTGGGGAACTGGTGACTTGCTCAATGCCACCACAGTCATGGTTGTCACAGGAGAGAGAGAGAGAGAGAGAGACTCATCCCACCTTGACTCCCAGTGGAAATTTTTTAACCCCCTGAAATTTTTAACATTTGCCTGCATTGTTCTGTAATTTTTAACTGCATTATTCCGTAAATTTTAACATTCACCTGCATTGTTCAGTAATTTTGAGAGTTCTTGTTTAAAAGCATATCCCAAATAGGGATTGATTGCCATGCATGTTGCTACAAACTGACCACTAAGATGCTATGGCGCCCTTTCATCGCTGCTTGCAGCTTTAATTCATGATTGAATTATGTAGTAAACATCAAAATTAATATATTTACTCCATACCAAACTTATTGTTTAAGGGGCTATATTGTGCTTTTGGAACAAATGTTTGACCCCTCTTGACAACCTCATCAGAGTTTTAAAGAATACAATTTATGTCGTAAATGGCTTCTAATTCTTAACAGATCTCATATTTTCGGTATCTTCAAAACACAGTTTCCCCTTGTATCATGCAATCCATGTAATAATTGCTTTTGAGGGCAAGACAGCAAGTACTAGAACAATAATTCTTTCTCATTTTAATATCAATGTTTTCAGTTTTATGATGGACAGTGAGAGCGATGGAGAGTCCCGTCCTCCCAGCCAGGAGGCCCCATCACCTCAGCCCAAACTCAGCTCAGCAAACCTCAAGGTAAGATTGTGTTAGAGTTGGACAGAAACATCATGTTTGAACATTTCTTTAATCTTTATTAGATGCTAGGAAAAAAGAGTCCAGACTCTTGCACTCGTGAGAAGTTAATCAAGGGGGGATACGACAAGGTAGGAAGGGTAAATACCTCAGTGTTATTATCTTTACATCTATTGCATGAGACAACAGTGCATTACATGAATGATATGTTTACAGGCGTACACTGAGGAGCTTGTGGACCTCCATCGCAGACTGATGGCTCTGAGAGAAAGAAACATTTTACAGCAGGCAACTATATCTTTATTATGTATTTGGGGATTCTTTGTTTTGTAAAACATTTACAGGTTATGTGAATCTTATGCATGCTTCCCTAGTTCCCTAGTGCCAATCTTTTTTGCTCCACAGACCAGTTCAATGTAGGCATTTTTGTCCATGTTTTCTTTGACTGGCCCAGAAGGTGACAAAATAAATAAAAGACAACTCACCATAACACTAAATCAGAGAGAGACCTGGGATTGTTTTATTGGAGAATATAAATTGCAGTGGGGTGATCCCCTACCTTTTTCACAGCATGGTTTAATGGAAGTGTTTCTTCTCATGAACTGGTCCCCAGGACTTTCCTCATTAGAGAGACCTGTTCACCGCATATTAAGCAGAGTGGGCTTAGTGTGTGGGAATGTTATGATAAGTCCATTTTGAAGCATGACTTCTTATATATTTTCTTTCCAAAGATATCTGTCTCTTACTGAATTTGCTAGCTTGTCAGTTAAATGTAGGTTATTTTGGTTATTATCATCAAATGAAAAATTGATTGAGGAACTAACTGGTCCCCGGGCCAAGGGTTGGGGGTCACTGCTTTATATCACTGAACAGAGTGCTTTATATCGCTTTATTGAACACTTTACACCAGGCGATTGAGGCATTGTTATCGGAAAAAAAAATCTGGGATATACTGGCTTATACGCCCAGTTTTGTAGGGCAATGCTGGTTCGATTCCAGAACTCATTGTCATTTCCAACCTTTTACTCTCAAATTAAGATGAAAAAGCCTTAGCCTTCTGTGGCATATATGTAACTTCCATTTCAGGATCAAGCAGGAATGGGGTTATAAATATTTTTGTATTATAAAAGCAATACTGAGACATAGAACTATGAAATGGGAAGAAAGAGAAATAATGAATGACAAAATAACAGGATTGTTTATCATTTTTCCATGCAATCACTTTATGTCTGGTAATTTGTTGAAGAGCATGTTTGAATTCACCCGACAATGATGGGAGTATAACAATTGTTTCTTGTAGATTGTGAATCTAATCGAGAAGACGGGCCATTTCAACATCACCAATACAACCTTTGACTTTGATCTGTTCTCTTTGGATGAATCAACGGTGCGAAAACTCCAGAGCTATCTAGAAGTCACATCCACATGACGGAAAGAAGCTACTCTGCCTTGATTAGTGTAAAAAGCGTCCAAACGGACTGAAATAAAAGGTATTGGAGAGAACTTCTGAAAGCATAGGAGACAAACACACAGTATGCAAAATAAGTGAACAAAGAACTTTATACTGTAAATCAAGCAAGCATCCAGGGACATAAAGAATATGTGTATCGTTTGTTCATTTGATGACACAAAAGAACACAAAAAACTTTTTTTAAACTAAAATGAAAAAAGGAAAACATTCTGATATTCGGTTCTCTGCTCAAAATGAAGGCATAAGGTAAAAACCTGATTATTTTTGTCATGCTTTATTGGAACGATTGGAATCTTTTTCAATTTTAAATTGAAAATGAAGTGAACAAATGATACACGTGTTATAAAAGGGCGGTATTCAGGGTTTTATCTTATAATTGCGTCTTGCACTATGACGAAACAAACTGTTGGCACAATACTGTCCTTTCATGGCCATATCATTGTCAGTTACGTCTATAATGAGTCGGTACTTTTCAAGACACAAGCAAATTGCACAAAACTTTGACACTGGTGAGTGGATCCTTGCCGTTCTTCTAATTTATTGTTATTCAGGAACTCCGTACATCTTAATGAAGAGCCACCCTCGATAAACCTCTTCAGCAACCTGCTTGAGTCTGCATAACTTTGTAGCCCACTGGGTTGGATAAAATTGTCAAACCTTTGGTGACTGATGCTTCCTTAGGTCAGCTAAAAGAGGACTTTTTGCCTTGGTAGTGCCTTTAAACAATATACAGTGGTACCCCGAGATACGAATGCTTCGAGTTATGAAATGTTTGAGATACAAAACGTCTCGCGGGAATTTTTTTGCTGCGAGATGCGAACAAAAATTGGCGATATGGACAACTACAAGCATTTCTGCTGTATTTTCCACTTGTTTGTATGACGTCGCGTAGCGCTTACAGGTTCCTGGCGTTCTTATCTCCCAGTCCAAAAAGGGTCTGATGTGCTTCAAAACACTTCAACAGCACAGCGAAACATTATGTATAGATTACTAATAATGTACTATAACAAATGTTAGAGTCAAGGTGTCGTAAAAGAATAAAACTTTATAACATGGAAAGTGCTGTTCTTTTGCGCAAGTTGGAGAAACCCATGTGACACGTTGTCAGAAGTGCTCTCTCCAACTATCTGCGCTCGTGCTTGAAACCGTGTTGGTGTTAGTAATTCGTGAAATATCTCGAGAAAGCAAATTTTCATACGCAGTGATGTTTTCTGTCATCCTTTCCACCTCCTCCAACACATCACAGCATATCAGTTTTGCAATTTCTCAGCTTGTGGTTGTTCGTATCTCGAATTTATTTTCGCATATCAAAGCTAACAATTTCCAGCGAGACCTTTCGTAACTCGAAGCATTCGTATCTCAGGATATATATATATAAACATTTTATTTACAATCATTTGTGAATCTTATGACTGTAAACCATGAAATGTTTGAAAAAGAATTTCGGATCCTTTTAAGTAGGATTTAATACCTGTTTGAGGGGAACACACTGCTAGTGAACTGTTGTGCATGTGTGATCTCAAAAGTTCTTGTATTGGATGTTTCCATGAAGTAGTTTATTTAAGTTACTGTGCACTTTTCGGGACCCTTCGGTGCTTTGTAATTATCTGAAACAATATTTATGATTATCTCTTTTTTACATGATGTACATATTGTTTTTATGATGTTATTTTATTGGTTGATTGCATCAGAGATTATGCACACAGAATGAAGGGGTCACATGTTTTCCGTTTTTTAATGGTTCTAGAATCTTCTGTTCGCCCAAAGTATTATACAATTTAAAATATATTTGTTTCACATACATTTATCTGGTGGCATTGCCTTGTAAAAACATATCTGCTTGACTTGTTTTTCTACGGTGTCATTTGGCAGTTGCAATGATATATGGTTATAAAGTAAATAATGTTTCAGTGAAACTCTGTGTTGCCTCATCTGCAATCACCCAGTGTCTTTACTATGATTAATAATAACAAATATGCTAACATTTAGGGCTTTTAGTGCTATTAACTTTGTTGTTTAAAATTGATTGGTTAAAACTACGTTTTTTAATTATTTTTGTTAAAATTGTTCCTAAAATATTTTCTGTTTAATAAGAATACTAATGACCAATTATAGACGTTATAAATAAAACAAATTTTAATAATCAAGGTAAATAAAAATGTTGTAAGTAATAACAATTACAAATATCGAAATGTTACTCCGTTTTGGACAAAAATGGTTTTATCGTTTATATTCAGAGAAGAAAATGTATTTATAGTTTTGAAAGTGGATACGTCTACAAAACAAAATGTTCAGAGCTATTTTCTTAACCATATGGAAGCCAGTTACTTCATATTTATTATGTTTTGTCCTGCTGTATAAATATTTGCTTTATTTGAGTACAAACTTTGAGAAGGTTCAAAACTGTCACCCTACTTTGTTAATGCATTCATTCATTGTGTACTTTTGTATCTCAAAACTTTAATTTTATATCAGAAATTCTACCTTTTATCTCAATATTTTGACTTTTTTAGCCAGTATTTTTATATTTAAAAATGTTCGCAAAAAAAAAAATGTCGTACCGGTCACCCGGACCTTTATTTTGAAATGCATGGGGATGCCACTACTTGCTGCTGCTGGATTCCCATCGATTCCATTGGTTAATTTACCGGGATACGGAACGGATGGAGAGAGGGGTCTTCGAGTTTAAAGTAAATCAACCTTTTATGATTATTTATTTAAACTCAAACTGTCATAAAATATGTGTCATTCACAAGGACTTGAAGGTAACGAATTGAAACTGAGTGAAATGATCATGACTCGTAAGATCATTGACCACCAGGAGCAGTTGCTATCTAGAATCCTCATTTTGTTGACAAAGCTTAAAACTCATTTCATCATAAAACCAGGATTTGTGATAACGTTAGCGATCACTAATTTAAACTGAACACCGAACTGTTAAACACTAGTCTACGTCAGTCGAACTCATCTCATGAACAAAAGCCGCTGTTTCTGGTTTACTGACAGTCGCTTAGTGTTCAACCAGCATTGTTAAAAATCAATCGAATGTTAATGTTTTTTTCTTGCGTAAGACAAAATCATAACTCGGAATATAACGTAAAGCCCATCTTCGATGTAACGTTACTTATTGTGCATATGTAAAGTCTCCTTTTGGATTATAGTTTTCTAGTTTGCGACACATGTGTAAATTCAGCATTACGTCTGATATTCTGGTGCCAGTGTGAGTTGGGTCTTTGAGTTCTGTGTTGAATGCTATAGTTTGGTTTAAATTTTAATCTCATAATCCATTGCTTGTTTCCAGGAATAAAGTGAGAGGTGAAGATGAGTTCGCAGCAGTATCCTCGGTCAGGTCCACTTCCACCTGGACTGGGACAAGGCCAAACACCAGGCAGCAACCCTATAGGACTTCCACCAAGTCAAAAGAACATAGGTCTAGATGCATTCTTTCATTTGCAAGATTCAGCAGCTCAGTAAACGCATGTAGCCTCTTCCAAATTAACATACTAAGTTAGGTTTAGGTGGGATGTGTAACTAATAATTAGGCACACTTTGATATCATATCATTTTTAGGCACACTATACGCATCACTGTATTAAACAAAACAAAACTGAAACTAAAATGAATCCTGGGTGATATGTTCACATTGTTTATACTAAACCTGGGTTTAACAGCTAGTCCTGGGTATTCATTTTCCGATGTTTCACACTCCACATTCTTAAACCCCTGGCTAACGTTCTTATTTGCATATAGTGTCACTATACCTGATTGGACGTACAGCAGACAAAACGGCACTTCCCGTTGCCAGTTAACAATAAAAATGTTGCCACGTAGGTCATCAGCCATTTTAAGTCTCATGAGATGCACAAAAGAACAAGAAAAATAAACAATCAAGCAAAGTGTATTAAAGCATTTCTTTGACTTCATGTTATCCTTGCCGATTTCTGATTGGCTGTCTGTTGTCAAGCATTTAGCAGCACAAATAAAACACCCTGGGTAATATATGGTGCCACTTTCAAATTAAAGGTGTGAAAACCATCTTTACCCAGGGTTAAAGCCTGTCAAAAGGGTCAAAACTCAAGTTCAAACTAAAATCAAAATTTCAAGTGAGAAATGTTTGAATGAAGGGTGCATTAATTGATGTTTAAATAATGAAGCGGGATTCATGTGACTCCACGGCAGTGTTTTTAAATGGAAAGTATTTAAAAAAATGACCTGGTAAAATTTGATTGATTACAGGTTTAAATGGAGATTATTATTAATTTTCGATTAATCACACAACCCTAACTATAGGTGTTTTCTGGCGTTAACAACCAGATGCGAGCAAGGCCTTATCTTGATGGTCCTAAAATACTTATATCGTGTTTTGTTGCAGGACATGAAGAACTTAACCATGCAGCACGTGACCTAAATTTGGGTGCAGCCGGTGCATTCCGAGACGACAAGCAGGAGACGGTAGTGGTGCGACCCTACCCCCAACCCCAAACACCCACACCCCCATCTCATGGAACAGCCCCAACTCTTTCCCATCCTCTCCCCCAGCACATCCCTATTCAGTCCGGGATACCTGTCTCTGTGTCAGCTGCACCCACCCACCTTCCACAGGGACTCTCTCTAGCCTTCACAGAGGGACAACTGAAGGTATAACTGTATGCCTTAAAATATAACCTTGGTTTTAGGAAATATATCCCTCTTGAAGGTCTGCAGGTATTTTACTGCCAATGTTTGCACCGAATCACTCTTGTACTTGTCACAGTCTGGCCTTAAGGCACCTATGGCAAGCCGTGTGATTGCCCCAGCACCCGTGCCGGCTCCAGGCCACCTCACTCTGCCCCCTAAAGTGCCAGCTCATCTCGCTGCTGCTATAGAGTCCACACAAGCTCCGGGCATTCCTGTGGCTACCATCAGTGGTCAGCAGGTTAGGAATATTCCTAGATTAATCCATTTTTGTTCAGTTAACTATTTATAGTCACGTGTAATTTAAAAAATATATACCGTATTTTTCGGCTCATAAGACGCACCGGCACATAAGACGCACCCAATTTTAAACGAGGAAGATCTAGAAAAAAAGATTCTGAACCAAATACTGTTGTAAAATATGTTATATCAACTGTGTAAAAGTTAACAGCCAAACATGTAACATGAACAGACAGTAAACAGTAAAAGTAACAAAAAAAAGGCTGTAATGTTTTTCTTTGCCCCCACTCATCACTCTAAAGTCCACCATTCGTTATCACCATCACTGTTCCAGTGCAACATTGTCACCACATTACTAATGATAGCCAGTAACATTGTCACTACATTACTAATAATAGCCAGTAACATTGTCACTACATTACTAATAATAGCCAGTAACATTGTCACTACATTACTAATAATAGCCAGTAACAATGTCACTACGTTACTAATAATAGCCAGTAACATTGTCACTACGTTACTAATAATAGCCAGTAACATTGTCACTACATTACTAATAATAGCTAGTAACATTGTCACCACATTACTAATAATAGCCAGTAACATTGTCACTACCTTACTAATAATAGCCAGTAACATTGTCACTACATTACTAATAATAGCCAGTAACATTGTCACTACATTACTAATAGCCAGTAACATTGTCACTACATTACTAATAATAGCCAGTAACATTGTCACTACATTACTAATAATAGGAAGTAACATTGTCACTACATTACTAATAATAGCCAGTAACATTGTCACTACATTACTAATAATAGCCAGTAACATTGTCACTACATTACTAATAATAGCCAGTAACATTGTCGCTACATTTCTAATAATAGCCAGTAACATTGTCACTACATTACTAATAATAGCCAGTAACATTGTCACCACATTACTAATCATAGCTAGTAACATTGTCACTACATTACTAATAATAGCCAGTGACATTGTCACTGCATTACTAATAATAGCCAGTAACATTGTCACTACATTACTAATAATAGCCAGTAACATTGTCACTACATTACTAATAATAGCCAGTAACATTGTCACCCCATTACTAATAATAGCTAGTAACATTGTCACTACATTACTAATAATAGCTAGTAACATTGTCACTTCATTACTAATAATAGCTAGTAACATTGTCACTACATTACTAATAATAGCCAGTAACATTGTCACTACATTACTAATAATAGCCAGTAACATTGTCACTGCATTGCTAATAATAGCCAGTAACATTGTCACTACACAATAATAATAGCTAGTAACATTGTCACTACATCACTAATAATAGCCAGAAACATTGTCACTACATTACTAATAATAGCCAGTAACATTGTCACTACATTACTAATAATAGCCAGTAACATTGTTACCACATTACTAATAATAGCTAGTAACATTGTCACTACATTACTAATAATAGCCAGTAACATTGTCACTACATTACTAATAATAGCTAGTACCATTGTCACTACATTACTAATAATAGCTAGTAACATTGTCACTACATTACTAATAATAGCTAGTAACATTGTCACCACATTACTAATAATAGCTAGTAACATTGTCACTACATTACTAATAATAGCCAGTAACATTGTCACTACATTACTAATAATAGCCAGTAACATTGTCACCACATTACCAATAATAGCCAGTAACATTGTCACCACATTACTAATAATAGCCAGTAACAATGTCACCACATTACTAATAATAGCCAGTAACATTGTCACTACATTACTAATAATAGCCAGTAACATTGTCACCACATTACTAATAATAGCCAGTAACATTGTCACCACATTACTAATAATAACCAGTAACATTGTCACCACATTACTAATAATAGCCAGTAACATTGTCACTACATTACTAATAATAGCTAGTAACATTGTCACTACATTACTAATAATAGCTAGTAACATTGTCACTACATTACTAATAATAGCTAGTAACATTGTCACTACATTACTAATAATAGCTAGTAACATTGTCACTACATTACTAATAATAGCTAGTAACATTGCCCCCACATTACTAATAATAGCTAGTAACATTGCCCCCACATTACTAATAATAGCTAGTAACATTGTCACTACATTACTAATAATAGCCAGTAACATTGTCACTACATTACTAATAATAGCCAGTAACATTGTCACCACATCACTAATAATAGCTAGTAACATTGTCACTACATTACTAATAATAGCCAGTAACATTGTCACTACATTACTAATAATAGCCAGTAACATTGCTACTACATTACTAATAATAGCTAGTAACATTGTCACTACATTACTAATAATAGCCAGTAACATTGTCACCACATTAGTAATAATAGCCAGTAACATTGTCACTACATTACTAATAATAGCTAGTAACATTGTCACCACATTACTAATAATAGCTAGTAACATTGTTACCACATTACTAATAATAGCTAGTAACATTGTCACCACATTACTAATAATAGCTAGTAACATTGTCACCACATTACTAATAATAGCTAGTAACATTGTCACCACATTACTAATAATAGCTAGTAACATTGTCACTACATTACTAATAATAGCTAGTAACATTGTCACTACATTACTAATAATAGAAAGTAACATTGTCACTACATTACTAATAATAGCCAGTAACATTGTCACTACATTACTAATAATAGCTAGTAACATTGTTACTACATTACTAACAATAGCTAGTAACATTGTCACTACATTACTAATAATAGCCAGTAACATTGTCACTACATTACTAATAATAGCCAGTAACATTGTCACTACATTACTAGTAACAGCTAGTAACATTGTCACTACATTACTAATAATAGCCAGTAACATTGTCACTACATTACTAATAATAGCTAGTAACATTGTCACTACATTACTAATAATAGCTAGTAACATGGTCACTACATTACTAATAATAGCCAGTAACATTGTCACTACAATACTAATAATAGCCAGTAACATTGTCACCACATTACTAATAATAGCTAGTAACATTGTCACTACATTACTAATAATAGCTAGTAACATTGTCACCACATTACTAATAATAGCCAGTAGCATTATCACCACATTACTAATAATAGCCAGTAACATTGCCACCACATTACTAACAATAGCCAGTAACATTGTCACTACATTACTAATAATAGCCAGTAACATTGTCACTACATTATTAATAATAGCTAGTAACATTGTCACTACATTACTAATAATAGCTAGTAACATTGTCACTACATTACTAATAATAGCTAGTAATATTGTCACTACATTACTAATAATAGCTAGTAACATTGTCACTACATTACTAATAATAGCCAGTAACATTGTCACCACATTACTAATAATAGCCAGTAACATTGTCACTACATTACTAATAATAGCTAGTAATATTGCCCCCACATTACTAATAATAGCTAGTAACATTGTCACTACATTACTAATAATAGCCAGTAACATTGTCACCAAATTACTAATAATAGCCAGTAACATTGTCACCACATTATTAATAATAGCTAGTAACATTGTCACTACATTACTAATAATAGCCAGTAACATTGTCACTACATTACTAATAATAGCCAGTACCATTGTCACCACATTACTAATAATAGCCAGCAACATTGTCACTACATTACTAATAATAGCCAGTAACATTGTCACTACATTACTAATAAGAGCCAGTAACACTGTCACCACATTACTAATAATAGCCAGTAACATTGTCACTACATTACTAATAATAGCCAGTAACATTGTCACTACATTACTAATAATAGCCAGTAACATTGTCACTACATTACTAATAACAGTCAGTAACATTGTCACTACATTACTAATAATAGCCAGTAACATTGTCACTACATTACTAATAATAGCCAGTAACATTGTCACTACATTAGTAATAACAGCCAGTAACATTGTCACTACATTACTAATAATAGCCAGTAACATTGTCACTACATTACTAATAATAGCCAGTAACATTGTCACCACATTACTAAAAATAGCCAGTAACATTAGTAACATTGTCACTACATTACTAATAATAGCTAGTAAGATTGCCCCCACATTAGTAATAATACAGTGTTTCTCAAACTTTTATAGTCGAGCCCCCCTTTAAACCTTTAAAAGAATCTGGGCACCCCCAGATGTAAAATAATAATAATTTAATAAGTATTTAATAATTATTTTAATGTAAAATAAATGTAACTACTCCTTAATGTAAGTGGAACGTCCACTGCTAGGTCTATGTACCACATTGTATTTGTATGTATGTTGCCTTTTAAGAGCTGCGCGTGTAGAGGGAGAGACGACTGTGTGCGAGGAGAGGGAGAGACGAGTGTGTGCGCGCTGCTCTTCCCCTGGAACCGCTACACTGTTACATATTGTTTACTTTTGTTTTGTGACGCTGAAGGAGGCTAAAAATAAAGGTTTGAGTTTGGGATGATGTGCTCGTCTTGAAGCTCCTTCTTTTTCCACTGGCTATCCGGCACAAGCGTCACATCAGGCTCAAGAAACATCGCAGATAAACTATTAGCTGTGCCCATTTCACATCTTGAAATGTATTTTAGCGTGAGAAATCGGAGGTGTGGCGTGAGAGATCACTCAAATGTGTTGAATGTGTGAGAAACGGCAGCTGAGCTCTGTAGTTTTGCTCGTGAGTATGGATGCGGAAACCAAAGGCATTGTGGGAAATGTAGTTTTTTTCCGTTTTCGTTACGACCGCGCTATGGCAGAGATGGGCGATGACGTCAGCACGCAGCGCCGGGTGTACAAATATGGCCGCGGCTTTGGCCTAGCACCGGAGCTCTTACGCCTCTCATACGGCCGTGACCGGACTTCGCAGCTCTCTGCATTCGCTCGATAAGACGCACCAACTTTTCCCCCTCATTAATTAGCATCAATTTTTTTTTCTTTGCAAATTTACAATTTTTTTACATTTTTTACAGTTCACTTTGACTTGTTCTTCAATGACAAATTTAAAAGAAAAAAAAATCTTTTTGTAAAACTTGGAGCTGTTCTTTTCTGCAGGGTGACGATGGTTTGCCTGGGGTACCTGGATTCCCCGGTGCTCCTGGAAGACCCGGTAGCCCTGGTGAGACTTTTGAAATTCAGTAAATACACATTAAGAAATGCAGATATTTGAATAGCTAAATAAATAAGATTGCTAAAATGTCCTTTAGGTGAGAAAGGTGACTCGTTTGCATCATCCGGACGTTCTGGACCTAGGGGTTCAGTGGGAAATCCTGGATTACCCGGTGAGATTATAATCTTTTTCATGCTTTTGTTATGTAAAATGTATTTCAATTTTAATTTCAACTTTTACATTACATTGTGTAAATAGGTGGTCCAGGACGTCCTGGAGAACCAGGAGATCAAGGTTCCCCTGGAAACTTTGGATTTCAGGGACAGAAAGGTTTTCCCGGAGAGCCAGGGACACCAGGATTTGGTGGTATGTAAACAACTACTGCAGCACATTTAACTCTAAACAAATAGTTTCTATTATTTTTCTGTAAATTCATTTTTGTTTCTCTTCACAGGGCCACCAGGCTTCCCAGGGGATAACGGTCGCACTGGTTACCCAGGACCAAGGGGTCGTGATGGAGATCCAGGCCGTCCTGGACCTCCAGGCTCACCAGGAAATAAAGGTAAACATCATCCATTTCACTTTGAATCAAATGAATCAAACATATTCAAAGTTTGTCAGTGCTGTCTCTGTTAATGTTAATTTATACTTTGGATCTTCAGGTTTCCAGGGCCCACCTGGTTTGGATGGACTCAATGGTCTCCCAGGATCTAGGGGTTCGCCTGGAGTACCAGGTAATTTACAGCCTTACATCAATCCTGAAACCTCAAACACTTAAGTGACAGCAATTTAACTTTAACCGTAGGTGTGATTGAGGGCGGCTGGACTGGACCTCCTGGAGTGGATGGGCAAAAGGGAGAGAGAGGAACATCACAGCCTGGATCCCCAGGTCGTCCTGGAGAAAAAGGTCTCAGGGGAGAAAATGGTAAGACTCATTGTTGTGATCGCCAGACCATTTATTGGCGGGAATATGTTCTTTTTATGAGATAACATAAACATCAAGGGCTGTCAGAGAAGATATTTCGAAGATAATATCACTTTCGCTAAAACTCTACAGATCTTTTTTCTTTGTGTCTTTGTTTTCAGGTGCACCTGGTTTTAGAGGCTACCCTGGTAACCCTGGGCCCCCTGGTGCACCTAGTCCTTCTTTTATCCCAGGTCCTCTTGGAGACCCTGGCCTTCCAGGATTAGATGGACGAGAAGGTACAGGGTTCCTCTGGCATAACTTGCACTGCTTTATCTGGAGTAATTCAAATTTCACGTGAATTACTTTGTTTTTTCTGTGAAAATTGTACTAATTATTAATTTGTCAAGTCAAACGTATTCATATTGTGATTTTTATGAAGTTGCTTTAAGCAGTTTCACAAAATGAATTGCCTTGAAACTCATTATCTTTACTCAAGGTCCTTCCGGTCCTCCTGGACTCCCTGGTCCTTCAGGCCCTGGAACAGTTCAAGGAGACCGCGGAGATCCTGGGTTTCCTGCTCAACCAGGTGTACCAGGACCTCGTGGAGATAATGGTCTTCCTGGACCACCTGGATTTCCAGGCAGTCCTGGTGTTAAAGGTATTTGAAGGAAATTTCCCTCTTTTCTATTAATTAAGGTTAACATATATTTATCTTGGGTTTAAAAGGGCAAAGAGGTGACCCTGGTTTAAATGGAGGATATGGGCCACCTGGATACCCGGGAGACCCTGGAGATTTTGGCAGGAATGGGCCCAGAGGATTAAAAGGTCAGTAAAAAATGTGAAACATTTCCTTGTGAGACTAAGGTCCTAGATATTTTTGAAATACTGTGTTGTCCTCTCAGGTTATCCTGGGCTCAAGGGACCTCCAGGTCGTGTGGTCCCTATTAACATAAATGACAGCATGCAGTTTGGAGAACCAGGACCTTCTGGTCTCGATGGCTTTCCTGGTCAGGCAGGTATGCCCGGTCTGCCAGGCAGTCCAGGATTCCCAGGTGAGAGCAACTGTGTTAAAAAATCTCAAACTGAAAATATGATTCATTTTAACCATCCTTTCAAATAACTTTAGGTCCCAAAGGACTCATTGGGACGGTGGGAAGACTTGGTCCTGTTGGAATACCTGGATCTCCTGGGTTTACAGGTGATCCAGGGCCTCAAGGAATCCAAGGACCGCCTGGATTTCAAGGTACACTTTTGCATCCTAAATTTAAATGCATTTATATGTAGCGATGATGCAGTGTTTTACAAAGAAAAAATGTATTTACCGTATTTTTCGGCTCATAAGACGCACCGGCTCATAAGACGCACCCAATTTTCAAAGAGCAAGATCTAGAAAAAAAAGATTCTGAACCAAATACTTTTGTAAAATATTTTATATCAACTGTGTAGAAGTTAACAGCCAAACATGTAACATGAACAGACAGTAAACAGTAAAAGTAACAAAAAAAGGCTGTAATGTTTTTTTTTGCCCACACTCATCATTCTAAACTCCACCATTCGTTATCACCATCACTGTTCTAGTGCAACATTGCCCCCACATTAGTAATACCGTAATAGCCAGTAACATTGTCACCACATTACTAATAATAGCTAGTAACATTGTCACCACATTACTAATAATAGC